>JBAMBM010000503.1:1332500-1703583 GCA_037043425.1 Hirtodrosophila duncani
CCACTACCACGTTCAGAACATGGGAATGAATACGCTATCACTTTAATATGTGATTTGACAAAGTATTTAGTAGCAATTCCTGTTGCAAACAAAAGTGCAACAACTGTCGCAAAAGCTATATTTGAATCTTTTATTCTGAAGTACGGTCCAATGAAGACGTTCATTACGGACATGGGAACACAATACAAAAATTCCATTATTAACGACCTGTGCAAATATTTAAAAATAGATAATATAACATCTACAGCACACCACCACCAGACATTAGGTACCGTTGAAAGAAGTCATAGGACATTCAATGAGTACATTCGTTCATATATTTCAGTAGATAAAACTGATTGGGACATATGGTTACAGTATTTCGTGTATTGTTTTAACACAACACCATCAGTAACTCATAACTATTGTCCATATGAACTAGTATTCGGTAGACAAAATAACTTACCAATACAATTTAATAGCATAAATACCATAGACCCTATATATAATATTGAAGATTACTCTAAGGAAGTTAAATTTAGATTAGAAAACGCGTATAAGAGAGCTCGAATACTTTTAGAAAAGAATAAAATTAAGCAAAAATAAATAAATGATAAGAAAGTATTAGATTTTAAAATAGAAATAGGAGACCAAGTTTATTTAAAGAACGAAACAGGTCATAAATTAGAATCTTCTTATATAGGACCATTTGAGGTCATTAGCATAGAAAAGAATAATAATATAATAATAAAAAACAAGAAAAATAAAGAGCAAAAAGTGCATAAAAATAGACTAAAAAAGATAAATAAGTAAAAAAAAAATAAGTATATATATATATAACATTTTTATCAAACGAAAAAAAAAACAATTTTGTTTTTATTACATTTTAAATTTTTACTCTTTTTAAACTTTAAAATTTTAAACCTTACATAAATACAACATAGTATATAATGCTATAAAAATAAACAATATTATTAATCATTTTTATATTAAATAACTACACTATATTACGTTATTTTTTTAAAAAAGGGAGGTGTAGTATGTTGTATGCCAAGTGAGCATATGCCCAACATATTGTAGTGTATACAATATGTCAAGTGGTCATATGCCCAACTTCTAAGTAAGAGTAACAACTCATAACATAACGACACTTTGTCGCAATGTTTATACAATCACAAATATACATACATAAGTGCAGTAATACGATCCGCCACTTATGCGGACTGGCCGCACCGTGAGATCGCTGGCCTAAGCACTTCTTGGGTATGTACCATCAGTACATATATATGAATATGTATATGGGCACATACGTACTGCAACTCTCTCTCTTTCTCTGCCGACGCTGTTAGCGGCAGAGTTCACTTAGTATATAGTATATTATAAGCGAAATACATATTTGAATAAAACCAAGAGCAGACTCTTGACTGAACCCTCAAAGCGAATGGATGTTTTTATTAAATCTAACATTGCATCAATAACAATTCGCATGATTTTTAAACTCAAAAGATGCAGCTATGAAGGTCTTAAGACTGACATCTTGGGGACAGACGGACGAACATATCTTATCAAATCACCTAGTCGTGTTGGTCAAAAATATATATATGCACGTTATATGGTCGTTATATGGTCGGAATAAAAGCCCTTGCAAGGAATGCGGTGATACTGCTGACTGTCATTTTGACTGTCATACACTTTTGTCACTTTCCTGCACAATGGAAGTGCGCTATAGTAAGCATAATCCCTAAAGCTGGCAAAGACCCAAGTGAGCTGACCTCATACAGACCCATAAGCCTATTCTCTGGGTTCTCAAAGTTCTTTGAGCGAGTTCTCCTGGAAAGGATGTTCGAGATGGAAAGATTTACCAGCGCAATACCGCCCCATCACCGCTTTAATATAAACTAAAGTTGCTACTACCCGGAAACTATTACCACCTGCTCTCCAGCTACCTGCACTCCAGAACATTTAAAGTGGGCTGCAACTCGACAATCGGAAGCATCCAATCAGGAGTGCCCCAAGGCAGTGTTCTAGGACCAATTGTATACAGTCTCCCAACCCGGTCTCGAACGAGAGGCTTAATCCGGATGAGATGATGATGGCTAGAAGATGCGGTGGCTACATGGGCCGAAAGGTGGTGTATAACCATCAGCGTGGAGATATATGCTGCAATGGTACATACACTCTGCAAGAGACTATGCCCCCGATCACTCTCAAGGACTCACACTGCTACCCTGGAGTCCACCTTGACAAGAAGCTGACTTATGTGACAGCGATTAGCTTCAAGATTATGGCTCTAAAAAACAGAGTGATGATACACAAGTACGCGGTTGCACCTGTCTTTAGATACGCTATACCAATATGGGGATACCAGCTCAGAAGATTACAGGTTGCGATGCTATCGCTATTGCTGCCTTTACGCCTGTTGTCGCTGCTTCTAATATCTTACTCACCGCTTTTGCTCCTGCTGCACTTAATCCCACATCTGAGCCTGTTGTGCTATCGGCCGTTCCTCCCGCCTAACTTCAAATGTAACCGAAGATATGGCTAGATCCCACATCTGTCGGACTTTCGACTTTCAACCACGCAACGCCAAATGATGTTGGTGTATATAAATTCAACTTTAGGCACGCGCGATAGCATCAACATCGATCTAGATATGTCCGTCTGTCCGTCCATCCGTCCGTCCATCTCGGAGACTGTAAGAGCTAGGGAGACCCAATTTGGTATGTAAACTTCCCTAGTGGGGCGTCAGATCAAGTTTGTTTTTAAATTTTGCTGTGCGACTGGCACTACAATACTGCTTTCTATACGTCATTTGCTCCTATATTCGCCCAAAGTCTGATTCATCCATTTACCTTTCCCATGCTCAACCAATTCATAAAGTAAATTCTCATCTTATTGATAGGGACTACCAAGTCACAAGTGGTGGCTTTAATACTCCGCACCTAGAATGGTCATCTATCTATAATTCTAATTGTATGACTGCTACCTCTCAGTATGCTCTCTATTAGTATGCTTGCTAAACCTGGTCCTTGTTAATGATATTAAAAAATTTACGGTTTCACGTACCGATCCGTCATCCTTACCGGAAGACACTTTTCATCCCACTTTGCAAATCTTGGTAGGGCTTCGTTGTGCCCATTATGTATCTAGCTCCAAATTATCTCAAAGATGTCGATACTTTCAAAAGACTGACTTTACTGCACTCCCTAATTCACAGAAACCGGAATAAGAGAAAAAAGCACTCGCAAACTCGTTATTATTTTATTTAACACTGATGACAAGATGGAACAAGTAAGAACGCTATAGTCGATATTCCGACTATAAGATACTTGCACTCAGCAAATTTAAAAGCAAACTTGATCTGACGCCCCACAAGGGGAGTCTACATACCAAATTGGGTCTCTCTAGCTCTTACAGTCTCCAACATCTAGGTGTTCATACAGACGAAGAGACAGACAGATAGTCAGACTGACAGACGGGCATGGCTAGATCGTCTCGGCTTTTGATGCTGATTAGGAATATATATACTTTTTGGGGTCTTAGACGCTTCCTCCTACCTGGTACATTCATTTGCACCTATACCATAAGCTCGTTTACTCTACTAGAGTACCAGTATAACAATCGGTAGTCATGCATCGTTCGTGAGTTTTAGACACAGACTGAACCGAAAATTTAAAAAAGTAGATAAATTAAGAGAGACCGTGCTACGCACTCTCACATTTCATGCCCTGACATTTTGCAGTACATACAATGCTTTCGGATATGCTTTATATATATTATGTGATATTTGTACAGAACGCTGATTGAATTTTAAATCCATCCGGATTGGATGGGATTCAGACCATTATTTTTTTCAGAAGAGAAAAAAAAAACAGTCCATGGAAACAAAGCAAGATAGACAGATAGATATATATCAATGTTGCATTCCATCGCCATTGCTTGAGAGTCATAGATGTGTGTGCGTGTGGCTTAATAATTTATGGTAATAAAGACAAACGCGTGTGGAAAATGTGGCATAACATGCTCACAGGCAAGTGCGCATCATATCGCACAACGCAACGCCTTCATGTTCATGTGAATGCACTGTCAGTTGGTTGGTTCTCATCCTGATGCCAATTCCAATGCCGATGCGGATGCGGCAATTGCATTTTCATTCAATCAAACAGTCAATCAAACAGTCAATCAAATAAATTGCATTCGTTATGCTCAAATTCAATATGCTGCCATAGAGAGATAGACAGACCGACAGACATACTGACAAATAATAGTGCTCATGTCCTGGCAGAAACCGGAGGCGGCTGTTGCAGGGGTAACTCTGTGTGTGTGTGTGTGTGTGCGCGCGAGTGTTCACATCTAACCGAATTATAAGTAACCATGCGTAGACGTTGCAGTTTCATGCTTCACAGTTAGCCACATCGGCCCGGTCCATTCCCGATCTCCCAGAGGGAGAGATCACAACCCTTGCAAGCCAACGAGCGTTTAAGTTGCTTCACAAGCCGCCATTTGTTCTTCAACGCCATTTTGATTGAGTTATTGCGGGCGCCACAGCGCTACTGCATCTGGCAAAAACCCTTTCTTAAGCCTACACTCAAGTCCCCTCTGCTGCTTTCTTTACAGCAACTATCAAATGAAATTATTGGCAATAAAAGTATATACAAAATACGGATAGACAGGTGAACAGACAGGCAGGCAGGCAGGCAGGATATCAAAACGAGGGTGGAAGGAATATGTGTGGCTTGTCAGCGCCACATGGTGGCTGCAGTTCGTTTACTGTGGGAGTAAGGGCGAAGCTATGGAAGGTTCTTTAACCGGCAGAACAGTAAATTGTATCTTGGGCTTTCAACTACAAACAAGAATTTTCAAAGACTTGAATAGGATAAGTAAGCTATTTAAGAACTTTGAAGCCCAATCTATAAATAGCTTTACATGGAAATAACCAGAACTAGTAATAGTCCCTAACTTGACCTCATGTACTAAGAACGAAAAAGTCATTCAAAATGTACCGACTTGAGAACAAAGCCAAGATTTTCGTTTAGAACATTACGGTAATTCCGTTTTCTCGTATACAATAAACCATGTGCTCGGTTATTACTGAAACGCTGTGTGCTCTTTATGAAATTATCTTCAGGTCACATGAAGAACGATTCGCGCTAATGTCAGTAACGTTTTGGTATCATTTAAAGAACACCTAATAACCTCAGTGGTCACATTTTCACAGTCGCTTGATCTCAGAACCCTCGTTCATATAAAAAAACTTTCAGTCTCATTTTACGACCATTTGTCCATATGTCGACCATAGTAGGGTAGCGCGCGGATTGAAATTGTACCTGTATCTGCAAAGTTTACCGCTCGTTTAGCCGTTTGCCTGCTAACATTATTTATTGGATTTGCTTTGGTTTGGGCATGTGGTATGTACGATTCTGAGTGCGTTTGCGTGTGTGTTTGTGTGAATACGAATTTATTAAAATATGATTCGTATATTTCTTCCTCTTTTTGCTTTTGTATGTGTGTGTTCTTTGCTTCTTTTCAACGGCATTGGTTTTGATTTCTCAATGTTCAACGCTTATTATACCATTTACAAAACGGTATATCAAATTTGTCAGGAAGTTCGCAACGCATAGAAGGCCTCTCCCTTCCGACTATATAAAGTATATAGTATATATATATTCTTGATCAGCCATGCCCGTCAGTGCGTCCATTTCAACACAAAGATCTCGGAAGTCTTAAAAGCTACAGAGCTGAAATGTTTACCAGATGTTTTCTTTGTCCGCATGCTGATAAGGTTCGAGTTTTATCTAAATCGGACAACTATATCATATAGCTGACATATAATCTATTGGTCCAGGAGCAGAACTTTTCTGTTTTTCATCCAAATTAAAACAAATTTGTCTTGTATCCCCCGTATCCACTTCATCCACATTTGATTTAGATCCTTTATATATTTACAATGTAAATGGTATATAAGCTTTAGCAAGCCGAAGTTAGCTTTCCGTTCTTGTTCTTGTTTCAGTTTTGTTTGCTTTGCCAACAATTTTATGGCCTGCCATTTGCAGCTGCTCTGCTCTAAGTATTCACCTATGAATCTGCACTACATGGCTACCTAGGCTCCCTCTCACTCATCTACACCCACACTCCTCATATTTTGTTTATGCGTTGTAGCATTTCATTGTTGTTGTTGAACACCTGTAAGACAGTGTTTTGGCACCGCTTTGACAGAAGCAAACTTTTGTTCAAGTTTTGGCTAAAAAACAAACAACTTTGTCTCGTTGCATTGACCAGAACTGGAAAGCTGAACAAAAAAATGTTTATAAGTACGTATACATATATACAAAAATATGAATACTTAGGAGTATCGAAGCAGGTGCCGCTGCAACAAATAACAAGAAAGGAAAGCTACCATCGGCTTGCTGAAGTATATTTTTTTCATTGTAAATTAAGATCTAGATCAAAACTGGATGGAGTAGATACAAGGGATACAAGACGAATTGCTTTTAGTTGGAATAAAAAACCGAAAATACCGGAACAATCGGCTATATGGGAGCTATATGATATACCTTATACAGTCGGAAACGCTTCCTTCGGCGCGTTGCAAGCTTCATCACAAAATTAGTATACATTCACATTTGTGAATGGTATAAAAGCACGCTCTTTACACAAACCTATTGATTATCCCACAGCCTTCGCGTCATTTTAGATTTTATGACTTTCGCTGATTCGCAGTTTTTGTAGATGAAGATGGCACCTGAGTCCGGTCGCCGCCTGACTGAACCCGGAAGCCGTGCAAAAGTTTGATAATCGCTCATTTGATTACTGAGAAACTGAGAAGTAGTGCGCTTAAAGTTTGTAATTGAGGTATTTTTCCTTTAAGTTATTTATCTTCATTATCGCTTAATACTTGACCAACTTGCGCATAGTTAGTTCCTCTGCCGCTGATGCCGTCCAAATGCACTGGAAGAAATGTGTGCGTGTTATGTTAGGCAGTTTTAGGATGAACCCCGATAAAATGATGTATTTGTTTCCAACCAATGTAATTTGAATGTGCCCACAAATTCGTTCTTCACTTCTCATCATCTCAGGGGAGAGCTGCTTACGCTTTCATCATAGCTCGTATGTGAGCGCACACATTTTGAGGTTACTACAGGAAAAATCAACTCATTCGACATTGTTGATTAGCGGGATCAAGGTCGAGGTGCTTTGTCTGTTTTATGACAATGCTGTACCATCCATTGTATTTTCATAAGCCATACGTTTTAAAATTGTATCGTTGTTGGTTAGCAAGCTCTTGGTCCAAGTGAGTGTAACAACTTTTATGTTAATATTTTCAATAGGAGAAAATAATTCCTGGAAACTCCAAGCAAGTCTATAAAAAGGTGTCGGGTGTGACTCTTCTTTGGATCGGTATATAGAGAGCACTCGCAACAATCAACAATAGGTCGTTGCTTACATTTGTCAAAATATCTTACAAGCTCGATTGTTGCTGCTTTGTTGCTGTCTGCCCTCTTATTTATCAGTGTAGAACTGCTCTCCAACTTATTGCAAATGATGTTCATGTCTAAATTTTTCTTTCGTAAGTTGCCTTTGTTCGCCTTCTTTTATTTCACTTATACAACAAGTTTTGAAGCGTTCTATTTATTTCATTCTTATTATACCATTTACAAAATGATGTATTAATTTTGCCAGGAAGTTTGCGACGCATAGAAGGGACCGTTTCCGACTGTATAAAGTATATGTATTCTTGATCAGCATGACAAGGGGAATCGATATGACCATGTCCGTTTGTCCATCCGATTGTGTCAACACAAAGATCCGAGAAGTCTTAAAAGCTACAAGGCTGAGATTTGTACCAGATGCTTCCTTTGTCTGCGGGCTTGTCAAGTTTCTAGCTTTATCCAGATCGTATAGCTTCCATATAACCGATTGTTCCGGAATGAACACATAGCAGCATAACTTATTTGTCTTTCATCTAAATTAAAACAAATTCGTCTTGTATCCCTAGTATCCACTCCATCCAGATGTGATTTAGATTGGTTATAAATTTGCAATGTAAATGGTATATAAGCTTCGGCAAGTCGACACACAAATCAGAAAAGTCGTTGGCATATAGTGCAAAGCCATCAATGTCGACACAAGCTGCACTCAAATTCGGGCACGAGCTCAGGAACTGAGGAGCGCAGAAGGAAAAGCGGAGCAGTGGCGCTAGTCAGCACATAGTAATCAAGGCATGTTGCGACTTCAAGTAGACAAAAGGACAGACAAAATAACACACAAAAAGTAGTAGAGCTGCAGAAGAAAGTTGAAGTTATTAAAATTAAAGCACACACGTTTGGAATATCAACTAAGTCTCTTTTTTTCGCTTTTGCCGACAAAGAGCGATAAAGAAAACTGAATGCTGAATGGTCCCATTAATGAAATTTGTACTCAGCATTTATTCAATATTCGACACACTCAAAAGTAAGAAAACCTTTGCTTTTTTTTTTGGGCGGGGATCAGGCGTTCTCATACAAGATGTTTTTTAACGATTTTGTCGACAATTATTATCCGATCTTAACACAACTCAGCAAATCGGTAGGTTATTCGCTTATGCATACACTCGTGAAGATGTGTGGAAGATATAACGTTTTATCGTTTTGCGGGAAGCGGGAGGAGGCGGGGCAAAATTTTAAAACAAACTTGATTTGACGCCCCACGAGCGGAGTCTACATACCACATTTGGTAACTCTAGCTCTTATAGTCTCCGGGATCTAGGTGCTCATACAGACGGTCAGACGGACAGGGCTGGTCTTGCTGATCAAGAATAAGGGGTCGGAAACGCTTCGTTTTGTACAACATACTCATTTATTCTACCAGAGTACGATTATAAAAACAAACAAACAAACAAACGAATGCATAAGACTTTGTCTAGCCAGAGGCGGGGCATATGAGCATACGAGTACAACATTATCATCTTACAAAACTTTTTCAAACGTATGCAAATCTTATATCATTAGTGAGTGGGTGAGTGTGTGGATGTGTGTGAATGAAATTTTGTTTTGAATTTAATTACCGAATGCCATAAATCTTATTTGCATTTCATTCGCAGAGTCAGCAAATTTTTTAATAAAAGTCTAAAGCAGACCACTTTATAGGAGTTTGTTAAAGTTTTAGTCGAGCGTGAGCCAAAGTGTGGGCGAAGTCACAGCTTAGTTAGGTTTGGCCTACGTCCCCTCGTTCAAGCCCTAAGTAATGGGAAACCGTAGAATGAAGGGTCAACACATAGAACCATATTAGCGTAAATTATGTGGAATTTGATATCATGATCAAAGAAAACTAGCTCAAAGTTATCAGGATCAAAGAACCGCAATATTACAGTTTTTTCTGGCATTCTGCGTACGAATACATTTTCTTCTTAAAAAACTGACGCTAGAAATTGAAGAAGGGAAACACACATTAGCATAATTAACAAACAGGAACGCTATAGTCGATATTCAGACTATAAGTTACTCGTTCTCAGATTTATGTAATATTCAATGAAAAATATGCTACACGTTTAGATTTTTATACTCTTCCCTCCTCTGCTCTCATACAAAATGATTTTTTACGTGTTTCTCTACAATTATTATCCGATCTCAACAAAATTCAACAAATCATAAGATCATAAGATACACATTTAAACCGAGTTTTAAATAAATCTGTGGGAGATACAAAAACCTTATCGATTTGTGGAGCGGCAGTAAGCGTTGCAAAATTTAAAAACAAACTCGACATGACGCTACATACAAAATTTGGTAACTCTAGCTCTTATAGTTTCTGAGATCTAGGTGTTCATATAAATAAGGTTTTCATTAATGAGGGTGGGAGGGGACGTGGCAAAATTGTAAAACAAATTTAATCTGACGACACACTAAGGAAGTCTACATACAAAATTTGGTGACTCTAGCTCTTATACTATCCCAGATCTAGGAGTTCATACGGACGGACAGACGGAAATGGCTAGGTCGATTCCCCTTAACATGCTGATCAAGGATTTATATACTTTATATAGTCGGAAAGGCTTCCTTCAGTGCGGTACGAACCTCCTGGCGATGATCATATCCCATTTTGTGAATGGTGTAAATATGACCACGTAATTAAGACTTTTTATACCATACACAAAATGTCCGTCTGTCCGTCCATCTGTTTCAACCCAAGGATCTCAGAAGTCTCAAAAGCTACAGAGCTGAAATTTTTACAGATGCTTCTTTTTATTTCGATTATTTCGATTTTACTTATAGGAAAGTTGGCAGGTCAACTGATCGGTTGGATTCATGTGCGAGTCACCACAGCATGCCGAGGTACATTTTCGAACTAAACAATTCGTAAAATGCAAAAGTAATAAATTTGTTATATAGAATATTATAAACACATGTTTAAAATGAATCAGAAAATCAATCTTGTTTTCAATAGTAAAAGCGCTTTAAGTTAAAAATAGTTCTTAAGAGGCGTATTTAGAAAAATCTCTAAGAAAATAAGTAAGAACGCTAGTGTCGGTATTCCGAATATAAGGTAAACTCAGCATTTTGCGGATTGCGGGTTCGGGAGGGGGCGTGAAAAAATGTAAGCACAAACTTGATCTGACACTCCACAAGGGGAATCTAGCTCTTACAGTCTAGCTCTTACAGTCGCCGAGATCTAGGTGTTCATACGGACGGACAGACTGACATGGGTAGATAGACTCGGCTGTTGATGTTGATCAAGAATATATATACTTTATGGATTATTAGACGCTCATTCTGCAAGAATATAATATACTCGTTTACCCTACCAGAGTATGAGTATATATACTATAGTTTTTAATCCTTACTCTTGACTCAAACTCAGAACGAACGCGTTACAAACAGCTGGGAAGAAGCAAACGGGACACGTTCTTCCATCTCTATTTCTCTATCTTTTTCTCTCTCCTCTGTTTGCTTTGTTGTGGGATTGTGTCGATGATGAAAACGTAAGCAAATGTTTATAGATGAAATGGACATCGATATGCACACGGAACGAGGATTGCAGGATTGGTGGAAAATTTCATGAGAAGCTAATCTTCGCCGAGACTGAAGGCGAGGGTAAGAAAGCTTTAAAATACAGTTACGATGCCACAGCGCCACATAGCTTTTATGGTTTCCTACTCTCTATTCAATAATTCAGGACCTTAGACAAGAACGTGCCACGACCAAAATAAGACTGGATAATCCAACACGAATTTCTATGACTTTATTGCAGCATTGGCGTGATTCTAAGTCCCGATTGCAAAAAGTGTTGCATACTTTCGAGTGTGTCGAAAATAAAATAAATAAAGAGTACGAGTAACTTATAGTCGGAATATCGACTACAGAGTTCTTACTTGTTTTTGTAGTCATCTTGCGAGCGAATTCGTTTGGTTTAACTTTCAAAATTTATAAACACAGGCATTTGTCTAGGGAATATATACGGCAAGCATACATATACATGCATATATACACATATATTTAAGCTCAGGGGGCATCGTTTCATTTGCCTGCCTGACAAATGTTGCAACAATTGTGGCAGCCCAGCCCCAGGCCTGTATTTTTGTTGCCGACTGTCAAACTTTGTTGCAATTTTCGCAGCCAACAAAGTTGGTGCTGACTTTTGGTCCGCAAGTAAATGCAGGGGCAGAGGGGTGCTGGTTGCTGGTGAGCGGGTAGCCTTGGGTCAACAAATATTGTCTCGGGCTTAACTTGGCAGGCTGCTATTCGCTGTTGTTGTTCGCCGGCGCTCACAATTTCTGCTGGGGCTGCGCTAAACAGCGAAAAAAAATACTTTTCGACATTGGCGCCTCAACAAAGTTAAAAGTTCGGCTCAGTGAGCAAAGGACGATTGCATTTTGCAAAGCCAGAACCAGAGCAAACCAGGGAATCCACATGCCGGAGTGGGAGCCCACAAAAGTATGCTATTCATAACATATTGCATGCAGACACCCAGCTACGCAGGCACGCACACACACGAAGAGTGAGAGAGTGGCTCTGACACCACACTATGGGGAATTTGGCCAATTTTTTTAATAAATTAACGTCTCGAAGACCTACCAAGATTTTCGAGCCAAATTTTGTTGTTACCCCTTTATATAAGGATAGAAATTTGCTTTGAAAAAGAGGGCGTGGCGCCACCAACCCTCGGCCCTTCTCAATTCAAAGTGTGCCTCATTTTTCGGGCTCGTTCCTATGACAGCTTTATGATATAGTCATCTGATCTGGTGAAAATTTATATATGTCATGAACAAGACTGAAAAAGTGGTCCACGCAAATATTAAACGAAATATCCACGCAAATATTAGCTCTCAAACGTTGCCACTGGACAGTGCGGTAGACTTCTTCTACAAAATTCTTTATTACATTTTAAAGGATTTGATCTACCGCAGGTTCTATCCCATTCTCGTGTACTTATGTAAGCCGACGACGCTAAACTAAACTCTGGTCAACTTACTAAGACTCAACTGTTCTAAATGCAAAGCTATGTTGTTTTGTCGTAGCACACCGCTTAAGACATCGTACCTTCTTCAGGATATGTCATTTGCTCGGTTCGATATAGTTGATGAGTCGATTTACACATTTCAACTACCGTCAATAAGGCTGTGGGTGTTCTGGATTTCATTAAGCGATGGTCTTAGGAATTTGATGATCCTTATATAACTAAGCTACTTTATACCTCTCTGGTCCACCCTGTTTTGGAGTACGCATCGTGTGTTTGGTGTCCAACATGCAGGAATCACCAGGACCGCATTGAGTCTGTTCAAAAGAAATGCGTACTGTTTGCTCTCCGTGGTTTGAATTGGGACCCCAATATCTTGAAAATCGTAGAATTATGCTAAATGTTCTCTTTATACATAAGCTAATTAATGGTGAAATCGACTCGCCGACTTTAATGAGCCAAATTACTTTCTGTGTCCCTCGTAGAGCTACTAGAAATTATGTTCCTATCCATCTTCACCAATTTACAGAATCTTGTGCATGAACCTTTTCGTGTCCTGTGGTCCAACTACAATAATCTCTCTTTGTACTTTTCTGCCAGGCTCTTAAAGTTAACCTAGACGAAAAAGGAAAGCTAGCTTCTGCTTGAAAATGCTTATATACCATTGACATTGTAAATATATAACCGATCTAGATCAAACCTGGATGGAGTAGATACAAAGGATACAAGACGAATTCATTTTGATTTTGGATGAAAAACAGAAAAGTTATTCTCCTAAGTGTTCAATCCGGTACTATCGGTTATATGGGATCTATATAATTTAATTGTCCGATATCTATACAACTCGAACTTGACCAGCGTCCAGATAAAAGCAGCTTTTAACACTTCTGAGATCTTTGTGTGGAAACAGACGCACGGACAGACGGACATAGTTATATCGATCCCCCTTGTCATGCTGATAAAGAATATATATACTTATATGGTCGGAAACGCTTTCTTCTATGCGTTGCAAGCTTCGTGACAAAATTAGTGTACCATTTCGTTAATGGTATAAATATCAGCACGTGCTTTCGTTTCAAACAGCTATCTTTGGCAGCTAAAAGTCGTCTAAAAACTGTATTTGTTCTAAAAACTCTCCAAATTCCCCATAGTGCACTGGCATTGAATTGACGCTCATGATTATTTACACAAAGTGGATTAGAACATTTTTATGGTTTCGATAAGCCACAAATTAATTTTACGCACCGACAACGAGCTGTCAAACGTGGAGTGGGGGAAGGGTGTGCTAAGCAAGCATTGCGCGGCATTCACTAGATCTTGGGCGTGTGCGTGAGAAAGAAAGCTACGGATACAACTGGTACAGATATATATATATATATCTATATATATATATATATATATAGATATATAGATAAATATGCAGAGGCAAAGCCAATTACAAGCTACAATTATGACGATTAACGAAGAAACTATGCTAAAACTCAGCCTCGTTGGAATACATGTTTAAATTAACATTCATAGTATAAGCTTTCATCTCTCATCAGGATGCCTTAAAGACCCTCCAGAGGCAAATGGTTGAAATGGCGGAACCATGATAGTGGGTCAGGAGAGTCTACTCATAATACCCTCTCCCTAAGTCGAGGAAATCCATCCGTGCTCCTAGAAGATGCTTTCATATCACTGCAATAGTCTGGGCAAATGCTGCATCGTTTCCATATAAAAGCTAAATGGCAACAGCTTTATACCAGGCTCCGGCAATGTTTTCTATAATGTTTACATTCTCAGCGAATTTCTAAGATGAAAAGAACAGAAATCCTCGGAAGCTGTTGCTTCTGATGAACTATTTTCAACATAAGTCGCTACATCGAACGATGTTTGCACCTAGATCCATGCTAAAACCAATCCAGAGAGTTAGAAGATTAAGGTTGAAAACCCAGGTTTAGTATCACGCGGAATATAACTTTGTATACTCGTACTCTAGTAGAGTCAACGAGCATATTGTATTCGTGCAAATGTATGTAACAGGCAATAGGAAGCGTTTGATGCTGAGGCATGTTGTTTTTTACGCCCTGACTGATGCTCATGCGACGGTTCTTCTGATAAAGTTGAGAAGTTTCGGAACAAACTTTGCTGACGTACGTCTCATGCCCAAAACATTCGTATACCATTCACATTGTAGATACATAACTGATCCAGATCAAATCTGGTCGGTGAGCGTGGGCTACAGTGGACAAAGGGTCTTCTCAAATGGATGCAAACCGAATTTGGTTTATTTGAATGAAAAAGAGAAACGTTATGCTGCCAAGTGTTCATTCCGCAAACAATTGGTTATATCGGAGCTATATGATATAATAGTCCGATCTTGATCAATTGATACAATTTGTGTTTGATTTGATTTAGAAGAAAAACAGAAAGTTATGCTTCTAAGTGTTCATTTCGGAACAATGGGTATATGGGAGTTATATGATATAGTTGTCTGATCTCTATAAAACTCGAACTTGACCAGCCTGCAGACAAAGGAAGCGTCTGGTTAAAATTTCAGCTTTAAGCTTTTAAGACTTCTGAGATCTTTCTGTTAAAACAGACTGACAGATTGAAGATAATTCAATATAATTGAATATATAACTATATCAGTGAAGTGTCTCTGAAATGTATCTTAAGCAAACGAAAGTTTTGTGTCCGCCCAGACTCTCTTCCCACCACATTTCTATAAGAACTCCATCTCCATCGTCTGCCTGTTCGCAGTTGGCCTTTTAAAGTTTCCACTAACAGTTCAATAACAACAACCACATATGCCTCATTCCAGAAACAACAGCAACATTTCGAAGGGAGGGAGGCTGATTTACAACAGCGAAACGTTCCATTAAGTTTACGTTTTACAGTTTTAAAAACACAAATTACCTGCTACATGAAACCAAGGAGTTACGTTTATCCCCTTTTTTTGCGGGGAACTGCGGTATTTAACAGTGTTCATTGTTCGCAATGTTCGAGAGGTGGCGAAGGGTGACAGGAGGTCACATGGGTGTGGCGGTAACAACTTTATGGCAGCAAGCTTGCCAAAGTTTTGTATTTGAAAATGATTTGTGCTGCAGCAGCATTGGGCAGCCTGCAAGAGCATTGAGAATTGAGGGTGCAAAGCGTGCGACATGTTGTCAAACTTTGTTGCCAAATATCACACACACAGACGCACATATATGATATACATTCACACTGAAAACAAGTAACCAGCAAACAAACAAACAAAGAGCAGCAACAATTTAAGCAAGTCGAAACTTTAAGTCTTCAGCAAAAGCAGTGGCAAGTGCAACGAGGCGCCAAAAGATGGGGCAGCACTTGGGCCAAGTAAGTTGAAGATGACACGCCACACACCACTCGACATAAGTACTCGCATAAATAAAATTAACTTTCACATTTTTATACTCGTACTCTAGTAGAGTATTCGGGCAAATGTATGTAACAGGCAGAAGGAAGCGTCTCCGACCCCATAAAGTGTAGATATTCTTGATCAGCATCAACAGCCGAGTCGACCTAGTCATGTCCGTAAGAGTTCGTCGTATATAAACTAAGTAAAGAGTATCTTATAATTGGAATATCGACTATAGCGTCTTACTTGTTTTTCTGCTTATTTTGAGTAAGTAAAATTCTTATTTTAAGTACTTCAGTTTGATTCGAGACCTCTTTTCTTATTTTTTTCTGAGTGCTGTAATCGAAATCAAAGTGGCAACAACAAAGAAAAGTGAGCAAAAAACAGAATGAATAAAAGTATTGTGAACTTGAAAGCGGAAGGAAGACAAACGAGGGATATTCAACATCTAAGGCTAAGAGAGAGAGCTCTTCTCCAGTTGACAGCAATGTTCCTTTGGCTTGCACAATTACCGAATCTTTCAGGAACTCTTGCAGCAGGCCTATGGCCAGGCTGTCAGCGTTGTCCGTACGGACAAAGAGGCCTTGCGGATCATCCAGTGGGTATATTATTGAAAATGCTATATCGTATTGGACCAGTACACTTCCTTGTAGTACTACACCTCTAATAGACCCAACTTGGGTAGCAGATCCCATCTTTAAGTACCGCGAAAGTCCAGTTGCTAGAAAATTTTAAGATATCTTCTAAAACTGAGGATGTACTTGTATGAGGAATCCGTCGTGCCTTGCCATACGAACTGCTGAATCGAAAGCCCAAAATAAAGTTTGTAAATGCTTTTTAGACAGCATATACTAACTATTTCTCTACTAGCTTCCAATTTCAACACACGCACACATAAGCATTTATTGATGGGCCCCAGCTGGGATTATGCGAAAACTGACCAAACCAATAGACAGCATCAACAAATAAGCAAAAGCCTAAAGCCCAAAACTGCTTCCCCATAAATGAAAGCAAGGTGAGAGACACATACTCAACACAAACACACACAAGGAAGTCACAGTTACAGAGCACACTTACATATTACATTTGCGACCCACATTAATCACCTAATACGACCCTAAAACGTAGTTGAAATCGAATGGCAATTCCCTTAAACCAAAACAGTTTCGAAACGGAAACAACCAGGGGACCACCAACCCAGGGGCCAGCCCAGGCCAAGAACAGGCCAGCAGCAGTAGCAGTATAGCTTGATCCGAGCTCAGATGTTGCACCATTACATCCAATAACAAATCGCAACAAAATCGCAACGAGTCGAATTTAAAAGCGAATTACAATCAAATGTATTTAAGCATTAAGCCTACCAACAAATTTAACACCACACATAAAAGCAGACACACACGTATTTAAACGGGAGAGGGGCTGATAGACAGCGGGTATCAGAGTCAGCCAGGGAGAGGGAGGAAGGTAGTCAGAAAGAGGTAGACAGAAAGCCTCACCCAATTGACTTTGGCTCCGTGACTGCGACCATCTGCATATAAAAAACAACCCACACGCATGAACAACACTTTGCCATTTGTGTGCCTGTGTCTTGGTGTTTGAAGAGTTTGTCATGATGTTTGTGGTGATGATGATAGAAGAAAGACAAATTCAATCTTTTGACCTCTTAGTCTCTTCAAGACCTCTTAGTCGTTGGATCTTAGATCGTCTATCTGAGCAGATCGCATAATGTAACTTAGTGTGATAGAGAGCAAACCTATATTAAATGCTAGCTAGGATATGAGATGTCTCCCCTTGACGTGCTGATCAAGAATATGTGAATACTTTACTTTATATAGATGTAAAAGCTTCCTTCTATGCGTTGCAAGCTTCCTGACAAAATCAATATAAGATTTTGGGAATGGTGTAACAAAAAACTTTGGTCTTGGTTTTCTTGCTACTCACAGATTTCCACCGTTGAAGTGTTCACAATCTTCCCTGCTGGCGTCTTTATCACCCATTACCCTCTTTTTATTCATACGAGTATAGTCAAGGAACTTTCTAGAGTATTTCCGCTTCGACTGTTTGAAATATATAAGTATACGATAGGGTTTCCTTTTTTTATTGGGCTATATTTTTGGTTGTGTGGACGTTGTTTTTATATCCTGCATGTTTGTTTGCCAGCAACAGTCCGTTTGTTGTCACCAAAGGAAGCCGTAAAACCGCACATGAGTGAAAAGCGCCCAAAAAGCCTGTTACCTGCAAAATGGCCAAGCAAAGTCGCCCGCAAAGTCGACATATGGCAAACTCGGCTGGAAATTGATCTGGAATTGATCTTAATAAAAATCCAGCTATTTGCCAATTACATTATATAGTTGAATTTACTTTTGAGTATTGTAAAGCGAGCAATCGCAAAGTACATACTCTACAAATTCGAATAAGCAAATATATAGATTATGTGATGCATGCAATATACAGGACCCATATAGGCTGACGAATATAACTTTCAGGCCGCCAGGTGGGTGACCGGAAGCTTGGGCCATCGACATACCCATACCCACGTCCACACACCCTGAGCAGCAACGTTAGCTGGACAGGCAGACAGCGAGACACACAGCCAGACACGACAGGCGCATGAAAACCAATAAATATTGTTCATCCACTCGAATGCTTTTTAACTGAAAACCGTTGAACCCTTGCCGCAGCCTAAAAGTATGCTACAGCACACAGCTCGATGGGGGCCTCGCAATTGTGGGCGTGGAAAGATGTGGGACTACACTACAAAAGCATACATGTATGGCTAACTACTAGCATAGCATGCGCATGGACTAAGCTTGGGTTATGGATTGGGTTTGGTATTGGTATTGGTATTGGTATTGGTATTGGTATTGGTATTGGTATTGGGAATGGGAATGGGAATGGTCTACCAGCTGCCAGATCGATTGAAAAGAAAAGCAAGAAAAGAAGAAACACGCAAAAAATTGTTAGTCCAGCAAATGCATGAATGAACATTTCAATTTAATGCATTTCTCGAGGGCAGCACCTCTTAGAGCTGAAACCGTCGTCCAACCAGGGACAGAGATTATATCATGTATGTTTCAATGTACAGATACATGTATCTATATATATTTGCTTGTATCTTTTAGAGAAATACAAACATTAATCTAAAGAAAGAAAGCGAGCTGGTTGCTCATTGAAACTTGAACTTGGGACACGACGAACTATGAGCACGTTTTTCACATTAGTTTCAACAGTAGCAGCAGGAGCAGCTTACTCATCCAGCCGAAGTGGCAGTGTTGGGGCTGTCAAATGTAGAGCTACAAGTAATTAATCACAGAAATGTAAAGATCTCAGATTTCAGATTTCAACTAGCAGGGAAAATGTCAAACAAAAAAATTATTTTAAAATGCCCTCGACGACAATTGAGTCAAAGCATTCAAATAAATTATAGCCCATCCCAGGGATCAGGGGCTGAGCCTGAGCTGGAGCATGAGCCTGGCCAGGCAAAGGTCCTGATTTCAACGCATTTGAACTGTTGACTATTGGGAACGGCAGCGGCAGCGGCAGCAGCAGGGACAAGTCTGTGCAGCAATTGCAAAACAAATGAGACACTTCAAAAGGCAAAGGGCAAAGGCTTGCAGCAAATATTGTAGTTTTTCAAAAATATTATAACCTGATCGTAAATTCAAAAAACGAGATAGCGGCAGGGGCAGGATAGAGGGTGCAGGTTGCTGTAGGATGGAGAAACAGCATAGCAGCAAAAGCGACAATGCCACGCTGCGGCAGCAACAGCAATAATAAATTTTATAAAAGTCATTAATCTAATTGCAGCTCCTTCAACCCAAGCTGCCTAGAAGTGGCGCTGCTACTTTAGTGGCTCTGCCCCGTTTGATTTCTTAGTTGGCAATAAAACAACGTAATAAGATGTCGGACCTAAGTCCTGCGTCTAGTTTCCCATCATCCTTCGTCCTCATGCTCATGCAACGCCTCGCAACGGGCTCCAAGTCCGATTTTTTCCCATGCAGTTTGATATATATATATATATATATATATATATATATACACGCATTTAGATTTTTTCCCTTGGCTCACGCAGGAAGCAATGTAAGAAGCAGATTTCTCAAGCATGTTGTAGTTCGAGGCACTATGGCTTACATAAATGTAACGGCTGGCTGCTATATATCCAGCCAGGACTGCATGTTTTCCTGCCCTTAAAGTGCTGGCAATTCATCAATGTTCAAAGTTGAAGTGAAAGTTGTATTATTTGCTGCTATTGCAGCAGAGGAGGGAAGTGATAGCGGTAGTATAGTCGTCAAGTTAGGGTCCTAGTTGTGGTCTTTAAGCACGCTTCCTCAACTCAAGTGCGCCGAGATTGATTAATAATATGTTTATTGCCACGTTTACCTATCAATAACTTCCACACTCAACTGACAGAAATGCAGAAAAATATGCATTCATTATCGTGTTGCTGAAAGGATCCCCCTATTTATAGGGTTGTTACTCTAGGCGAAGCCAACCCAAAGGATTCGATGTTATTTGTTGGCAGCAGCAATGATAGCCTAAAGACAGTACTACTGCACGACGGAATCGGAAGCCTCCATCCCTATTGCCCATACTGTTAATGAGAAAGAATCCTATGAAACAATGGATACGCTGTCTGAATGTATAAAATCTAAACAGCATTAATGGAAGGTCTGATGCGACTTAAATGTTATAGCCAGGTTAACTAGATTGGAGGGAGATTAGATTAGAGTATCTTATAGTCGATATTCCGACTATAAGATACTCGTACTCAGCATTCATTTAATACTCGAATCACTCAAAAGTATGCAACACTCATTCTGATTTTTATACTCGTACTCTAGTAGAGTAAACAAGTATATGGTATTCGTGCAAATGTATGTAACAGGCAGAAGGAAGCGTCTATATGTAATATCCTTTCCTTTCCATATTACGTTTATTTATTGTGTTAATTGATTCATTGGCGATGGACACTGCTTTATATGACAAGTTATGAAAATAGCTATTAAAATATCAGCTCGCTGGGAGGGGCATTATAATTTCCTCATGATATTTACAACGCAAAGGAAAACACGAAAGGAACGCTTGCTGCGGTTGGCCGAAGTTTATATTCCATTCGCATTGTAACAACCGTTATAAAACCGATTCAATGGCAGTTTCCAAGTGTTCATTCTGGCACACTCAGTTATATAGAACCTATATGATAATTGTCCGGTCCGGATTAATCTTGAGCTTAACCAGCGTGATGAATGAAGCCGCTGGTAGAAATTTCATCAATCTAGGTTTTAAGACAATAGAAATTCATACACAGGCAGACGGATATGACCATATCGATTTCCCTAATTGTGCTGATCAAGAAACTTCCTGATGAAATTAATATACCATCGCCATTTTTTGTGAATTATATAAACAAATTTTCCTGAACCGAAGTCGCATGAAATCAAGAGCTGGAGCTTTGAAGATGGCCCTATGCTCTATCATATCGATCAATTTCTGTGTATAAATTCTTGAAATCGGAGGACATCATATATGTATAGATAATATATGTATAGATATATATATTTATATAAGATATATTGTATTAGAGTATGCAAACTTCGATGGCCATGCTTGACCCTGCTACCCCCGTTTTGAGATTAATGTTTTAATGGGAAAATGTTGTGCTTATGCATCTCTCTCAGTCATATGAACATGTATATGAACATATTAATGCCGTACACGCACACACATGCACCTTCACGTACATCCACACACTGGTAAGCCAGCAAATTCGATGATTTTCACAGCTTGGCAGCATTGTCAGCTCATATTTAATTGCAATTTCTAACCAACAAGCCACAAAAGTGTAATGCAATCAAACTGATAAATTGAACATATTGAGGAACTCGGTCCACCATATCCTCTACTAGCACCAACTCCAACTCCAAATCCCAAGCCCAACCCCTTCTAAGTGGCATTTTAATTATTTACAAAATTGATTTCAATGGAGGCCTCAAATAAATGCACAACCACTGAACCAATCAACCGCTGTATGCTCTGTTCTGTTGTGTTCTTCGTTTGAAAATATGTAACAACGCAAACACCTGGCAGTTCTTGACCCCGCAACAGCCCTGGAATACCCCGCTTTATTAACACTTAATTTGCTTGATTTAGCGTAGAATCCGCAAATACTAAAAATAAATACTAAAGAAGGCAAAAAGGAAATGTTGTGTATGCCATTTGAGAGCTCTCTCGCCATGCTCAGCCCCAAAATCAAGCAGCACACCCAAGATGGCAGTCGAGGACGCTTACCAGACGGAGACGGTTCTGGCACAGGAAAGAGAAAACTGTGGCAGTGGACGGAATCAGAAGGGGGCGTTGAAGTAGGAACGACAAGCCACTTAAAGTAAACTAACAAGCAAATTGCTGGGGTATCTTTATATACACTTCCTTGAAGCTATGGTTCAGGTTCGTAGAATAACTGCAAGCCATGTCGCCCAAAGTAAATCTACTTATTTCAGACCTACCTCAACCTTTTCGTGTCCTTTACCCCAACTATAATAATCTCTTTAAATAAATCTCTATAAATCTCTCGTAGAGATTTCTTAAATGTTCAATAATGTCTTTTACTTTCCCGTGAAGGTTATCGTACGAGTAAGCGTTTTTGTTTTCCATTTATGCATTTTATATCACATGTTATGCCACAGCGCCTTCTTGGCCTTGTTCGCGGGCATTACTCAAGGAACAATGCGTTTCCATTATTCATATACGCTTTTTATACTAGTACTCTAGTAGTCTAGATCTTGCAGACTGTAAGAGCTAGAGAGACCCAATTTGGTATGTAGACTGCCCTTGTGGGGGCATCAGATCAAGTTTGTTTTTCAATTTTGCCACGCCCCCTCCCACCGCCGCAAACCACAAAACTTTACATCTTCCACAAATTTTAACGCATTATAGTCGGGTTGTGTCCATTTGAGGACTCGCCACGCACACTGGCTATATCTGATCAAGATCGGACAACTATATCATATTGCTATCGTATAATCGATTGTTCCGGAATGAACACTTATGAGCATAACTTTTTTATTTTGCATCCAAATTAAAACAAATTCGTGTCTCCCTTGCAGCCATTCCCTTCAGATCGTGTTCGGCTATATATTTACAATGTAAATTCGACAAGCCGAAGCTAGCTTTCCTTTCTTGTTTTTAAGTATTTTTCATGTGATGTTTTTGCGTAGATGTCTTGTTTTCTACAAATGGTCATTACATTTCCTTTGTTGTGAACTATATCCCATAGATATTATATTTACTTTTGTGTTAAATATATTTATTTTTGTGTTCTCATACAAGAAACGTACTACAAACCTTTTTAACAATGTGTGGACTGTAATCGCAAAGGTTTTGAACTTTATTAATGCATATCATAATTTTGAAACTTTACTTATATATGCAGTATTGCATAGGTTGTACACTTTACTTTATATAATACAATTAACCGCTGTTCAGTCTTGAATACTGAGACTCTTATATATGTGTTGAGGGTTTCACTCCACCAAGTTACTCGCAGCAGCAAACGATCTGGGAAAGCTTGACATTCATTATAGTCATACTCATATGTTTTTATACTCGTACTCTAGTAGAGTAAATGAGTACATTGTATTCGTGGAAATGTATGTAACAGGCAGAAGGAAGCGTCTAAGATCCCATATATTCTTGATCAGCATCAGCAGCGGAGTCGATCTGGCAATAAGCTCTCTTCAGATCACCTGCCAATTGTAGCAACATTACATCAGTGCCTCAACCATACTCTCTGGAAGCCGACAAGACGCATTAAAAGAGTTGTCATTCCGAAAACTCCAATTGAAGACCCAGTTGACTAGATTAAGTTGCCACTAAGGTAGCAGAAAACCTGTTTAAATCAAATATACAAACTTTCAACAACAAAAGAAATCATAGAGTGTTGCATACTTTTGCATTTGTGAGATATTCAATAAACGCTGAGCACGAGTACACTATAGTGGGAATATCGACTATAGCGTTCTTACTTGTTATTTCATAATTTGTATTGTTTTGTATTGCAGTTTGATAATATTTGGGATATACGAGGGTGTTCAAAAAGTAAGGTGACTTTTCAAGTTTCGCGGGCAATGTACGATGTGATTATCGAATTTGCGTTATTGCTGTGTTGGTACACATGTCCCGAACACATGTTCACATTCTCAAGTACATAGTATACTTAGCTTGTTTTTGATAGATAAACAGGATAAACAGGTTTCCAAGATATCGATATTCATATATCAGAAGGACGGACAGACATCGACTCGGGTTATCATGCTGATCAAGTATATATGTATACACTTTATGGTGTAGGAAAAGCTCCGTTTTGCCTGTTATACATACTTACATGAATATAATATGCTCGTTTACTCTATAAAGTAAGAGTAAAACCATGTTGAAAACAAGAAAAAAAAAGTTAGCTTCGGCTTTCCGAAGCTTATATACCATTCACATTGTAAATATATAACCGATCTAGATCAAATCTGGATGGAGTGGATACAAGGGATACAAGACCAAATTCTTTTCATTTGGATGAAAGACAGAAAAGTTATGCTCCTAAGTGTTCATTCCAGAACAATCGGTTATATGGTGGCGCTATATGATTGGTTCTCCGATCTTGATCAGAACAGGCCAGCGAACGTAGGGTCACCTCAAATTGACGTAAACCGAATTTATTTTGATTTGGAAGAAAAACAGAAAAGTTATGCTACTAAGTGTTCATTCGGGAAAAATCGGTTACATGGGTGATATATGATTGTCCGATCTCGATAAAACTCGAACTTGACCAGCCCGCAGACAAAGGAAGCATCTCGTAAAAATTTCAGCCTTGTAGCTTTTAAGACTTCTGAGATCTTTGTGTTGACGGATGAACGGACAGAAGGACATGGTTATATTGATTCCCCTTGTCATCCTGACCCAGAATATATATACTTTGACAAAATGAATATACCATTTTTTAAATGGTTTAACAAATAAAAACGCTAGAACCGATATTGCGACTATAAGATTTTTGTACTCAGCATTTGTTTAATTTTCAAATATATTTAAAACAAAGTAGATCTGACGCTCTAAGAGCGGAGTCTACTTACCAAGCTTGGTGACTCTAGCTCTTATAGTCTCCGAGATCTAGGTGTTCATATGGACAGACAGACGGACATGGGTAGCTTGACGATGCTGATCAAGAAGACGCTTCTATTTACCTGTTACAACTGTTAATAAAGTGCCGAAAGTCTTTTGAAGTTTTTTTTATAAGCAACAAACTTTAAATCGAACTTTACTTAACTTTTATGAAAAGGAGATGAAAATAGAAGGAGAAGCAGAAGCAACGAATACAATTTCAGTGTCCTTGGTTTGATAATCAATTATGCGGGCTGTGACAGAAATCACATTACCGGGACAAGGGCAAAAGACAAAGCTGGATACAGTAATTGTAATTGCAATTGCATCTGAGCGATACAAAAAGACTAATCACAAATGCATTGCATTCAATTTCACGTAATGCCGGCTGCTAAGCCGCACTTGAAAGTAAATGAAAACCAATTGCCATTGCCATCGCAATTGAATTTAGCAAAGGCCCTAGGTGAAGGTGAGGGTGAAGGTACAGGCAGCTGCATAGCCAGAAGCCCAACCGATGTGACACGCCAGGGCATGCTCCAGCAGCTTAGACTTCTAGCCAGTCGGAGCTGACCTGCCAGGCAATGCCGCCGTGTGGCAGCGAGAGAAACCTTAATGTCACGTCCGTTTGCCAGCATTGGGAAGTAAACATAATAAATTGTATGGCGTCTTAGTTGGCCGCACAGACCACTCACCACTCACCACTCGCCACTCATAATGCAGTGTCTTTCAAATGGACACAGCAACAAAAGATGTTACCTGGGATTCGCTTTACAATTTTGTAGTAACACAAAAGGCTGAATCACATATTAGACAAAGGAATCCGCTGCTGCTATTGCTTCTCCTGGCTGGCTCCTAGAAAATCAGCTTAGGAAGCCACTAACAGGGATCAGGCTCTGGCACAATCTCTAGCAACTGCAGATGAAGCATAATCGGCAATTGCCACAACATGCATTAGTATATGTATAAATATAAATATGTGCACGATAAGTATAAAGCATAAAGAGAGAAGAGAACCAATAATCGTATTTCATTATGTTTCAATTTTAAGGAGCGAATGGAGTAGTCGAGATTGCCATCCTTTGATGGATTATTGATGGGATAAGCATAGACTACCCTTTTGTGCGAAAACATATTTTATTTATTTTTTTTTTTTTGTTTGTTACAAATTTGTACATTTAATGTAAACAAGTTTTCTGCTACCTTTAGTGGCAACTTAATCTAATTTTAAAATTAGGGGAAAGAACAATTGATCCCAGGCGATACTTATATGGAATCAATGTTACATATATGGGCAAATGTATATTATTTACAGTATTTACAAAGGAACAGACTGTTTGGAACATTAATGAAGGAACCTGGTAAGCAGATCCAATGGATGGCGCCTTTCGAGTCTTCTCTTCTTTGGTAGTTCTCTGGTTTGGTAGTTAGTCGTCTGGCTAGCGCCTTAGGGTGAACACCAAGGCGCTGCACTATAGGAACCGTTAGATCTCTTTCGATTTCTTTATTTCGAATGTACCATGCCTCACTGCCGTGAATTTGTAGTGCATATTTCCATACGGGACTTAGAATGGATTTGTAAATGGTGACATTGCTGTACAATGACTGCTTATTTCTCGGAGCCAGTAACCCCGCCATCTTTCCGGACATTACCGATTGCCGAACCATTGTTGTAAATATTTGTGAGAGCTCTTGTTCCGGCGTGCCCTGACCTTGCCTAAATCCAAACTGCCACTTCGGAATTCTTTGAATGACGGTTTCGAGCTGCAGAAGGCTTTTTTGGGTAGAAGTTTTAAGGTCCTGTTATCCAGAAGATCCTCACCAATGGATTTTTTGGTCTTCACCAGCTTGATTTGCTGCACCACCTCTTGCAGTGTCACTGGCTGTGCTGGCAAGGACATTTGAATCGGCATATCCAATTGTAGCTCAACAGCCCTTAAAAGGCTTAAATCTTTCTTCTAAGCTGTCTGCAAAGATTTCGGCCTTCTGCTGCCTGGAGTAACACCAACCGCCTGCTGGGTCTTTAATTCGAGTTTTCGGAATGACAACTCTTTCAAACGGCTTCTTAGCTTCCAGAGAGTATAGGTGAAGGATGCATCCGGACCAGCACTCTCAATTCTTTTTGCTTGACTTTTACAAGAACCTTTTGCAAACGGTTTGATAATCTTAAGTAGATTTGATGAATACGAATATCCCCCGTTCTTGCAAACTAATTTCTCACTCTTCTTTTCAGTCGTAAGAGGGCATCGGCACTTGTGGGAAGGACAGCTTGTCGACGTTGATTTGAGATTGCATCTTCTATGTCATCTGGGCAGGTTATTTCCGTGTTAAGGTTGATTCTTTTATCGAGGTCAGCTTTATTAATTTCAACATAAGAGTTACGTGGGAGAATGCATTGCTTCTTGGCCTTAAATTGTGGAGCATGATGTAATGTTGCTACAATTGGCAGGTGATCTGAAGAGAGCTCATACTTAATTTCAACTGAAAGCTGATTTAATGCGATCCCATTGACAATAAAAAAGGTCAGAGCAGAGGGTGTAAGCCGAGTGTTGTTTGAGAAAAGCGCCAGTAGTAAGAATTTGACTCAGAAAATAGTTGTTCAAAGTTAGTTTTACACCAAAGTTAGTTTGAAGGTAGATATATAGAAGAGATTTTGATGCATCCAACATTAGTT
Organism: Hirtodrosophila duncani; assembly: GCA_037043425.1. Taxonomy (NCBI): domain Eukaryota; kingdom Metazoa; phylum Arthropoda; class Insecta; order Diptera; family Drosophilidae; genus Hirtodrosophila; species Hirtodrosophila duncani. Next base: position 1,360,097 of record JBAMBM010000503.1, read on the forward strand.
CGCACACTCACGCTGGCAACCTGTATATTCAGTCTTGACATAGATTCTTTCTGAGCATGAGCAATAGATCGTATAAAAACAGCAGATCCACCTTTCGAGGTTTCACTGGGATGATTAGCTTAATATTGGTCGTATCCTGGTAAGTATGCTCTCAGCTCAGGACGCATATGTGTCTCAGTTATCAATATAACATCAACTGCATTTGCACTAAGGAAAAGTCTAACCTCTCCAATGTCTTAAACTAGCTCTCGTGCATTCCATAATCCGATTTTTAATTGTAGGTTAATAATTTTGAAATAGGCTTCTGTCTCCGTGATCTTATCATGTCTTCGTACTAAAAGCCACTCCTAACAGTAGCAGTTGAAATGAATTGTGCTTTGACTGGATAATTCTCATTTTTGTTACTGGTTGGCAGTCCATTTTGAGCTTCTCGCTCAGCTCAGTTCTGACTGAACAACTTTTATAGCTGGATGAGTGATCATTGCCACAGTTGGCACATATAGATTTATTACTATGACTAAGTTCAGAAGACTTCGATCCAGTATAGTGGTCTCCTGAGCATTTGCCCCAAACTGGCTTTTTAAGGCAGTAATTGGGGTATGCCCGAAATCTTTGCTTTCTTCTTTGCTTGGCGTTGCCTTCATCACGGTTACTCTGTGCCTACCAATTTGAGTAATTTTAAGTGTCTTCTTTAGGCTTACTTAAAACATGTTCTGTCTTGTTTTTGTATTATATTATTTCTTCATCATCATCTTTATTGATTTCAATATTACGCCAGTCTGGATTTCTGGGGCAATATATGTTCATGATTGTATAGCCCTTATCAGTAAACGAACGCTCAATTAATTGTTTTGGTACATTTGGATGAATATCTCGTATCACTAATCTGAACGGAGTATCCTCGCTTAACTGATGGTGCCAAAATTCAGAATTTTGTTTGGTCAGCATATCAACAACTGCTCGAAAAACTTTGGAATCTTTTATATATATATGCGAAACTCCAAACCTCGATGTAAGAATATCATACTTGTCTGCTATAATTTCAGAATTGAGTGCCTCTTTCAGTTTGTCCATCTTGTTTACTTGCGGCACGCAGATAGCTGGAGACTTAGGCTTAGGCTTTTCGGTTGATCATTGCCAACGACACAACTTATCTCTATGAAAGCAGCGTTGCGACTGCGAACAAAAATTTAAAACAAGTCAGAACGTTATAGTCGGTTTTCCAACTATAAGATGCTCGTACTCAGCGTCAATTTAATATTCGACAGACTCAAAAGTATGCAACACTATTAAGATCAGATAATAATTGTAGACAAAAACGTAAAAGAACATTTTGAGTATGAGAGCAGTATTTATTTTGATTTAATGAAAAACAGAAAAGTTATGATCTTAAGTGTTCATTCTGGAACAATAATGGAACATGGTAGCTATATGGTACAGTCGTCCGATATTCATCCGATCAGGCCAGTGAACGTGGGGCTTTCTCAAATTGACACAACAGGAATTTGGTTTGATTGTAATGAAAAACAGAAAAGTTATCCTACTAAGCGTTCATTCCGGAACAATCGGTTATATGGGAGCTGATATATGATATATTTGTCCGATCTGCATAAGACGCGAACTTAGCCAGCGTGCAGACAAAGGAAGCATCTGGTAAAAAGTTCAGCTTTGTAGCTCTTAAGACTCCTGAGATCTTTGTGTTGAAAAAGACGAACGGACAGACGGGCGGACGCACAGGCTGACAGACAGATAGGCGGACAGACGGACATGGTATATATATATGTAATTTATATTGTCGGAAATGCTTCCTTATATGCGTCGCAAACATCCTGACAGAATTAATATACCATTTTGTGAATGGTATAAAAACTCGCTTAACTAAAGAAATTGTCTTTGCCGAAGTTCGAACCCGCGACCTTATGTGTTCCAAAATCGAATACTCTACCGACTGGTCCAGTGTCATTCTTTTAATAATTGTCTTATTTTAATTACATCTAATAGAAAGAAAACAAGTAAGAATGCTATAGTCGATAAGATACTCGTACTCAACGTTTATTTAATATTCGAGACACTCAAAAGTATGCTATCTGATTTTTGTTTTTTGTGGAGGTGGGGTGCTCTTATTCAAAATGTTTTCTTCCTTCCTTCTTTTGTCTTTAATTATTATCCAGTCGTAATGGAGAAATCGGTAGATAATTTGCATATACATTTATAAAGCGAGTTTCGGAGAGGCTTCCTTTTGCATGTGACATACATTTCCACGAATACAAAATTCTCATTTACGAGAGTGACTCCCAAATACATTATAAGCCGTTGAGTGGCTCAATCCGTGCAGATACACTGCCATGCTGAAGTCTCGCCAAAGTGGGTTGCTCACCGTAGCGCATTTGGGTTTGTTAATGGGCATGTTTCACCTTCAGGCCCAGTTCTCAAACCCTTTCAAAAATTCATGTAACATGTCAGTAGCGGCATATACGCAGGAGTTTCCAGCAAGAATTTTGGCGTCGTCGGTGAAAGTGCTGATCAGTAGATCCTGCACGTCCTCGGTGGGGATGTTGCCAGCAGTAGGCATATCGTGCGTGAAAAGACCGTAAGGTGTTTGCCCAATACGCTACTCTGGGGAACTCCAGCTCGAGCGCCGGCGCCTTTGAGTGTTGCTTTCAGTCTGATTCTTTATAATAATTGCATGCTAATACCGTCTTGGACGACAGTAGAAGTCTTGTCCCCGAGGAAACACCGGATCACCATGTGTAGGATCGAAAACGAGATCGAACGCCTGCTATATATACAGAAAGGCGGCGACAAAGTACTCCTTGCCGTGGAATCCCTCCAGGATGTGGTTGACCACACGATATAGTTGCTCAGAAGTACCATACCTAAGCCTAAGCCCAAATGTTGGGAGGGTACTCTTGATAGCGACAGAGTCCAGGATTCTGCAAAGTAATCACCGTTCAAATATTTTGACAAAATAAGAAGCAAGCTAATTGACAGGTATGAATCGAGGTTCTCTGAAGATTCCCCGCTTTTGTGCAACATCACGACCGAAGCCCTCCATCCTAACATCATCGCTGCGTTGTAGAGCATAACTGGAGAGCAAACAGGAGTGGTTTAGCTGGCAGGAACTTGGTGCTTCTGATGTCGAAGTCATCATGGCCAGTGGCCTTGGCATTGATTTCATTATTCACCTGCTGAAGGGTGTTTGATGCATTTGATGAAGTTCACTGGGAGCATCAGCGACAATTTCCATTCTTCTGAGCGAGGTGGCGGCAAAGGCTGAGACCTCTCCTCCAGGGTGCTAGCAAAGGCTTCAGCTCGTTCCCGCTGCGACGTGGCCCAATATATATCAGGGTTTCTTATAGGACACTTTGAAGGCACTATCGCTTAAATCTCCTGGTGAGCCTCCAGAGTGCGTATTTAGACTTATCATCAGGCGTGACATTTTCCAGCATCGCGCTTGTTCATAGCCAACACTCGCTTCTATATTCTGTCAGTTATTAGGTCAAGGGTGCGGATGTATTCTTCTTTCAAATCTTTCCAAAATCTTATATTTAGAAATATTTTCTCATTCAATTGGTACTTTCAAACAAAGGCGATTTTACTAAATCGAAACTTATCAAGAATCGTCATCTTGACTAGTAAAATCGACTCACCCATGTATAGCAATTATACTAATTTATAGAATAATCAATTGTGAATGGTATACTGTAGTGAGCCATGTACATATATTAGTATATTACATATTATTGCATAAGCTGTAAGGGTAAATACGTTAATGTTATTGAACCCAAAGAATGGCATTTACATTTTCATAAAGCTTTGCTTCTAATAGCGTCCGCCTTAGGTTTTTAATGTAATATGAGCCCTTGCATTGCCCGCTTATGCTTATATGTACATGGCTCACTGCCGCCCAAATTTGAGTATAAAAGACATGCAATTTTCAATAAACGAACAGAATTAAAACAGCACTCAAAAAGCGTAAAATGGTGCTAGTCTTTATACTCGTACTCTAGAGTAAACGAGTACGTTGTATTCGTGCAAATACAACAGGCAAAAAGAAGGGTTTCCGACCCTATAAAGTATATATATTCTTGATCAGCATCTACAGGTTAAGTTTGAGATTCATGCAGATAGCTCAACTATATCATATCACCTCCTATATAACCGATTTTTCTAGAACGAACACTCAGTAGCATAACTTTAGTGTTTTCATCCAAATCAAACCCAACTCGGAATGTATCCATTTGAGAAGGCCCCACGTCCGCTAGCCTGCTCTGATCAAGGTCAGAACACCATATCATATAGCTACCTTTCTTTCCTTTCTGTTTTTTATCCAAATCAAAACAGATTCGTCTTTAATCGCTTGTGATTAAGAAACTCAATTTGGAAAAAATGGAAATTTTAAGAGAACAAGAATGTGTCGCTGATCTCAGTTCATTGAATCGCAATAAAGCACCATCAAAAACCGTTGTATATCGCTGGTATAGTGAATTCAATCGGTCGCCGACAAATTCCGTGAAGGTAATCCAAAGTCAGTTGTTGTGCCCAAAAACATCGATGCAGTGCGTGAACTGTCAATGCAAGATCGTCTTGTAAAACATCGTGAGATAGAGGCATTCTTTCACATTAGTTTCACTTCAATACATTCCATTTTGCATGAACACTTAGTTGTAAAAAGAATTTGCTCTCGTTGGGTACCCCAGAATTTATCAATCGCTCAAAAAAATGTTCGCGTCGATTGGTTTACACCAATGAAATGATTAAAAGTTCGACCGTGGTGCTTCAAACGACGTGTATAAAATCGAATTATGGATATATGCGTAGGAGCCGGAAAGAAAACGGCAATTGGCTGTATGCGTGTTTCAAAACGTGTCAAATCGAACAAAAATTGTTAGAGAGAATGGTAACCTTTCTTTCTCAAAAAACTACCTGAAATTACCATAATATGGAAAAATAGGGAAAACAACCGCCACAGGCAGACTGAATGATTAACAGACACAACTGAGTTTTGAGCACTCAAAACTTTGTTGAGTGTTGCGATAATTCGCAGTGTTGACGCCGCTAAAACAACAGAGCACAGAGCACACCATTGCAGAGGGAATTATAGTTTTGTCACGATATTTGTGACGCATAGAAAGAAGACCAAAATTGGTCGTAGACCAATTTTTGATCAGAATGACAAGCCGAGTCGCTATAGTCATGTTCGTCTGCCTGTCCGTCTGTTCGTCTCTCCTTCTGTACGTATTTTTCGATGCGAACTAATCTCTTACTTTTGAAGCTATCGACTTGTAATTATCATCATATTCATCTTTTTACTGTAAGTTGCTTATATGTAAAAATCGTGAAGATTGGACCACTACTCATATATATCTGTCATACAAAAGAATGAATGAATATTAATTAATGAAACCTTTGCACCACAGACGGCGCTAATTTGTTTTTGCTTGTCAAGCGCCCCATGTGTCAGAAAGAGAGAAGGGTGCATTGGTGGTCAAACGCGCAGAATGCTCTGTCTCTCTCACTCACAAACAGATTTGAACAAGAATGTGTTGTATTTCAATGTATATGCAAACTTGCGTTTTTGTAGATCAGAACGTATTTATGTATGCACAACGTATTTGAAAAGATGCTTCGCTGCTTATTACTATCCGTTGACAAAATGTTATAAGAAAAGGCCTACTTAGCTTTTCTTGCCTTTTAAAAATCTGCAATCTCACTTGCTATATAGATGATTTGATACTGAAGGTGATAATTAATTTTGAACCAAACCGAAAAAACAGGCAGCACACGACAAGGAAGTATTTAAGTTGAAGTTTGTATTGAGCAAGCAACAGAGCAATGTGCTGCTTGGAGGAAGAAGGTGCAGCAAGCAGTGCATTTAGCAACTTCATTGGCTTACCAGGAGGGATGCAGGGAAAGCAGAAATGAGACCAGGGAAGACCAAGAAAAGATGAAAAGGGAGAAACACCTTAAAGAAGAGCAAGAGCAGAGAATACGAAAAAGAAGGAAAAGGGCGAGAGATATGAGAGAGCGATCTGAGAAAAGCAGAGAAGTAATAGGGAGATTATTTCCTAAGAAGCAATGACTTCTACCCAGCGCAGAGCTAAATGTGGTAAGCCCCCAACAGGCCTGACCAACGGATTATCGAACGGACTTTTAAATCGACAAAGTCAAACTTTACATTTGGAAAACTTATTCATGAAATGTTATATGGGCTTTTCAACTATACATAAAGCATACATACTTAGCTAAACCAACTGCAAAATTCTTTAGCCACCAAAACCAAAAGGTAAACCAAAATAACTTTCGTTCAAGTACATTTTGGGCATTATTATCTATGACCTTATGCCATTTTACGTATAGCTTCATAATTCCATCGGTGTAGAGCTTCTGTGGCTTGTCACCATCAAGACAGTTTGGAAGAGACCGCAACAAACTGTATTCAGAGAAGGGTGCAAGGTCCGGGCTAAACGATGGATGCAGCAAAACTTCCCCAGCCAAGCTCCTTCAATTTGTTCCGGGTCGTTAAGGATATGTATTTCCTAGCATTGACTAAGATGGAGCACAACTCCCTTTCTGTTGACCAATTTTGATCGCTCTTTCTTAAATACTGCATTTAAACTGCCGAGTTGTTCACAGTAGAGGATCGACTTGACCGCCTCGTCACGTTCTAGCAGCTCATAATAAACAACTCCCTCCCAATCCCACCAAAAACCTAACATACCCTTGTTTGCCGTCAATTCAGGCTTTGAAGTCTTTTATGGAAGGTCACCTGCCTGTGACCATGATCATATTTTCTTATTTGATTCACTTTTTATTGCCCGTAACGATCAGCTTTAAAAATGAACTATTTCGATATATAGCTTACATAGTTGTAGCTTACACAGGTCTAATAACATCCCACTTCCCCTAGTTACTGAAAGCTAATTGCTTAATGAACTTAAGTCTATTAAGCCTAACTTTTTCCCTGGCCCTGATGGCGATACGGGATATATTCTCAGATTCTGCGCTGATGCGCCTTGCAAGCCGACTTGGAAGCTTTTTGATTTATCCTTGAATTCTTTGTCTTTCCCTTCTTTCTGGAAGGAAACATTTATTGTTCCTCTCCATAAAAAGGGGAACAAGACTGATGCTCAAAACTACAGAGCCACATCAAAACTGTCTACTATTCCTAAGTTTTTTGATATAATATTAACTTCACAGTTACATACTACACTTTCATCTGCTCAGCATGGGTTTATAAAGTGTAGGTCTACCACCACTAATTTACTAGAATTTTCGTTTTTTGTAATACAAGAACTTAAAAACAAAACTGACGTCATTTACACTGGGTCAGCAAAGCATTTGATTCGGTAAGCCACTGTTTACTTATTCATAAGTTGGATCTTCTTGGCTTCCCATCCCATCTTCTTAAGTGGATTTCTGACTATCTTAATCACAGAACTCAGAAAGTTCTTTTTAATGACACTTACATCAGGGGTACCGCACTGTAGCCACCTCGGTTCCCTTATCTTAACCTTATTTATCAAAGATCTGCATCAGGTTCTATCCCATTCTCGTGTACTTATGTGTACCCTTAATTAAAATTCGATTTACACATATCAATAACCGTCATAAGGCATTCGGAATATCGACTATAGCGTTCTTACTTGTTTAATGTGGTGTTTAGTCAATGCTGCAAACTTGCTTTTTTTAAATACTTAACTTTTTTGCATGAGGGATTCTTGCTGCAATTTCATCTAATATTCTTGTCCTCTGCTTGTTTTATCTGTCACGAATTTAATATCGGCAGCACAAGCGCCGAAGCCGGAAACTCAGAAAAAGCACTTGCAAACTAGTTTTAATATTATTTAACACTATTCACAATTTAACTAGATGATAAGATGGAAAATCACAATCGGTTGTCGTGTATCGTTCGTGAGTGTCAGATACAGACTGAAACATTTCCAAAATATTAGGTAAATAAAGAAGATTGTGTTTAACCGTTTTATGCCCTGAAATTTTACAGTGAATACAACCCTTTTTTCGTATATGCTTTATATATTATATGATATTTTTACATACATAGATACACATGTCTCCTATCTCACAATTTTCGATTTGACGTTGACCTTGCTTTTGTCAGCGAGATGTACCAATCAATATCAATCTTGAAAATGAGAGAGAAAGAAACAGAGTAAGAGTATACAAGGGTATAAATAGAGAGCGCTTCGGTGTTGATTTTGATGGGTCTATGCGCCGCTCTAACACCGGCATGTGCCATATTTGGTTTCAGATTAAAAATATATACAGTTTATGGGAATCAGAATCAGAAATAAATTTGGTCAAAATACTTGGGACCTCCTTAACTAAATAAAAATCATATTTGGTTAAGCTTGGATGACAAAAATAATTAGTTCTATGGGGGCTATCCGAGCTGCATTAAATTTTGTGTGTGAATGTGAAGTTATATTGGCCTATATGATGTAGTTCTTTGATCTCAATAAAGATTTGTCCTTGAATGTGGGGCCTAATAAAATGGATACAAACCAAATTTGGCTCGATTTGGAGGAAGAACAAATATTTTATTTTCACTTCGAAGAAATCGGTTCTATGGCTGCTATATGATGCAGTTGCCCCATCTAGAGAAAACTTGGTCAACAGTTGTAAAGCATCCTAAAATAAATACAAACCGAATTTGCTTCGATTTGGATTAACAACAAAAATGTTTTATTCATTCCGAAAAAATCAAATCTATTGGGGCTATATGATATAGCAGCCTGATCTGAATGACTCTAGGACATATAATCCCCAAATTTTGGATTCCAATGAAAACCAAATAAAGGTATGAAATAAAACAATAAAATTGGCGATAGTTTGTATGGGGGCCACCCTAATCCCAAGCAAATCGATAAAAATGTTATATGTCCCACAATTTTTGACATATTTAGATAAAACTGGATTTGTATATGTATAAGCACATTCCCTTCCGATCTTTTGGAATTTTTGGAATTTTGACTATAGCGATCTTACTTGTTACTACACTTACTCTACTATATAAAGTATATTAAATAGTCGGACAGACTAACGGAGTTTCAAGGCTTTTGCGCTAACAATAATAAATTAAAATGAAGTAGATTTCGCTGAGAAGATAAATTTGTCACCGTTTGGGTAATTGTGGGTATTTCGACATATTGTCTATATGTGGCAAGGCTGCGTTTATGAAATGGCAATGCTCATAAGAACAGACATTGGAACCTGGCAGCAGAAGGAAAAGGTCTGGGAGGAAGCAACAGAAAATAAGATCAAATTGGTCGGCAGACGTGGGGCCTCCTCAAATGTATACAAACCGAATTTGGTTTCCTTTGGATGAATAACAAAAACGTTATGCCCCTTAGTGTTAATTCCGGTACAATCGGTTATATATTAGCTACATGATATAGTTGCCCGATCTTGATGAAATTTTGACTTAACCAGCGTGCAGGCACACGGACAGATGGACGGTCTGATGAACGAACATGGTTATATCGATTCCCCTTGTCATGTCGATCAAGTATATATATATATTTCAGGCAGTCGGAAACGCTGCCTTCTATGCGTTCCACACTTCCTGACAAAGTTTATATACCATTTTGTAAATGGCATAAAAACAAATAAGAACGCTATAGTCGAAATTCCGAATGTATAACACTCACGATTAATTTCATATTCCACACACTCTCAAAATTATGAAATAAATGCTGAGCCCGAGTATCTTATAGTCGGAATTTCAAAATGTTGTATCTCACTTGTTATACTCGTAATCTAGTAGAGTAAACGAGTACTTTCTATTCGTACAAATGTATGTAACAGGCAAAAGGAAGCGCCTAAGACCCCATAAAGTATATATATTCTTGATCAGTATCAACAGCCTAGTCGATCTAGACGTGTCCGTCTGTCCGTCATTATACAAGCAAGAAACGCCTAATTTGGTATGTAGACTCCCGTAACGTTTCGTCAGATCGAGTTTGTTTCAAAATTTTGCCACACCCCCCCTTCCCACGCAAATAGATGAAAACCTTATATCTCCCACAGTTTTTGACACATTTAGTTAAAACTCGATTTGTATATGGACAAAATATATGTACACATCCCTTCCGATCTGTTAAGTTTCATTAAGATCAAATAAAAAGAATCGTAAAAAAACTTTTTTTATAAGAGCACCCCACCCCCACAAAACAAAAAAAAACAGGTAAGAACGCTATAGTCGATATTCCGACTATAAGATACTCGTACTCCTGCATTTATTTAATATTCGACACAGTCAGAAGTATGAACTTTTATTTTTTTTGGGGAAGGTTGGGTTGTCTCATAAGAAATGTTTTTTTTTACGATTCTGTCTACAATTATTATCCGATCTTAATGAAATTTGACAAAAATTATATGGTAATACATATATAAACCAAGTTTCAGCTAAATATGTTAAAAAAAATTATGGAAGCTCCCGCGGTTGCGGGAGGGAGCGTGGCAAAATTTAAAAACAAACTTGATCTGACGTCCCACAAGGGGAGTCTACACACCAATTTGGTAACTCATATGGACGGACAGACGGTTAGGCGAACAGATGGTCATGGCCATGCTGATCAAGAATATATATACTTTTTGGGGTCGGAGTGGCTTCCTTCCACCTGTTACATACATTTGCACGAATACAATATACTCGTTTACTATACTAAAGTACAAGTCTAAAACGTGTTGCATATTTTTGAGTGTGTCGAATATTAAATAAATGCTGAGTACGAGTATCTAATAGTCGGAATATCGATTATAGCGTTCATAATTGTTTGTATTCTGCTGTTGCTGATGCTGGTGTTGCCATTGGCTTGGCTCATTTTGCATAATGATGAAATTTGCCGTCGCATTTTATCTGAACATTTTCTTTTTACTTGTGCTTTCATTTGTATTTTTTTGTCATTCTTTTTACGACTACCAAATGGTTTGTTTATGATATTTTACATTTGTGTCGCCGTCGGCAGCTTGGCAATTACTTAGTTATGTAAAGTAACTCATTTTCGGGAGCACACTTGAGATGGGCGAGTGCTGATGCCGTGGCTGATGCTGTGGCTGATGTGCAGAATTGAGCTGGAGCGCTTTGCTTCTGGAAGCATACTAAATTATTCACTAGGCGCGTGAAAGTATTTTACGTACTCATATATATGTGTGCGGTAGGGTGTGTGTGTTTAAGAGTTGAGTACACAACGCTTGATGTCACACCAAAGTCATGGAATATTTATATTACACATTCATATGCCCCTACAGTACATGCCCCTCCAAACACTCCCGCTTTAAGGTTTTTCCATTATAGTTTTTACAGCATAGTGCAAAAATGTGTTGCATACTTAAGGGGACAGGAGGATCATGAGCGGGCGCGACAACTAGCAGCGAACCTAATTGAAATTGTCGGTGGCCGTGCTCAACGATTTTTCGACACCGAATTTTACCCCGGCCAAAGTCGACATAGAGAAAATGGGAAAGAGTTCTTACTTTCACGGAGTTTTATCGCTGCGGGACCCTTAGCACTTGGCCAGAACTATGCCAACTAGAGCTGGATGTAATCCAAAACCGTTGATTTCGGGGTTGCGTCTCAGTGTGACATTGCAACAATTACTAAATCAACGTTGTCTCCTAGTTACACTCGTACTCTAGTAGAGTAATCGTGCAAATGTATGTAGCAGGCAGAAGGAAGCGTCTCCGACCCCATAAGTATATGTTTTCTTGATCAGCATCAACAGCCGAGTCAATCTAGCCATGTCCGCCTGTCCGTTTGTCTTTCCCTTCGTAGGAACACCTAAATCTTGGAGAGTTGAGTTGAGCTACCAGATTTTGTATGCAGACTCTCCTCGTGGGGCGTCAGATAAAGCTTTTTTTAAAATTTTGCCACGCCCACACAAATCGATAGAGACTTATATCTTCCAAAATCTAAAGATATTACAAATTTCATTAAGGGCGGGCAATAATTGTACACAAAATCTTAAAAAAAAAAGCTTTTTGTATGAGACCACCCCACCCACAAAAAAAGACAAGTAAGAACGCTATAGTCTATATTCCGGCTATAAGATACTCGTACTCGGCATTTAGTCAAAATTCATCACACTCAAAAGAATTTTTTATTTTTTTGGTGTTGTTGTGTTGTCATACAAAATTTTTTTTTTACAATTTTGTCTACAAATATTATCCAATCTTAACAAACTCGGTAAATCTTAGACGCTTCCTTCTGCCTGTTACATACATTTGCACGAAAACAATATACTCGCTTACTCTACTAGAGTAGGAGTATAAAAAGTATACATTTCGGCCTTCGCGTTTCGCACAAATCTCAGCTACCTAAGCTTACGGGTCTTATGTCCTCTCGTCCATCTCTACATGGCCGGCAACAGAAATTCAAAACGTTGCCCAAAAATTCAATTTGTACAATTGTTGATGCAATAAATATTTGAATTTATTACTCAATTACGGGCATGGTAAATCAGCCCCAGTGCCAGTGCCTGTCCCTTGCTTCAGTACTCGCTCCAGCAATTTGTGGTGATTGCAACTATATAGTTTGAAAACAATTTTATAGGCAATTTACTTCAATTAAACGATTTAATTATACTCGTACTCTAGTAGAGTAAGCGAGTATATTGTATTCACAAAACTTTATATCTTCCACGAATTTCAATGTATTTAGTTGAAACTCAGCTTGTATATGCATAAGCACACAATATATACCGATTTACCGAGTTTGTTAAGATTGGATAATAATTGTAGACAAAATCGTAAAAAAAACACTTTGTATGAGAATACCCCAACACCAAAAAAAATACTTTTGAGTGTGATGAACATTGACTAAATGTCAAGTGCGAGTATCTTATAGCCGGAATATCGACCATAGCGTTCTTACTTGTTAATTTTATTAATTTGTGGAACAGAGCAACTTTTGCCAGACAACAAAAAGCACAACAACAAACAAAACAAAAAAAAAACAAGAACGCTATAGTCGATGTTCCGCTATAAGATACTCGTACTCAGCAATATTCAAAACATTTTTTACAATTTAGTCCACAATTATTATCCGATCGGTAAATCGGCAAATCGGAAGATTATGTGCGCTACTCGATTATACAAGCCGAGTTTTACCTAAATGCTTTAAAATTTGTGGTAGATATAAGGTCTTGCGGTTTGCGGGGGCGGGAGGTAGCGTGTCAAAAGTGTAAAACAAACTTGATGTGACGGCCCACAAGGGGAGTCTACACACCAAATTTGGTAACTCTAGCTCTTATAGTCTCCGAGATCTACTTGTTCATATGGACGGACAGACGGTCAGGCGGACAGACGGCCATGGCGAGATGGAATCGGCTGTTGATGCTGATCAAGAATATATGTACTTTATGGGGTCGAAGACGCTTCCTTCTCCCTGTTATATACATTTGCATGAATTCAATATACTCGTTTACTCTGCTGGAGTAAGTCGAATATTAAATTAATGCTGAGTACGAGTATCTTATAGTCGAAATATCGACTATTGCGTCCTTACTTGTTTTTTATTTTTGGTGTTAGCAAGAGAATTGAAATGGAGTTAATTTATTTATTCATTCATTCGCTTGTTTGCATTGAGGAGGGTATATTAGGCTTGGTGGTTGTTGTAGCAGTAGAAGACCGACAAAAATGTTTAGAAAAATCGCCTTTAATGCAAAATTGTCATTGTATTACAAAATATTTGGAAACCAAAAACACATTTGGTTTGTCTAAGAGCAAGAGAGAGAGCAGAAATGTGTACTTTAATAAGGAAGGATATTTTAGGCTACCGTTACTGATCTAATTTGTTCAATGGATGTGAAGGCTCCTTAACACATTTGTCTTAATACTCAGGACATAGAGAGGGTTTTTGTATCAATTTGAATAAGCCTCACGTCCACTCGCCTGTTCTGATCAAGATCGGACAATTAAATCATATAGCTACCATATAACCGATTGTTCCGGAATGAACACTTATTAGCATAACTTTTCTGTGTTTCATGCAAATTAAAACAAATTGGTCTTGTGTCCCTTGTATCAACTCCAACCAGATTTCTTCTAGATCGGTTATATATTCACAATGTAAATGCTATATTTACTTTGGCAAGCCGAAGCTAGCTTTCCTTCCTTGTTTATTTGTATTTATTTTATAATTTGGATCAAAAGGAGAAAAGTTATGCTCCTAAGTGTTCATTACGTAACTATCGGCTATATGGTACCTATATGACATAGTTCTCCGATCATGATCATAAAAGGATAGCGGACGTAGGGTCTCCTTAAATGGATGCAAACCGAATTTGGTTTGATTTTGATGAAAAAAAATTATGCTGCTAAGTGTTCATTCCAGAACAGTCATTATGTGATAGCTATACGATATAGTTGTCCGATCTGGATAACGAATTTGACCGGCGTGCAGACAGAGAAAGCATCTGATAGAAATGTCTACTTCGCAGCTGTTAAGACTTCTGAGATCTTTTTGTTGAAACAGACGGACGGACATGGTTATATCGATTCCACTTGTCATGCTGCTCAAGAATATATATACTCTACATAGTCATGTGTCTTTTGTCCTTCTGTCCGTATGAATGCCTAGATCTCGGAGACTATATGACCTAGAGTACATAGACTCCCCTAGTGTACTCGCAGATCAAGTTTATTTTAAAATTTTGCCACGAACCCTCCTGACCCCGCGAGTCGTGACAAAACTATAATACCCTCTACAACGGTATAAAAGTATACCAAATTGTATACCAAATTTATTTACCCTAAGATTTAATATAGGGTATCCTTCTGTCGGTCGGCCTGACTCGGTTGGTCTGGTTGCTGATTGTTATTTCTGCTGGTGGTAGCTTATTTGCCAAGCCTCTACCACTGTGCCTCCGCTAACAAGCCACCTACAACGCAGCTCCCTCGCCCATCATCATATTTTACCAATCCCCTCCAAACTTTGGACGTGAGGACACGGGTTTCGGTGATTGTTATTTTATTGCCCGCGCATCACGAACCGAGCGAAGCCAAAACTGTTTGCTTCTGCTGTTTTGCGGTTAAAAACTCATTTTATCGCATCAACCACACCAACCAAAGCTTATTTGCTTTCTCTTCTAGAAACAGTACTATTCCTCTTACACCCCCTGCTACGTACTCAATCAGCTTCAGCCAATTGTGTACACAACAATAGTGGCAAGTGAAAAATCGTTTGACTCGTGAATCACAATTTGACACACCATAGAGAGGGAGAGGTCATTGTTTAAGCTATAGTGAAACGCGAGGTAGATTCTGATCTAGGATTATTTCTAGCCTTAAGAAAGTCGATAGAGCCGGGCCAGCCTGCGAATTTGTGGGAACTGCTCTGTTAGTTTCAAGGCTTTTAAGCTAACAATAATAAATTAAAATGAAGTAGATTTCGCTGAGAAGATAAATTTGTCACCGTTTGGGTAATTGTGGGTATTTCGACATATTGTCTATATGTGGCAAGGCTGCGTTTATGAAATGGCAATGCTCATAAGAACAGACATTGGAACCTGGCAGCAGAAGGAAAAGGTCTGGGAGGAAGCAACAGAAAATAAGATCAAATTGGTCGGCAGACGTGGGGCCTCCTCAAATGTATACAAACCGAATTTGGTTTCCTTTGGATGAATAACAAAAAAGTTATGCCCCTTAGTGTTAATTCCGGTACAATCGGTTATATATTAGCTACATGATATAGTTGCCCGATCTTGATGAAATTTTGACTTAACCAGCGTGCAGGCACACGGACAGATGGACGGTCTGATGAACGAACATGGTTATATCGATTCCCCTTGACACGCTGATCAAAAATATATATATTTTATGTATGGTGTAAATATCCTCCAGAATGGACATATTAGGACAACATTAGTAATCCCATCTGTATGATAATACCAAGGGTCTGCAGCTGACTCAATTTGTATCATATCGGATACCTAAATAATAAAGCTGCCATAGGATTGTATATATGTATGTATATTTACATTTTGAATAGCTTTCTATACTCGTACTCTAGTAGAGTAAACGAGAATATTGTATTCGTGCAAATGTAACTGGCAGAAGGAAGCGTCTAAGACCACATAAAGTATATATATTCTTGATCAGCATCAACAGCCGAGTCGATCTAGCCACGTCCGTCAGGAACACCTAGATCTTGGAGACTGTAAGTGAGTCCCAATCTGGTATCCCCTTGTGATGCGTCAGATCAAGTTTTTTTTTTAAATTTCGATACGCCCCACCTGCCCCCGCAAATCGATAAAACCATATATCTTAAACCAAATGTTAACGCATTTAGTTGAAACTCATTCTGATGCTTTGCAAGGGGAGTTTACATACCGAACTTAAAGATCCTAGCTCTTACAGTCTCCGAGATATAGTTGTTTTTGTGGATAGTGTTTTAATCGATTTGCGTAGGTGAGAGGCGGCGGGGCAAAATTTTTAAACAAACTTGATTTACTGAAACTAAAAGGGAAGTCTATATACCAAATCTGGTGGCTGTAGCTCTTATAGTTTTCAAGATCCAGGTGTTCATACGGACGGACATACGGTCATGGCTAGATCGACTCGGGTGTTGATGTTGATCAATACTATATACTTTATGGGGTGTTAGACGCTGCTTTATGCCTGCTACATACATTTGCACGAATGCAATATACTCGTTTACTCTACTACAGTACGAGTATAACAAGTACGGACGCTACAGTCGAGCTTGCTCGATAGTAAAATACCCTATACCCAGTAAGCTGCTATACCATATAACTAAGCGGTCCCGAACAAATTCGATGAAAGGACGTAAAGGGTATACAAAGCTTGTCTACTTATTGAAGTACCTACGACCATCTAATACACAGTCGGAATTGCGCCTATAGCGTTCTTACTTGTTGATTTTACTAACTCTGTGGTTTGAGTAACGCTGTTGCTTATGCTGCTAATGGAAATCCAGATATGAACACAGTTATATTTTGCTTAACATTATTGTCATTTATTGTAATATAAGTAATTACATTTTTACAATTATATATTAATGACAGAAGCTGTAACGACACACAGGCAGCACAAACACCGAAGCCGGAAACTCAGAAAAAGCACTCGCAAACTCGTTTTAATATTATTTAACACTATTCACAATTTAACTAGATGACAAGATGGAAAATCACAATCGGTTGTCGTGTATCGTTCGTGAGAGTCAGATACAGACTGAAACATTTCCAAAATATTAGATAAATAAAGAAGATTGTGCTTAACCGTCTTATGCCCTGAAATTTTACAGTGAATACAACGTTGTTTTCGTATATGCTGTATGTATAACATGATATTTGTACATACATAGATACACATGTCTCCTATCTCACAATTTTCGATTTGACGTTGACCTTGCTTTTGTCAACCGAGAAGTACCAATCAATATCAATATTGAAAATGAGAGAGAAAGAAACAGAGTAAGAGTATACAAGGGTATAAATAGAGAGCGCTTCGGTGTTGATTTTGATGGGTCTATGCGCCGCTCTAACACTGGCACGTGCCAAATTTGGTTTCAGATTAAGAGTATAGTTTATGGGGTCAGAATCAGAAATAAATTTGGTCAAAATACTTGGGACCTCCTTAAATAAATAAAAATAGACTTGGGTGAAAAGAAATTGGTTCTATATGATATAATTAACCGAGCTGCACACAGTGTCTGTGAATGTGAAACATTTGGTGTTCATTCAGAAAAATCGGTTATTTGGGCCTATATGATATAGTCGTTTGATCTGAATAAAGTTTTGTCTGTGAATGATATGCTATATGATGCAGCTGCCCGATCTGAATAAAACTTGGTCAACACACGTAAGGTATCCTAAAATGAATACAAACGGAATTTGCTTCGATTTGGATGAAAACCAAAAATGTTTTATTCATTCCGAAAAAGTGAAATCTATTGGGGCTTTATGATATAGTGGCCCGATCCAAGTCAAATTTGGTCAGTTGATGAAGATGCCTCTAGGACGTATAATTCCTAAATTTGCTTCAATTCCAAAGAAAAACAAAAAAAGGTCTGAAATTAACAATGACATTGGCGGTGGTTTGTATAGGAGCCTAAAAGGGCAAAAAGTAAAATAAACTTGATCTGGGTACATATTTATGTAAAATTAAAATTCATTTTTTTTAAGTTTTTATCTCTTGTATTTTCCAAGATGTAGATTTCCATACATCCGGACGGGCACATGGCTAGATGGACTAGGATAAGAAACAAGAAAAAAATTCGGTATCGGTCAATAGTAAGGGAGCTGTAAACAATAATGATCCGATCTGGATCACTTTGGTCAGCAGACGTAGTGGCTTCTAAGATTGACATTTACAAAATTTGGTTCAATTTGGATGAAAAACAAAAACGTTATGTATATTATATTCCATATCGATCAGACGGACTTGTCTATACCTGGGTGTCAGACAAGTGGGAGATGAACTAAACTCAACAGCTACAAAACATTTCAACAGGCTTGAGGAGCACCCCAATCTTTTTGCCCCTCGAGGGGCTCTGCTCTACCCCTTAAAGAGACCTTCATCAATCTTTTTTTGAATACTCAGACACATTTTCACAGTTTGCTACACAAACAGATAATATGATACAAATAAAAACGCCAGTACCAAAAAAAAAAAAAGAAATATTAGAGAGCAATTATTCTTAATAAATTGTTGAAAATTCAAATTAATCAGACTACTTCGAGTTAGAAGCTCCCGGCTCTTGTAGCATGTGTGTAGGTGTGTCCGCAACAAATTGCCCTTGAATATGCACATGTAAATGTTGATGTCCAGAGTACTTTCAAATTAAGCACACACAAACAAATAGTGATTGCGTTTATTTATGTTAATTTAAATCAACATGCAAAAATTGCCACACGACATGACACATATACAGATAGATAGAGATCTGAGGCCATACGGCATGATTTCATGGAGAGAGATTCGAGGGGAGTGCTCAGGGTAAATACATACTTGTTTTTCGAGGAGTTTCGTGCATGGCGTCAAGAACAAAACATTTAATTTACTTAATTACGTGTCCCTTAATTTGCATATTTAAATGAAACACCGCAAAGCTTTGACATGGACTGATGATGACTGAGCGACTGAGGGCGAGCGGCATCGGGGATGGCAAGGCATACGGCTAATAACTTGATGACACGACGCTTGTGAGAGGGTCGAGTCAACATAATGCACGCCAGACTGCCAATTGAGCTGTTGGCATTAGCAGCAGTCCGCCTGTCCGGAGTCCGACATCCACATACCGGAGTCAGCAGATTTCAAAGCAGTTTGTTTATTTCGCTGGTGATTTCGCAGTTTGATTGACAAATTGAGCGGCTGGCTAATTGATTGAGGGATGTGAGCCAGCCACTAATTTCCATATACCGTGTGTGCTAAAGTCAAAGCAAACGATATTACATATAACACATAACAAATTGCGTACTGTGGTTTATAGTGTCGAGTGTCAGCAATTGTTGCATCCATTGCGTTGAAAGCTTTTTCATTTCTAAACACTCATGTAAAATGCTATGTTCCTGCTAAGTTCAGCTAGCTGCATATTCTCTTATCGTTAAATAGAATTTCATGGATCTTATCGACGATTTTTGGTGTGACGACTTTTTCTTCTGGGCACTCTGAACGTACGGCTTCGTTTGAGGTTGCAAGGCCCCAATGGTACTCAGCAAGCCACATCTTAACCATTGAAATGGTTGGTGCGAAGTCCTTATGATATTTATCAAGATTTTCCCTGGTTTCCACGCAAAACAAACTGTGTAATCAGTACACGAAATTCATGCCATTTCAGTGTAGAAAATCGCATATTAGCTACGCATATTAAATACTTTGCTATGCCAACCAAATCCTTGCTAGTGTTGTTGTTACTATTGTTCCTGTACAGAGAGGATTGCCTGGCAAACAAGATTCCAGCCGCAGTGATCAGGATAGCCAAAATAACAAAAGTGTGCCGTACAATTTTTGGCCCACCAGACATGCGACTTCGTTTCTAACTCTGTTTCCATTTCTACTTTTTCTTCGGAAGGAGACTCTGACTATGTCATGGCATGTCGACTTGTAGTCGAGGTACAAGTACCAAAACTTGCACATAAACATGCGAACAACGAAAGGTGGCGGCGGCAGCGTTGGAGGTGGCCATAAATATATTTAAATTGCGGCAAAAATCGCATGAAATTATTATTATATATTATGTAGCAATTTGCCGGCTTTTACTTTGCAGAAGTATAAGTGCGAGAGTATGTGTATGTGTGTGTAAGTATGTGCGTGCCTGCCAACAACAAAAGTTCTAATAAACTTTTGTTAGAGAAGTCAATGTTCGGCAGCAACTTTAAGCATTACGTTCTAAGCAATTTAATGCCAATATTTACAAATTTGCTGCAATTTTTGTAATTGTACTCCATAGTGTGATGTATTCGTATGTATGCAACAGGAAACTTTTCCGACCCTATAAATTGTTAGGACATATATAATCTTGATCACCATGACAACCCGAGCCGATCTAACCATGTCCGTCTGTCTCGACTCCAGTCCAGTAAGTCCGCCGTCCGTCCGGATGTATGAAAATCTAGGTCTTGGAGACTATAAGATCTGAAACAGTTGAGCCAGCTAACTGCAAAAAGTTAAAACAATAGTGACCTATATAAATAAATTAAAAAGTCTTGGCAAGGCCCGGCCAAATGTTTGACACAACAGCATCAACTATGCAATGCCACTATGTGAAAAAAAACCAAAAACGATGTAACCTCGGCAACAGCAAAATAGCAACAAAACCGATTGCGGTTTTATGTGTGAACTGTTTTGGTCATATCAGCAACTAAGAATTCTCGTTAAGTTCTCCTTGTGAAGTGATGAGGTAGTCAAACATAAAGTGGAATTGTTGAGCAAGGAAGACTATTGATGATAGTTCTTGGTAGGACTTTAAAGATATGAGAGTCAACCTCCAGCTCCAATAATTGGTTTTATATCATATTCTAATTATTATTTGATATGGGTTTTTACTATTTTTTGCTGCTGTTAGAAGTAGTGAGAAGCTGTGAAAATCATGGGGTAGGATGAACTAACAAGCAAGAACGCTATAGTCGGTATTCCGACTATAAGATACTCGTACTCAGCATTTATTCAATAATCGACAATATTCAATATCCGAAAATATGAAAAAAAAAATTTTTGTTATACTCGTACTTCAGTAGAGTAAACTAGTATATTGTATTCGTGCAAATGTATGTAACAGGTAGAAGGAAGCATCTAAGACAACATAAGGTATATATATTCTTGATCAGCATCAACATTCGCCTTATGTTGCTGCTCGTTCAAGGTTCCCTGTCCTTAATTCTTAGTGCTATAAAGGATATTTGCATCGCTGTAGGGTACAATTTTCTTAGGACCCCAAAACAGTTTTAAAACTTTGTTAATTCAAAACGAAAAACATCTGTTCTACGCTCTTAGGGTTACATCAGGAGTACCGCACTGTAGCCACCTCGGTCCCCTTCTCTTCACCTTATTTATCAACGAGCTGCCTCAATTTCTATCCCATTCTCGTGTACTTATGTACGCTGATGACGTTAAACTTTGTTTGTCCTTCAACGACTCTGCCTCCCACTTTAGGCTGCAAGATGACCTTGATTCTTTCCAATCGTGGTGTCAGGGAAACTTACTAAATCTCAACTGTTCTTAATGCAAAGTTATGTCGTTTTGTCGTGGCATACCACCTCAGACATCGTACCTGATGTCCACAATGCAGGAATCACCAGGACCGCATTCAGTCTGTTCAAAAGGAATTTTTACTGTTTGCTCTCCGTGGGTTGAATTGGAACCCCAAGAACCCCTCCCTTCATATTCAAGTAGGCTTCTGCCTACTTCCATCTCTTCCATATTGTGGATGTCAACTAAACGAAACGGTCTCGAAGCTCGCATTGAATTTCAATTCTTTTAAGGTTGAGTTGTCAAGCCAAAGAAAGCTGATTTGTTATCTAGGCTCCAGGTACAGTAATATGATTCTCTCACTTTAGTGCCCAAGACCTACCTAATTCTCCCCGTCTATTGGAAAGTTCCCAGCCCATACAGCAAATGCTTACTAAGGCGGACGCTGTATAGGGTACTGGCAATCAAGAGGAAGTCGAATGCACTAGCTCCTTCTTCGTCCTCAGCAATTATTCAATATTCGACACACTCAAAAGTATGAAACATTTTTTTTTTTGGGGTGGAGTGCTCTCATCCGTAGATTATTTACTAATACATATATAAACCAAGTTTCAACTAAATGCGCTAAAATTTGTGGGAGATATAAGGTTTTATCGACTTGCGGGGGCGGGAGCGGACGTTGCAAATTCTAAAACAAACTTGAACTGGTGCCCAACAAGGGGAGGCCACATACAAAATTTGGTGACCCTATTATAGTCTCTGAGATCTAGGTGTTCACACGGACTGACAGACGGACATGGCTAGATCGACTCGGCTGTTGATGCTAACCAAGAATATTTATATATGATGTGGTCGGAGAAGCTTCCTTTTGCCTGTTCCATACATTTGAACGAATACAATACAATGCTCGTTTAAACTACTAGCAGACTCTTTAAAGAGTTCAAAAACTCTGGAAAAACGCCGGACTATCGCGCTATATTCCTGCTCGTTCAAGGTTCACTGTATTAAATTCAGAGTGCTATAAAGTCTATTTGGCTAGCTGTGGGGTCAAATTTTCTCAAGAATCTAAGCAGTTTTATAACTTTGTTGATTTAAAACGAAAATCTTCTGTTCTTCCCGTTTCTTTATCGTATATAAACACTAAAGCAAATACATATTCTGCGCTAATGCGTTATGCAGTCCGGTATGAACCCTTTCTTCTCTATCTTTAAATTCTTCGTCGTTCCCTTCTCTCTGGAAGGTATCGTTCATTATTCCTCTACAGAGGCATATCATTCCGATTGATCATTGCTATTCCGCAGCTTTTGAAAAATATATTAACTTCACAGTTACAACATTCTTGTAGTTCTATAATTTCATCTTCTTAGCATGTGTTTAAGAAGCGTAGATCTACCACCACTATTTTTTTTGCTTCCTCAGGTACTGTCCCATTCTCGTGCACTAATGTATGCCGACGAAGTTAAACTTTGCTCTTTTTCCCATTTTAGGCAGCAAGAAGACCTTGCATTCCAATCGTGGTGTCAGTCAATTTCCTAAGTCTTAACTATTCTGAATACAAAGTCATTTCATTTTGTCGAAGAATACCGCTTCAGACATCGTACCTTGTTACCGATATGCCCCTTGATGGTATCTAAACCGTAGATTACTTCTTTCTTCTTTTTGACTATAAGTTGAAATTTAATCGTCACATCTTGATTACCGTCAATAAGACCGAGAGTGTTCTAGGTTGTATTATGCGTTGCTCAAAGGAAATTCGATGACGCTTATACAACTAAAGTTCTGTACACTTTTGTGGTCCGACCTATTTTGGAGTAAGCATCGTGTGGCTGGTGTCCTCAATACAGGAAACAGGACCACATTAAGTCTGTTCAAAAGAAATTTTTGCTATTTGCTCTCCGTAACTTAAACTGGGATCCAAATAGTCAGCTGTCTTCATATTCACTTAGGCTTGTTTTAATCGTTAATGTTATGTTTATATATAAGCTGATTAATGGTGAAATTGACTCTCCGACCTTAATGAGCCAAATTAATTTATCTAGAAACTATATATCTTCAGCATTTTAACTCAAACTATGTCCTGCATGAACCCCTTCCTGTTCTGTATTCTAACTATAAAAATCTCTTCATTGACATCTCTCTTAAAAAGTCTATAGAAACGCACCTATCAAGTAGATAATGTTAATCCGCAGACTATATCATATAGACTATACCATTACAACCGACTTTTCAGAATGAACACATAGTGACCTAACTTCTTTGTTTTTCATCCAAATCAAGTCAAATTATTTTCGTATCCAACTGAGGAGCCCCCACTTAGTAGGCAGCTGTCGTAGAAGTGGGAGTATATTTGCAATGTGAATGGTAAGGCCATTTTCTATAACAGGAGTTAAATATTTGTGCTTGTCATGAGCATATACACGCATACAGGCACACATTAAAGTATTGGCACAGCAAGCCCGTGGTATTGGTATGAATCTTTAATTTGAAGAGTTCTGTTGGCAATAAAAGTTCCCGAGTGCAGTGTGTAATTGCAAATTTTTGAAACTTTTGTAAATTTCATATATGTACAAACAATCTGACAACAAGTTTAAATTTCTTCTTATTTTTTGTAAAGTGCGTGCGCATCTGATGGCTTTATGGTACGATTATATATGCAGAATAATTCGATTAATAGTTCCACAGCGAACAGCCATATGGCTCTTAAACAAAAGAAAGGTCTTCAAATATGCCACATTAATGCCCAAAAATCTACTGAGGCAAGAAAGGAAGGCTTGCTGAAGCTTATTCACATTGTACATATGTAGCCGATCTAGATCAAATGTGTTCGGTGGGTTTGGGGCTACTAAAGATGTGTGGCTACTAAAGATAAACTCGAACTTAACAAGCGCGCAGAAACATCTGGTAAAAATTGAAGTGTTCAAACAAATGGACGGACAGACGAATATATATACTTTACAATTATTATACCATTTTGTGAATGGTATAAAAAATTGACGATTTTAGATACTTATTTGTGAATTCGAATGATGTTATCATATGTGTGTCTGAGACATGGTTTGTGTCTAGTCACTGCGTATACAGACCGAAAAGAAACACTGACTATCCGGAATTAATGAGAGTTATCTCATCAGTATCTATGAATTACACGAACATTTTCTTGGCTACGGAATTTGATAGCAACATGGTTATTGAGCACAACTTAATAGATGACATGATTTCCATTGGCATGCGACTAGTCAACTCAACAGTACCAACACATTACTCGAATACCTCTGATGCTCTACGTGACGTATGCTTTATGACTCCCGGTCCGAGTGGCAGTTTTTTCCAAACATGACTTAGTTTTCTTAACGTATGACTGCGTTGACTATGGACTTATGTTTAGAGATTTTCTAAATATCGACCTCAGAGACTGATAAATGACAAATGTGATGCTTTGACCTTTAATGATATTGTAGTGGATTTAAGAAGTAGTTATTGCTTTTGTATAAATTACACTACGCAGTTGGTCGAGCGGACATTTTAGGTTATATGGTGTTTTATTATTAGAAGTGTCGCCGTGTCGAAAATTTGGGCCGGCCGCTGCTGCTGATGAAGAGATGCCAACTAAAAGCGGGAAAACAGATGATAATATCGCTAATATCGCATACGATTTTTGTAGCCATTGCATTTCAACGACTGTCAACAACTTTTCACTACAGTCGACTCACAGTTGGAACTCTTCAGTCAGAATATCAGCTTCCTTTTTAACACCTGCGTTTCAGTTCGAGGTAAAAATGTTAAACCTGCCCGTCAGGAATGGCAATAAAGGATACAGATAATGTTTACTACAAATGGAGACGCAACAAAACGTCTGTACATTTCCTTAAATATATAAAAAACTGAGAAACATAGCCAAAGGTGAGATCAACTCTGCAATCTTATTATTCAGCGAAATTCAACCGTGCAATATCATCCAGACGAACTTGGACGCCACTAAAAAACTTAAGAATTGGCAAATATATGCCTCCTCCTGCCAATGTGAAAGAATTCAATCCGAAAGCCCAGACCATAATTGTGTATCTTTTGTTAGCGGTGATAGTAGCTTTAGTTTTTTGTGTATTAGTGAGTGTGATGTCCTAGAGTCTATTCTTAAAGTAAAATCGAACGCCATAGGCTTGATGATATTCATTCGAAATTTTTAAAAATACTGCGGCCTAAAATCTTGAAATACAAAACGTACATTTTTACAGCACAGCACTCACTACACTTACGAATACCGCCTAATATCAATACTTCCCTTCTAGTCACATTACCAGATATTTGGAAAGGAACTCACTCATGAACTACAAGCAATCGAGCTTTCAGTGAAACAGAGAAACAGAAGATGCATCACAACGATATTAAAAGTAACTTTGTTAACTTTACTTAACTACTCTAAAGCTTTTGACAGCGTAAGCCACGACATATTGTTCACCAATCTAAAGAGACTCTATAACCTCACTCTTCTGCGGCATCAAAATGTTTGGTAATTGCGACGCATCAAGTAAAAATAAGCTAGGGGTAGCACTAAACAGTGTATCGAGATATGTTTACAACATAAATAGAGCTGAACATATTACTTCATTTGCTAATAAAGTATACAATATGACATTGATCTCTTGGATTAAGCTACGAACCCTACTTTGTATCCACAAAACCATATCTAGAAAAGAACCGAACTACCTATTTGAGGAAATCTCTTTCACCTCTTCGAGGAGATCGCATAATTTAGTATGTACTATATCTAAATTAGCTAGTTCTGAAAGCCATTTCTTATATATGCTGTTCTGCTGTGGAATTTGAAGTCAATCAGAAGCGAAACGCATTTCAGGAACGACAACGTTCAAAATCTCTTAAACAGCATGTAAAAATGAGATGGAACTCTGTTTTTATCATGCTTGATAGTATGTATGAATTGTTTATTGATGTTCAGAAATTTTAAGAGAAACAAATCATGTAAAGAGACTGCCAACATTGACTACACATTTCTGTAGGAAATTGTTAGCTTTTTGAACATTTTAAAAGAGTGCTCTGAGAGTAGGAGTTCTGATAAAGGATCGACCTTACATCAATATGGCTTACGGTAGAGAAAACTATATAATTATTGCTTAGAAAACATTTCTGATACAGAGAAATGGAGCACTTGTAAAACCGATTTAATAACCCTGTGTTAGCCAACCACTTTGCATTATGTTGCATTGTTTCTTAATCCTCCTATCAGAGCTAAATTTGTTGTCTGTAGCAACTAGAAGAGAAGTCTCAAAAGATCTCAGAAGTCTTAAAAGCTACAGAGCTTTCCATAAATGCCATATGATTAACTTGTCTGCACGCTGGTTCCGGACTGAACACATAGTTGCATAGCTTTTCTATTTCCCATCCAAATCAAATTATCCATGTGCATAACGCAAGTTCAATTTCAAGAGTAATACAGGAACAACTCGATCTTCATGCAAGAAGCCAGTCCCAGCGTCGAAGGAGCTTACGATATTAGGCCGCGGAACGCTAGACCTTCAATTGAAAAAACCGAATTTCAAGGTGAATGGGAATGGTAGCGGAAGGTAGCTTCCTTATGTGTTTAGTTTTGTCTTGACTGATTGCTACGTAGATGAACAAAAGTTAAAGTGTAAGAAACACGAAGCTAAACTTCGTTGAAATAGTGAGAGATGAACAACAAATTTGTGGAAACACTAAAATCGTATTAGTTGGACACAAATGTATAATAATACCATGCATTTATTATGCAAGGGTATATTTAAGACATTGCAATGTATGTAACAGGCAAACGCTGCCGTGGCAGACCCCATAAAGTATGCATATTCTCGATCAGCATGACATGCCGAATCGATCCATCCGCCCGAATGTGTTGAAATCTACATCTTGGAAACTATAAGACTTCAAATTAGCAGTTTTATATTTTATATATATTTACGCAGATCCAGTCTATTAATTCGACTTGCCACGTCCACTTTTTAGGAAAGCCCCCTACAAATCCGCCGCCCACATTACATAATTTTTTGTATTTCATTGAAATTTAACGAAATTTAGGGTATCCTATTTATCCTAGGTATATTTTTATCAAATGAAAAATTGTTTGCGGATGGGGCGACTGCTTCATATAGCCTCACTAGAACCGATTGCTTTGGAATGGGCACACAATTTTTGTTTTCATACAAATCGAGCCAGGTTTTATTTGTATCCATTTTAGGAGGACACACGTTCACTGACAATTTTATTTAAATCGGATCCTTAGATCATTTAGCCACCATAGAACCGATTTCTCAGAGTGGACACGCAGTAAGCCAACTTCGTTGTTTTATCCGTTGACTCCATTTGATCCGGTCGGCTATACGATATACCAGTGCAGGGTATATAACTGTCAAGCTCGACTGCAGCGATTTACATGTCTCAGGGATTGATTACGTATAAGCGCTCTACAGTTGGAGTTCTCTGAACTTTTATAGAATAATATTCTATAAATAGAATAATATTGATAGCTTTTAAAAGAATAATATTGATAAAATAATATTTGATAATAATATTGGATAATATTTGATCAAATTGCAAAAAATTGGTGAGTACGAGTATCTCATAGTCGGAATTTCGACTAAAGCATTCTTAGTTGTTATAATATACAAGAGTATATAAAAGTTGTTGCAATGTATGAAACAAACTATATATATTCCTGATCAGCATCAACAGCCGAGTCGATCTAGCCATGTCCGTCTGTCCGTCTGTCCGTCCGTTCGTCCGTATGAACACCTAGATCTCGCAGACTGTAAGATCTAGAGAGACCCAATTGGCAGACTCCCTAAACATTTTGTATGAGAACACCGCGCCCCCAAAAAAAGAATTCTATTTTCAAACTTTTGAGTGTGTCGAATATTGAATAAATGCTGAGTACGAGTACATATATATATAGTCGGAATATGTATATATATATATATACGGTACGGTGTCTATATTCTTTGCATATTTTTCTTTGCACAATGAGCCAGACAGTTGATGTATTTTATGTATTTTTGTATTATTGTTTATATTATACTGGTAATAATTTTTATTTAAACATAGCTTTTCTAAACGGATGAGAAATGAAATGAACAAATAAATTCAACTAAAGCAGCTTAAATGCATTACATTTTTGGTTATACTATAAACCATTTTCGGCAAATTGTATTCATAATTACATAGACACCCAAATACATATTGTATTTAATTCTATGAATTCTATATTTTTCATTCTCTTTCATCATGCTGATATTTAGTTATGTTACGTGGCGTTACGCTTAATTACATTACATTACGTTACATTATGTTAAGCATATGGCGAATACATAAACTGGGGATTTCATTTGGTTCAATAGGCGGTACTGCTGGCTTGACTTGATTAATGTTTTAGGTTTCCATTTAAAAAGTGTAACGTGTACTTAATATTGTATATGAATATGTATAGGTATAGGTGTAGAATTCTATATTTTATATATAGTACTGAATATGCCTATTGTTTTCACTGTAAACAACTATATTTTCAGTTAGTACTCGTATTAGTATTAATAAATTCCATACATTTGGTGTTATATGTTGTAAAACCGTATCATCATCCGACTGCATGTTTATATAGTATGTATATGTACGTATACTCCCAGATAGACATCATTTTTGTTGGGCTTTTTTCATATTGAACTTTTGATATGTTTCTTCCAAAAAAGAAAGCTGATGTGTGCCAAATGCGTCTCGGATTTTAAATACGATTGCTAAATGAACCACATTAAGGCTGGCTGCAGGCGCTCCTCAACCAGCAGAAGAGCTGGAAGAGCGTCAAATTATTTCTATTGGATAATTGTATAATTTGAATTGCTGTTGCTGTTGTATGACAAGGCAATCAAGTCTAAGTGTTTCCTTTTTTGAAATATCCTTTTCCAAAAATTTCATCTGTGCCGAGCTTGCTCAAAGCAGAAAAGTGAACACCTGAAATTATATACTTTTTTGTCGAAAAATCAAAAGCACTTTCGTAAACGATTTGCCAAACTATAGAAAATTTAATCTTTCTCATAAATTATTGTTGATTCAGGAGATATTTTTTTAAATGTACGGGCCTGCTCCCAAAAGACTCGTATATCTCCAAATGAAATGCTTTTTTTTCAATTCGAACAAGGTTTACAATTTTGGGTTCTTTGGATATCATTCACTCAGCACAGCAAGGTATATAGTATGTAACAATCCAATTATGAATACAATCTAACTTGGAACCCAACATACACACTCGCACATATTACATAATTCGGTTTAAATGATTACATTTTGATTTCCATAAAAAAATACAATTTGGTTCTCAAACCATATTTAATATATATTTTCTTTTTCCTTTTTTTGGCAACTGAAAAGCTTCTCCCTTTCCATATTTCTTAATCGATCTAACAGTTTCACTTTGTGGAATACATACATATATGAATGTCTCTTCTTACATACAAACACACATATGTACATATATAGCTGATTTTGTATAAATTTGATTTCAAGGGAAATGTTCAAACAAAGTAATTAATCTCTGAACAATAGTCAAACTACTAACATTAGTTTTTGCTAATTGCAAATCTCTCTAAATAATATTGTAGTTATGTATTGAAGTTTGTACGTATGTATGTACATATGCATTGTATATATGTAACTTGTCGAGCTGGCATACTATCGATGGCTGTGCATATTCGTTAAGAGTTAAGTTTGGAACACTATGGCAACTAAGTGAAGTGACGTAATTATCCTCGTACTCTAGTAGAGTAAACGAGTATATTGTATCCGTTCAAATGTATGCAACAGGCAGAAGATAGACACCATAAAGAATATATATTCTTGATCAGCATCAACAGCCGAGTCGATCTAGCCATGTCCACAATCGTAAAAAAAAAAAAGCATTTTGTATGCGAACTTTTGAGTGTGTCGAATATTGAATGAATGCTGAGTACGAGTATCTTATAGTCGGAATATCGACTATAACGTTCTTACTTGTTAACTCTGACAATATTTGCAATTAAATACATTTTCTTGTGAAGATAACAACGATTTGTTAGTTATTACAAATTTTGGTTACTCTAAAAGAGTAATAGGTTCCCATTTATGAAATTCAATCGATAATATGCCAGCTGTAGACGATTTCCAGTCTCCTAAGCGATATATTTTATGTTTGTTTTTTTTTCTTGTTGGTATTCCTATTATACAATTATACATAAACACACAAGTAAATGCATATATGTATGCATATACATTTAGTTTTACAAATAGCTAATTACAGCTATGTACTTTATATTATATAAATGTATATATACATATATTTATATATATATATTCTATATATATATATCTATATATATATATAAAATTATTTTAAAAAATTGTATTAACTAATACATACACACATTTGAATTATATTTAGTATTTTTTAGTGTTTTTTTTTTTGCAATTTCAGAGAGGCGGCTGGTTGCCCTTTAAGTGCTGTTTTTGTTTAAGTCTCAGCCCCAACCTAAAGGTTTTATATGCTTATCGTCAGATACTTTCATTTTCATAGGCACAATGACTGACGTGTTCAGGAAAACAGAAATCACAAACAATTAGAGAAAAAAAATGCAATAAATATTCAACAACAAAAAACACATTTCAAGCTGCGCATACACTCACACGTAGCATATTGAGTAGAACTATTTGTTATTTGGTTTTGTTTTTCTTTTTTGTGCGATATTAGGAGATCCTTAGTTTACCAAACTTCGCATTTGTCGCCTGGATTCATGCGTGTACCAGACTTGCACTGGAACACCTCGGCGAATTCCTTCATGTTCGATAGAGTGCCAATTACACGGAACGGTGACGGCGAATGCGGGTCCTTTTCCATTTGCAGCAGATTGGTCTCATTTGTAGTGCTGGAACACCAGACCTTAAATGGGGATGGCAGACTAATTAAAATTTATCCAACAACAAGTGGAAGGTGCTATAGATATGCATGCGAAAACTCGATTTCAGCGTACGTCCTTCCAGGCAATAGCCTAGGACTTACACCTTCATAATCATCAGCGTGATTAAAGAAAGAGAGAGGGAGAGACAGAGAGGGAAAGGGGATATTCTCCTTATTTCTTGACTCAAAAACAGCAGTAAGCAATTGCCAAACGCACAATTAGGATAGGCGTGAGGACGGCGTGGGTGGAGGAGAAGGAGACATGTTCTTATTATCTCTCTCCGTTCATTTTGCTGTTGGGTTGTCGTTCGTTCTCTGAATTTGTATGCGACACATGCGTTCGTTTTTGATTTTGCCATGAATGAAATGATTTTACCAAGATGAACAATGATGTGTTAGTGAAAGCAGCATAAAGCTAAACTTCATTGAAGCGCTGGGAAATGTACCAAGAATTTGTAGATACGAGTATGTTTCATAGGTGGGACGCTTGTCTGTTACATCGAGAATAATTCATTATTGTAAGCTAATTTTTGGCGCTGATTTCAAATATATTATTCGGATTCAACATAATCTTCACCCATTCTATTACTCAAGAAATTTTAAATAAACCAAACAAACGAATTCCTTGCCTTCTTCTCAACTTATGACATTGAACCATGAAAATTAGGTCGCACACCAATTTGCGAATTTGTGGACTGTCAAATATGCCTGCTTGCAGCATTTATGGACACAGATCTGGAAACTTCTTTATTTAGTTCTCCCAAATTGTTTCATCAAGCCGAGCTTTATGTGCAGAGGTGGCAATATGATGTGAGGTTTGCTTATAGCATTATGGATACCTGGGAATAGTGCTTCCCTAGAAGAACATTCGCTTCTTGCCCAATGTAGAGATTTAGCTCAGCTGTCGCATAAATATATAATGTTTTCATGACCCTCATTGCTTCAACGTTCTCTCACTCACCTGCGCAAATGAGACAAAGAAAAGCTGGGAGTGCGTTAGATTCAGTCCGGGTAATTTAAGCGTATCCGCATCTTTTTCGGCCTTTGTGCGCATGTAGGCATGATAGGCCGCCTTGAGGCCGCCATTATCGGCTATATTCTCGCCTATTCGGGGTTAAACAAGGGATAAGATACACTTAGCTCAGGATTGCCCCTTAGATGGGCTGGCACTCACCCAGGGTCTGCTTGCCATTGAGTGTGCGTCCATTCATCTTGTAGTTGCTGTATTGTCGGGCTATACACTCAGACTTCTCGTTGAAGCGTTCGATGCTTTTGGCATCCCACCAGCGATTGATGTTGCCGAACTTGTCGTACTCGCGTCCCTGGTCGTCGAAGGCGTGCGTCAGTTCGTGGCCCATGACCACGCCCATGGCGCCAAAGTTGAGGCTCTTGGGATTGTTGATGTCAAAGAAGGGCGTCTGGAGTATGCCGGCGGGAAAAACAATCTGGTTTTTGGTGGGCGTGTAGTAGGCATTCACAGTTTGCGGCGTCATGCCCCAGTTGGTCTTGTTAACCGGCTGGTCGAGCCGCTTGAGGTTGCTCTTCAGATTGTAAATGGACACCTGGATGTTGTTCTCAAAGTACGCATTAGCAGTAATATTGAGCTCCTCGTATTTGTGGTCCAATTCCTCGGGACTGAGTATATAGTCAGGGAAGCCAATCATATCGGATATCTCGTTGGCCTTCTCGATGGCACGCTCGCGCGTCAGCTTGTCCACCCAGCTGAGGTTCTGCAGATTCAGCTTGAAAGCCTCACGTATCTCGCCAATCATTTGCTCCGCCGCCGGCTTCGACACGCCATGGAAGGCTTGGCGCACAAAAATCGCGCCCACCGCAAAGCCAACTACATTGCTTGTATCCGAGACGCAATAGCGCCAAATCTCCTCGCCCCCGTCGGAGCCCATCAGGGCCTTGCGCACACCCTTGTAGGCATCCCGGAAGGGCTTCGACAGGCAGCTGGTTAAGGTGCGCACCGCCTGCCAGGTGAGATAGTTGTTCAGCGTGCTGGAAGAGGAATGAAGAGCGAAGAGTATTTCCAATCATTTTGTTAGCTATAAGTACTTTGTGACATTGCTCACATCTTTCCCTCTTCCGTTTGCTCCATGTTGAGAATAATGTTGGATAGATTCTTGAGAAAGTCGGGGGCGTAGACAACGACAACCTCGTCATCGGTGACACGCCTGTTGACCATTTGCATGGCATTGTCAAAGTGATCCGTCCAGTTGAGGAATGGGGCCAATTGTGTCAACTCCTTGAGTTTCATGGGATGATACATGGCCTCCTCGTTGCGTCGATCCTCCAGCGGTATCGTAATGTTGGCCAGTTTCTTTTCAAAATTGATGACGCCCACCATTTGGGCGCGCGCATCGCTCTCATTGGCGCCAAGCAGCACGCACACCTTGGTCATGTATTCGATATACTCGTTGAGCACCTTGCGATGGATGTCCGTCTTGTTGTTGTAGTAATCGGCTGTGGGTAGCGTGAGCCCGCCCTGATCAATCTGAATGATGTGGCGGGAGGAGTTCTTCTCATCCTCTCCAATGGCCCAGCCAAACAAGCAATTGAAGTTATACCTGGAACAGTTCACAAGGATCAGGATTAGCATATCGACATATGGGTATAAGTCTGTCTCACTTATTGTGCAGTGTTTTGAGCGTCTTGCCCAAATTCCAGTTGGTCACATTGTAGCCACTCTTGGTCACATTCCAGCCACCAATTTTATAAAGTAAATCGTTCATGGGCTTGGCGCCTAGCTTCTCCATATGCTCATCGGCATCTAGGCAGGACTCATAGTAGGTTTTGGCCTTACGCTCCGCACTCGACTTGAAGCTGGCCGCTGGCATCTCCAGCACATTGCGTATGATCAGCTGATTCATTTGCTCCAGCTTGCCAAAGGTGCCCCATGTGGACTTGCCCTCAGGGATGGGATTATTTTTGATCCATTGATTGCTGCAATGCGACGATTTATTAACTCTCTTTATATATGGTGTTGAGATTATCCAACTCGTATTACCATGCATAACCATAGAAGTCATCGCAGGGATCAACGCCGACATCTATGGACTTGAGGATCTCGCTAGAGGCAAATATGCAATGCTCATTCAGGCAGGGCAGCACATTGGCGGCCGGACAATCTGCAAGACAATGGAGAAGAGAGATTAGGTTAAAGTTAAAAGGATCTCACACGTCCTTGTCTTATACTCACCCTTCTTGTGCGGTTGGACGTGTAGAACGTGCTTAGTCTTATCATTCGGTCCATTGGAGAACAATGCAATGATCAGCGACAATATGATCAGGACCATCACAAATGTACTAACTAGTAGCCATTTTTCGGTTGTACTTCGAGATCTCCAATTCCATGTTGCCTAATTTAAGTTCAATTCAAAGATTTGAAATCGTATTAAAATTATTTTATGAAAATCGACGTAATAACTCTCTCTCTCTCTCTCTCTCTCTCTCTCTCTCTCTGTTTCTCCTTCGCTCTCATTCTCTCCACATGAAAACATGGAGGAATAAGATGTACTTCTAACCTAGCGAATATCTCATATAAAATAAGGATTATATTTTGACATTTATTATACCCTTGCAGAGGGTATTATAATTTTGTCACGATATTTGTAACGCATACAACGAAGCATCTCTCTCCCCATAAAGTATAAATATTCTTGATCAGCATGAAAAGGGGTGTCGATATAGCCATGTCTGTATGTATGCGAACTACTCACTCAGTTTTAAAGCTATCGAGTTGATATTTTACCATATATTTCTTTTCCTTCAGATCAGACAACTATATCATATAGCTCTCATATAGCCGACCGATTCGCAATGGACTCTTGGTGTACCGGATTTTTTGTTTTCTATCCGAATTGAACCAAATTTGGTACGTGTCAGTCTTAGAAGCCTCCATGTGTGCTGACCGAATTTCAACTGGAAAGGGAAACTAAGTTTTTATACTCGTACTCTAGTGGAGTAAACAAGTATATTGTAGTCGTTGGGTTCTCTCATACAAAATGTTTTCTACGATTTTGTCTACAGGTGCTCAAACAAAAGTTTGAAGATATATTAACTACAATTAAATATATATAAAACTAAAAAAATAATCAGACGTCTTGATCGATTATACATCACACATCAAATCTTTTTTGAATTAATTATCTTTTACGCTCTGCTTGGTCATTTTTATCAAAATCAAGTCGACAACAACGAAGAGAGCACACAGCCTATTAAACAGCTGATTTATCACAATAAGAACGACGACTTACAAAAAGGTCATTATGTCATTATTTGATCAATTTAAATTTGAAAAATTAATAAATTAAATGTACTCCTTATTTTTTCTTTGTGTAAACTATTTTATGTTTTGGGGTTGGGAAACTCTTCTATGCGTTACAAACTCAACCATAGCGTTAATTACCACATCTGGCGCATTTGATGTAAACCCAAACAAATGTAGGGGAATACACAATCAAGATTTTCACTGTCAAATGTTAACCTTCAAGCGAATTACAGAGCGTTTTGGGTCACTGCCATCAAAAACCGTCTGTGCGATAGAGAGATACTCGTACTTAGTGGATTGTGGATTGTGGATTGAGATTGAACTATATTTGTGGGAGTGTGTGACGATAGGTGATGGCGATGGGGTATAGGAGTATAGGGGATTGGCACGTGCACTTACCCGGGCAGTGTGATAGCGTATCTGCATGCCAGTGTGTCCCGTTGCCTCGTTAAGCTGTATGCCGCCAATTGAACTTGAATCATCTTCTGTAAATTCGGT
This sequence comes from Hirtodrosophila duncani, assembly GCA_037043425.1. Classification (NCBI taxonomy): domain Eukaryota; kingdom Metazoa; phylum Arthropoda; class Insecta; order Diptera; family Drosophilidae; genus Hirtodrosophila; species Hirtodrosophila duncani. The sequence goes on from JBAMBM010000503.1 coordinate 1,396,504, forward strand.
CTGTTTGTAGCGTGTCATCTGTAGGATGCGTTTAAAAAATGTATGTCAAGTGCGATTAGTTTAAATAGTGGCTTCTCTGCGAATAATACGAGCAATCTAAGCCAGATAGATAAAGCTAGATGCATTCTGGTTTGATTTAGATATAGATTTAAATTGTGTCCATTTCTTCTAAACGATATTCACAAGACTTTGCTGATTTTATTTGAGTATATTTGTATATATGTGCATATATCAAAACCTACAGATGCGAGTGTGTAGGTATCTTAAACAGATCCATTGTGTACGCCGCCGTCGTATCGCATCTGAGGTAAATGTATCTACATTGCTGTGCTCTTACATGCAATGGTGGCCAAAGCTCTGGGCTCATTTATCACATTGTACTTTTTCTCACATTTCGCATAGGAAATTTCAGTTTTGTTCTTTATTCTCATGTTTGCCGATGATACAAAACTTTGCACTTTGCTATATACGTAAGCTTAACCCTTCGTCGTTGACCCATAACATCAGAGCACTTAGCATTTGCTTTTACTGAATATGTGAAAATGAGTCTGAACAATAAACTATTTGCATTTGGAATATATATATATATATATATATATATATATATATATATATATATATATATATATATATATATATTCATAATACAGAGTATTTTTGGAAGGCTTTAAATTCATATAGTTCAATAGCTGATAAAATGTTTAACTGAGAATATTTATAAGGAAATTTTCAAAGCAAAGTCACCGAACTTACTACATACTCAGAGAAACTATAACTCTTATTTTAGAATGTCTACTCGCAGAAATATTTTTCATATTGTAAGGAAAACTTTTAAAGGTTCAAGCATGAACACGTTGTACCACTGCTGAAGGTATACTTAGTCAATGCAAGTTTCAACTAAGTATAAAATTAAAATACAGAATTGTTAATTGTCTACTTAAGAGTACATTTGCATGGAACATTGCAAGCGACTTACTCTTTAACAACAATTGACAGAATCTTAGGCCTGTTGGCGTGTTTCCACATTTCCACATTGGAGCCAAGATCACCTTGTATATGGTGACTTTATTCCTCAGAGACAGGAGACCTACAGTCCACAATTAAGCAAGTTTTTTAACTCTTGACCGCAAACTTCTTGTGGTACACATGACAAGACATGTACATAAGTGAGAATAAACCTATGATATACAGTCCACTCAAGAAGAAATATAATAAGCAATGTGAATTACGAACATATGTATTTAGGTGACATCTGCTACACAATACTACACAATGCAACCATAACAGATATACTTGAAAGCCATCTAATGCATTCGTAATTGAAAAATGGCAATATCATCTAACACATACTTTCGTAAGGACAACGGAGTGAACCATGCATCCTTTGTCAAGTTCATCTATAAGAAAAGCGACCTGTCATGCACATCCCTTTCGCCCTTTCGAATCGGTTATTATAAGGGAGCTATATGATATAATAAACCAATCTGAATTAACTGAAGTCAGCAGACGTAGAAGTTTCTAAAACTGACGTTTCCCAAATTTGGTTCAATTCGGATAAAAAACAACTAACTAAAAGTTCACTCCGAATCGGTTGGCTATATATTATGAACTTTGGGCCAGACGTAAATGCTTCTAAAACTGGCATTTACCAAATTTGGTTTAATTTGCATAAAAAACAAGTAAGAAAGCTATAGTCGATATTCCGACTTTTATTCATCTATTCAATATTCGACACACTCAAAAGGGCGGGTGGGGTCTTCTTGGGGCGTGGCAAAATGTAAAAACAAACGATCTGACCCCCACAAGTCTACATACCAAATTGGGTCTGTCTAGCTCTTACAGTCTCCGAGATCTAGGTGTTCATATGGACAGACAAACGGACATTACTGGATCGACTCGGCTGTTGATACTGATCAGGAATATATATACTTTATGGTGTCGAACAAAACTATAATATCCTCTGCAAGGGTATGAAGATAGTGATTGGGAAGGGTAACGGGGGATAACAAGGGCATATCAGTCAGAGACTGAGCATCAATTAGTAATCAGTTAGCCACCAGAAACTCTTTCTTGATTTGAACTGAGCTTTTTTTGTCTCTGTTTGACCCCGACGTATCAAATCGTTGGTATTCTATAGTCAATATATTTGCATCAACCTTTTATTCGCTAAGAAGAAGTGAATCACTATGTGTTGCATATGTTGTTAAGCATTTCATTCCACTGACTCGTTTGACCGAAACATTTGATGCTGCCCAGCTTGGCACTCATGGGTTAATCAGACTTGCCATTTGCCATCAGTATTTAGGTTTAGGTCCCTTTTAGTTGCTACCACACTTTACATACTCATATATCGTCATGCTCACCTACTTTATGGTGCAAATAAAAATCGCTCAGCCGACCTCTATCTGGGTTTGACTAGGTGATAAGCGATAACCAAACCAACCAGCACTTTAACAACCAAAACCAATTTCCCATTTCCAATTTCAGACCACAACTTCGCCCTACCCAACCCGAAACCCCAACAAAGACAGAACCTACTTACACCTACCGTACGGCAATCGGTAAGCCACATTTCAGCAATTATTCGAGTTAACAATAAGCTCGCTGTTGTTCTTGTTGTTGTTGTGGTTGTTGGTGTCAACGCGCGAAGAGTGTGTGCGGCTGTGTGTGCCGGGATTTGGGTAGGTGTCTGTTTTCCCCAGTATTTGCGTGTTTGAGTGTAGTAATTCTTTTGTATGTTCTTTTCAGTGGCGTCGATTAAGAACGGCGGCTAGAGCGCATGGAAACGAGAACGGCGTGAAGGCGAACAAAGGGCGACCGATAACAACGCGTGTACGAGAGATACCCCGGTGTGTTCAGCCCATGACCGTTGAATGTGCACTGAGAGCTCTCCAAGGAGGCACACACTTCTAGCATCGAGGCACAACATCGACATCGACATCGCTCATCGGGCATCGGCAGCGAACATCGGCCGTGCCGGACTGAGCCTCGGTCGCGCCTTCTGAAACACTTCCCCTCTCAACGGATTAGCAGGAGCAGAAGTTGGACCTGTCTCGTCCTCTCTCCTCCCTCTCTGTTAATTTGTCTGCTCGGTTTTGCTTTCGAATAGTTTTGCAGTGTAAACAAATTAATTGACTCAATTGTATTTACTGACTTTGCAACTGTATCTGTATTTGTAACTGGGTGTGTGTGTGTGTGTGTATCTCTGTGCCTGTGTGAGGGTTTGTTTATGTGCGTGGGTGTACGACGGCTACCATGGACTCGCACAAATATTTATTCAATTAACGTCAAAGGAATTCTATAAGCGAAACACTCATGTGCCAACGTTCAACGCAAAGTAATCCATTTATGATATATGTATATATATATGTAATTATTTAAGAGCATTTATTGTTTATTTGGTATTTTGTATATTTACGCGCAGTTCACTCACCTCCCCTTCCCCCACCATAATGCATGTTTATTTACAAACGCAAAATATAATCCATATACATATATGTATATACATTGAATTTGCGTTGCAAATTTGTTGTGATAGATCGATTTTTATCCATGTACATATTCAAATATTTTTACATTGCCGTCCGTATAAACAGATTTCAGAACTTAGGTGCGTTTCAAAGTATGTGGGAAATTTATATAATTAAAAAAAAAAACAGGTGAGAACGTACTCAGCATTTATTCAATATTCGACAAACTCAGCGGTATGATATTTTTTGTTATACTCCTACTCTAGTAGAGTGAGCGAGTATATTGTATTCGTGCAAATGTATGTAACAGGCAGAAGGAAACGTCTAAGATCCCATAAAGTATATATATTCTTGATCAGCATCAACAGCCGAGTCGATCTAGCCACGCCCGTCTGTTTGCCTGTATGAACATTGGATTTGATATCAACTCTATTAGAAGGAAATTGTCGAGAAACGCTAAGTCCAAACCATTAGAGCTATAAGCCTGAAATTTACACAAAGTTAGATGTTATGGCGTGGGTGAGCACTAAAACGCCTCCAAGCTAAATACAAAATCGGTCTTAAAGTTTGTATGGAAATGTTAGCTCTCCTAATGTTTCAGATCAGGTTGGTTTTCAAATTTTGCCACGCCCCCTCCCGCCCTCGCAAATTTGTAAGAATCTTCTATCTGCCACAATTTTTGACACATTTATTTGAAACTGGGTTTGTATATGTATAAGCGCATATCCTACTGATTTGCAGAATTTCCTTATGATCGGATAATAAATGTAGATAAAATCTTAAAAAAAGAACATTTTGTATGAGAGCACCCCACTCCCATAAATAAATTCAAATCGTGTTGCATACTTTCGAGTGTGTCGAATATTAAATAAATACTGATTTCGTGTATCTTATAGTCTTTGTTTTCATTTTTGAAAACTCTTCAGCATCAAAGCTTTTAGTGTAAATGATGGTAGCTGTCGATTTGGTGGTCCTAATATAATACCTTACTCAAAGAGTGGCGTGATGTGTGACAGAAAATGAACGGACCTGCCCATATTCAGATATAATTGAAGGTCACTAGAACATCTAACGAGAACTATGCTGTAGTCAATTTATAGTCCATTTGTGGTTCTCAAACAAACATAAGCAAATATTACCCCAATACAATACTCCTATTTGTTGATTACTTCGAAATTCTGCTGACTGTTAAATTGAAACATATATTTGATATTTCTACATTATAGCGCTTCATCGTATATACAGATACATATCAATATCATGCAATATCATATCATATCATATCAATATCATACAAAAGCCACATCTATATCACACAATCTGTTGCTGTACACGCACGCTCACAGACATATGTACAACAAAAAAGAAAATAAAGGATTGCGACGCAGAAATGATGTAAGCTATAGATTGGGTATAGTAAACATTTGAACATTTGTAAACCAGTGTGAAGAGATTCAGCCCGCCTTGCTAACTAACATATTTACAAAATGTTTATATAAAGTAAGAGAGAAGACACCCACAGCCTCTAGCTAACTTAGCCCCATATAGAAGATAGGAAAATGATATAAAAACGTCAATGTTCCAATTAAAGTTCTGACTGGAAGTGTCCCAGCAGTCACTCCGAGATATATAACAACACAATTCATATAGGCAGTGACTACTGTATTTACTTTGTATTGGCATACTATAATATGTGCGCAAAGCAAATTTCGTCAGCAACACTATCATCAGGCGGCAGCAGACGCAACAGCAGCAAATTCAAATGAAAACTTTTGCGCAGTGGATTTTGCTACTGCCACAACGTGTGAGTGAATATGTACTTAGAGATCTCTTCTAACTGCTTCGCTCACTTCTATATAAGATATATACATACTTAAATAAGACGTATACATATATATAGGGCCACCGAGAGAGACTCGCCAGCCAATGTCTTTCGCCGGCAGCAATTTTGAAAAATAACAACAAAAACTAACATTTTCTTATTGTAAACACACATTTTGGGATGATTCTTGAATGTTAACACAGAGAAATCAAATCAAATCAAATCAAATTAAATTACATTTCTCTATTCTCTGTTCTTAGCGTTCATTTTCGCTATAGTCGATATTCCGTCTATAAGATACCCGTACTCAGCATCTATTTAATACTCGACACACAAAGTCTGCAGCACTTTTTGATTTTTATACTCGAACTCTGGTAGAGTAAACACAAATACTGTATCTGTGCAAATGTATGTAACAGGCAAAAGGAAGCGTTTCCCACCCCAAAAAGAGTATATATTCCTGATCAGCATCAACAGTCGAGTTGATCTAGCCATGTCCGTCTGTCCGTCCGTATGAACACCTAGATCTCTGAGACGACAAAGCCTAGAGAGACCAAATTTTGTATGTAGACTCGCCTTGTGGGCGTCAGATCACCTTTGTTTTACAATTTGGCCACGCCATCTCCCGCCCAAGCCAATCGCAAAAAGCTATATTTCTTACAAATTTCAAGATATCAGTGTATAAAACCACTTTTAAATAAGACTAATTCCTATGAAGGAACCAAATTTTGTTAAAATTGGTTAAGAAACAACGTCAGAATTAGCATTAACATTTTACTTCAGTTTCAAAGGAAAATCCCAAAATGTTGGGCACTCATTTGTTCGCTGATATAGCAGGTCGCAGTCGCGTGACATTTGCTGCAGCTATGACAAAAAGGGTTTTTCTTCTAGCTGCTAAAGTAATGGTCATAGGAACGGATTAGGCCTATCACAAAGTTTTTAATACTTTTGAGTGTGTCGAATATTGAATAAATGCTAAGCACGAGTATCTTTTAGTCGGAATATCGACTATAGCGTTCTTAATTTTAATCCAATTTTGTCTACAGTTTATTATTTCGATCTTTATGAAATTTGGTAGATGATCTAATTTTACATATCCAAACCGAGTTTTAAATAAATATATCAAAAATTGTGATAGATAAGGTTTTTATCGATTTGCGGAGCTGGGCAAAATTTCAAACACACTTGATCTCAGGAGTCTACGTACCAAATTTGGTGGCTCTAACTCTTACAGGCTCCGAGATCTATATTTTCATACATCCAGACGAAAATAATAAGCTCGTTTATTCTACTAGAGTACGAGTATAAATACAGTTACCCAAACCAGATCAACTTTGTTCAGCAGATGTGGAGGCTTCTAAAACTGACACGTACTAGATTCGCTCCAATTCGGATAAAAAATTTAGTGAACTAAGAGTGCATTATGAGTCGGTCAGTTATGTGGGAGCTATATGATATAGTGGTTCCATCTTGATGGCTTTGATATATAAGCAGACTACGATAAAAACGTCTATGGTGATACGTCGATAGCTTTAAACTGAGAGACCAGTTCGCATAGAAACAGAGGAACAGACGGACATGGTTATATCGACTCGGCTTGTCATGCACACATGGTGTGGCACACGCTATATCATAAGCTGTGCCTGGTTAATCTCAAGTGTGCTCCATGCGAGTGCGAGTTTAACTTTGGGTGCCATGTAACAAAATATATACTTATTAATATAATCGGAACATTCATACACTCAATCTATCGCCTGCTCTACCTCCTGCTCTGCCACTCTCTTTCACACTGCCTCTATAGCTCTCTATTGCTCTCTCACACTGCCTACTGGCCCTAACATATGGCTATAGATATGTATCTTATGTATGTAGGATACAGAGAATATATAAAATATAAATATATGTGTAAATTGCTAACAGTAAATTAAGGCGGGTAGGTGGTGGGGAGACTTTGCTGATTTACTTGTGGAGAAATTAATTAATTTTCATTGCTATGGCTGCATTAAAGTCAAGAGTTGATTTCATTTCCAAGTAGCAAATGCAAACCCAGTCGACCTCTTCTTGTTGATATCGGTTGCCAAACACAAACACACATGCACGCACACTCTCAAATACTTATAACACACACACCGCACACACACGCATGCAATTGTTAACCCGCTGTTTGCCTACCTTTGCGCTCATTTTCTTTATGCGCCTGAATAGATGCAATGATTTTATTTTATTTTATTTTTTTGTGCTGTTGTATTCCTTGTTTGGGTGGTTTTACTTAATTTTTGTATCACTTTTCTTGCTGCCTCTTTTGGCAGTTAGTTTACATTTACAAATCGCACATTTTTGTTTTTGTATGATTTGTTTATATTTGTGCAAAAAAAAATGGGGGAAGAATTGAAGCTACTTTTTGACTGCTGATGCTGCTGCTGCAGTGGAGTCACCAAGCGCCACTGAAGCGCTAAAGCCAAAGCCAGCTATAAGCCAAAAGCAGCACGACCAATGTCACTATCAAAGCCGAAAAGCGAGCGTAACAACAAAAGGGACAGCAGCAGCCGAACAAGCGGGAACGGGCTGTTGCCTTTGGAAAACCGCTGTGCCGCTGCTTGGAAAAATGCCAAAATCAAGGAAAACAAAAACACGAATGCGAAGCACGAAATACGGAATACGGAATACGACGAAATTACCAAAAGACACACGGCGCATATGGGCAGCCCGAAGGGCAGCAGAGCACACGCCTCACTTACCCTTAGCATAAGCACAAAGCACAAGCGAGAGGCAATCAGACAGACAATTTCTGTGAGTGCGCGGGTACTACTATATGTGTTTGCTAAATCTTTGGGCGCTGCGGGGGTGGCGGATGGGGGTGCTAGTTTTGGGGGTTGGTTGAGAACTCAAGCATGAGCGTAAGCAGGCAGACTGGCTCTGTCTTGTGACAGCAATGAGTTCTCCAATAGTGTTTCTCTATTTTCTCAGAGCTTTCTCGCTCCTGTTTTACTGCGCAATAGCGGTAACGATTGTCAGGTGGCAGCCCTAATTGGCGTTGCCAGTTAGTCCAAGGCATATATACAGAAGGAATCTCCGATGGCGCTAGTTATTTTTTCAAGTTATTAGTTATTTTTCTCGAAGTGTGTTTCAATTTCGCTACTAAAATTCTCAATTTCCAATTAATGTGACCTTCTTAGCATACACAAAAAATACGAAAGGAAGGCTAGCTGCGCCGAAGCTTATATACAATTCACATTGTAAATATGTACATAACCGATCTAGATCAAATCTCGTTCGGGGGGAGTGGAAAAGTTATGCTAACAACTGCTGTCATACAAAATGTATTTTTTTACGATTTTGTCTACAATTATTATCTGATTCTAATGAAATTTTGTGAATCGGTCGACTATATGCTTATACATATATAAAAAAAAGTTTCAAATAAATGTATAAAACATTGTGGGAGATGTAAAGCTATTGTCGACTTACCGGGGCAGGAGGAGAAGCGGCAAAATTTTAAAACAAACGATCTAATCCCCACAAGGGGAGTCTACATATCAAATTGGGTCTCTCTAGCTCTTATAGTCTCCAAGATCTAGGTTTTCATACTGGCGGACAGACGGACGGCCGGACATGGCTAGATCGACTTGGCTGTTGATGCTCATCAAGAATATATACACTTTATGGTTTCGGAAACACTTCCTTTTGCCTGTTAAATACATTTACACGTATGGTATTCGTTTACTCTACTACGAGTACGAGTATAAAAGTACGAGTATATATTATTTACATTGTAAATATATGTATAACCAATCTAGATCAAACCTGGATGGAGTGGATACAAGCCAAAGCAATCCTCTTGTTTGTGCTACAACACCCCCCCAAACTTATTCAGTGTGGCAGAAAATCTCCAACAAAACGGCGCGATCAACAAAAGAACAGGTGCAGGCCTTTCCCCTAAAATTGTCAAAAAGAAGGCAGCAGCTTCCCACCATGTGTTTAGCATAGCAAACCGCTTCCAAGCCCTATGGAAACGGGCAACGAATCCTTTACGGACATTGGCGAACCCTGCACCACGAAAGCCGCGTGTGCCACGAAGAAAAGCGTAGCAAACCAACAGAAGGAGGTTATTAAGCCACTTACCGCAAAATCGCCCTTCCACGAAGGCTCCCAGGATTATGGTTCCCGATGTGGTAAGCTTTGCGGCATTTCGCAGCGAGGTGGACGCTGTTATAGGAGACTCCTACACGGCGAAGACAATTAACTCGGGAGACTGTGCAATTCAGTGCAACTGCTCGGACTCTTACAGGTCGGTGGCCCGACACTTTCGGGAAAAGGGAATCCTTTTCCATCACCACCAGCTACCAGAAGTCCGGCCCGTCAGCACAGTATTGCGCAACATCCATCATGGAGTCCCATCAGAGGAAATTATTTCGTTCCTGCAGAAAGAAGGTCACTGTGTCACGCGGATATATACCCCACGGAACAGGGTGATCTTGCAGCCTCTTAACATGAGGTTCATTGATCTCAAGAAGGCTGAAAGCAACAAGCTTTGAAGAGCCTAGCAAGCAATCTGAGCGTACACAATGCCATAGGTACCACAGCATTGACATACTCATGCTGTCAGAATCCCACTTCTGCTCTCTGTCCACCTTCGTTGTCCCCGGCTTCACCCTACACACTGCCAACTACCCGGATGACATTCAACATGGGCGTACGGCGATCTTCATAAAATCGGTAATCTCCCATCAACCCTCCTCCCATTGTCGGAAGATCCCATTCAACCAGTCACCATCCAGTTAACTGCCAGCAGAGGTTACTTTAACGTTGCCTCGGTGTACTGCCCCCCTGCCTACAGGTGGACGATGGCTGATGTTGTGCCATTTCTCACTCAAGTCGGTACTAAGCTTCCTGCGGCAGGTGACTAGAATGCTAAACACAGGTGGTGGGGCAGCTACAGAATGTGTCCCAGAGGCAGGGTCCTGTTTTCTGCCCTAGCTGACGAGAGTATCGACATCATTGCATCTGGAGAAGCCACGTGTTACCCCTATCGTGCAAACGCCACACCCAGTGCCATCGACTTTGGAATCTTTAAAGGCCTTAGACAGCAACAAGTCAAAATTCAAGTGCTGACTGAGCTGTCATCCGACCACCTCCCGCTGCTCTTTAAGGTAGACGAAGACGCACATTTCTTCAAAGGAATACAAAAATTGCTGCCACCGCGCGCTGACCTACAGGCTTTCAAAGAGCGATTAGAAGCTTCTGTGGAATTCAATGCTTCCATCGACACTTGCAACGAGCTGGGAAGCGTACGTTGACTGCTTTGCATCCAAGATTGCCGAAGCTGCTCGGCGGGCTACGTCTTCCCCACGCCAAGCTGGTCCCCCGCGGCGCCCATTCTTAACTCGAAAGCTAGGGCTTTGCTCAGCTATAAAATACGCCTCAGAAGGCAGTACATCGCGTTCGATGACCCTTGATACCCTGCTGGAGGGAGCTGGCTCAGTCAATACCAGCGACTTCTCAATATGGAAGCTCACGAGAGGAATCACAAGACAACCGGTGTTTCAACCACCCATCTTAAGTTACAGTGGCCTGTGGCTCAAGACGGATGCTGACAAGGCAAACGCTTTTGCTGCGCATCTGTCTTCCACCTTCATGCAAAGGAGTCATCCTGAGATCTTTCATTACTGATCGAACCTTCGATATAGCAGTGAGACTCTCGATCCTGCCTGGTACAGGTCCATGCAGTGGTTCCTCAGAGAAGTGTGCTTGGACCCTTCTTGTGCACTTTGTACACTGCTGACATGCCAGCCTCCGTCAACAGCACGGAAGTTTCTGCCCCTGCCAAGCTGCTCCTGGCCACTTACGCGGATGACACTGCCATGCTCGCATCTCACTCGTTGATACAAACCGCCTCCGAAGCAGTACAGGAATGGCTGCATACAATCTAGCGATGGTCTGCCAGATGGGACATTGCCCTCAATAGTGCGAAATCGGTCTGTGTGACCTTTTTTCTTTTCGGCGAGGCGGAACCCTACCTGGTCTCACTTTTGATGGTGCTACCATTAACACCGTCAGCTCTCCACCTGGACAGCAAACTAATATGGGGAGCCCATATTTTGCCGTAAGAAACTCTAAAAGCTTGACTGACTCCTGCGTTCAAGCAACCTTCGGTTGTCAACGAAGACTCTATTAATTAAGCCATTATTACGCCTACCTGGACTTACGCCATCTAGGTATGGGGCACTGCTTCTTGGAGCCAACTCGAAAGGCTAAGAGTCGTCCAAACGGGTGGAGCTCGGCGTGCATCCTGGTACGGGCTTCCCTAGTACGTCACCAATAGTGCCATCCAAAGCGACCTGAGACTTGTACGGGTCGGGACCAGATTAACCGCCACAGCAGCCGATACGCCGACAAGCTAGCGATGCACCCAAACTCGTTGGCGAACAATATTGCCGACCCTATACCCCTCCGACGTCTGAAAAGAATACGTCCCACGGATCTCCCTACTCGTACGATTACTTAACCTATACATATATTAATTTTTCTAAATATAGTACTTAAGGGTTCCCTCTGTATCCATATTACCCTTCCCTTGACACTTTAGGTTAAGTTCAAAAGGCACTCAACGATTCCAGCGATATTAAATAATTAAAAAAAAAAACAGCTGTGAAATGCAATAGCTGGGTGCGCCTGCACTTGCCAGCACTGCAACAATGACAATTGCAGTTTGCAGAGAAAATTGAGCAGACGCTTGTATCAATACTTAGAAACAAAAGAAATAATGTCTTTGTGTGTGAAGAAATTGGGCCCGGAAATTGAGAGAAAGCCACTCACTCATAAGCGCCTCACCCTCCTTACCATGGGCCTGCGCCTCCCTTTTCGAACTGCCAGCGGAGCACCAAAAGCCAAGTAGAGGCAGGCGGCAGAGCAAACACCGAGCATAACACTTTTTTGTTGGCTTTCCCTACTTACCTTTGTTTATGCTTATAGGCATCGCGGATTTTTTTGGTTTTAAAGTTTGAAAACGTAGGCGTTATTCAGAAACGCGACCGCACTCTTTGTCCTATGAACTCTGCTTCCTCTTCGTATATGTGTGCCTCTATATATGCGCACTTGGTTCTTGTCATAGTGTTTCAGTTTCGTTCTCTCCTCTTTCTACATCACAATCACAGACAAGCTCAGTACGCGATCAAAATTCGTTTTCGGCTCAAAATAGTAACACTCAGATTGAGTAGCAATTTTAATTTCCATGGTTCCATGGCAATTTTAATTTCTATGGTCGGTAGCTCTTAAGCTGAGAGACTAGTTCGCAGGAAGACTTTATATAGTCCTATAAAGCTATCTTCTATGGGTTACAAATATCGTGACAATATTATAATATTCTCTGCAAGGGTATAGCAACCTAAGTGACACAAAGGTTTTCAGATTTACTGCGACTTTCTTTTTCTTTTCACATTATCTTGGTTTGCCAACTGCAATTGGAATATATTAGAGCACGATTCTGTAGATCGCTTTAAAGCGTCATTAGAAAGATGCATACTTTCTCTGTTCGATCATCCGTCAGCCTGACGCCTTCCTTAGCAAGAGCATAAGCTGCCCAGTAGAACCCAGTAGATACTCACTCACCTAATCGGGCTTAGTTTATCTAGTGCCTCCCTACCTGCCAGGACTTTTCTGGAATTGATGGTGGATAATTGTAAGGATCTTATAGCCACTTGCCTATCCACGAAGACGTTAACTAAGTGTTTAAGTTGGTTCGTAAGTTGCACGACTTCTGCGGCTTCCTTATGGCGAAGACCTCCGCCTGAAATATACTGCAGTGATCAACCGGCTTGTATGACAGTCTTATCTGAGGATCTGCACAGCCTTTCGCGCAGTTGTATGGGCATCAATTTCTGGGGTACCAAGTATTGCCTTAGTTGAGGTTGATCTCAGCGCACCCATGATGCAAATCATAACCTACCGCTAAGTCTTCACTAATTTAAAGTATGTTTTCTTTTCGATTGCTGCCCACCACACTAGAACACCGTAAAGTAGAATTGGACGAACCTCTTTAGTAGTATTGTAAGCAGCCATGGAGTGACCTTAGTTTTACTTATCTGTAACATTGCTATGAAGATACCGTCCAAACCAGGAGATTTGACACCTTGAAAGCTCTTCTATAGTCTCCTAGCTGCCCTCCGCCCATGTGTCATCCTCCCGTTTAATCTGACTCTGTACGGTCGGCTGCTTTGATAGCCTCCGATGTCTCGCATGTCGGGCACACTCTCGATTTCAAAACAGAAGTTTCTCAACGAGTTTCTTTGAGCCTTCCTTATTTTCTTCTTAGTTGATCTCAGTAGAGCTTTGTACTCCTTTTAGGTTACTTCATCGTTTCCATGTTTTGTCAAGCTTTAAGAGTTCTTTGAGGGTGTTCCTTTTTATTGATAGGTCCCGATTAAGATTGATGCAGGGCATGCTGCATAATACTTATCCAGCAGAGTCTTGGAGAGCGTCTAAGTATATAGGCTCCCTTACGTTGTTAGCGGATTTGTCTGTATGTCTTCTTTTGTTTGCACACTGGACACTGCACAGATTCATGGAAATCGGACGACTATATCATCTAGCTGCCATAAAACCGATTGCTTCTGTATTTCAAATCAAACCAATGCACATTGGTTGCGCTTGTATGGGACAGCAGCCATAAATACTTCCAATAAAGCTAACAAGATGAAATTTTGGTCATAGGCTTGTATTTGTAGTAAGATAATAATATGTCGAATCGGACCACTATATCATATAGCTCCCATATAACCAATTGTTCCGGAATGAACACTTAGGAGCATAACTTTTGTCTTTTTCGACCAAATCAAACCAATTCCAGAAATTCTATGCGCGGCAAACTTCCTCACAAACATAATTTACCATTCTATGTATGGTATGACAATTCTATGATTTATTGATTGTTACAATTTGACAAAGCTGCGACCAAAGGTTCACTTTGATATCTCTGCTGGAAGTATTTCTGTGTACCGATTCCATAAAACACTGATCACTAAAGTTCATTCTGAATCGGTTGGTTATATGACAGCTATATGATATAGTTGTCCGATGCGGATGAAACTTTCTCAACAGACGTGGAAGACAATCGTAGTTCCGCTCACTTGATAGCTCTAAAAAAGATTTGGCTTTTATGTAATTTGAGTTGCCGTATGAGCGGTCTCCAGCATGGATTCTAGACCTCGCCATCTCGCCTGCCTGCAGGGTCTGCGCGCCTTTGCCTTCGTGGTGACGTTTTTTGACGCGTAAGACGCATGACATTTTGCCGAACTTTTGTAGAGCAGATTCCCCGCTCTGCCCGCTCAGAAATAATGGCAGTGTGCAGGACCTTCCAGTCAGTCAGTCTGTAGTAGCTGAAGGTCCTCGTCTCCCTGGACTACCAAGGGGAAGAATACCTTAGCCTTTGGTATAGGCAGGATCAACGTCCTGTTTACTACCTCCATCTTGGCACCCTCTCGAAGGGCACTCAGTTGCGATACGCTTTTTTCACCCCATCCCAGCACCATCGAAAGTGGGCATCGGGACCCCGTGACTTCCTTCATCAAGTTGAAAAACACCTGGACCAGCTGCGCATGGACCAATTTATACTGCATTTTGCCGTTCCCATCCGAGTGGTCGATTTCATAGGTACTGCTGCAATGGTTCTTATTTTTTTACTCCAATGGAACCATGGCGTACCAATGCATCTACACTGTAGTTATCTAAGGAGGCAGTACCTCCGCCTCACCAAGACATCGCACTGCCTTTGCCTTATGCTTTCCGCGACAACACAGCGCCAATTAGTAAGTTATATATATTAAGTGCACTCGATAATTTCTTTCGGTCTAAACTTTTTAAATTTTTTTGCTGACATATTTTGATTGGCCCGTTACTCTAACGGTAATTTGTAATACCCTTACAGAGGATATTATAATTTTGTCACTGCATTTGTAAATCATCTCACTCTAAAGGCTATCAATTTGAAATAGGCTTCCTTCTACAAGCAATATGTCAAATAGTCAAAATCTGACAACTATATGATATAGCTCCCTTATTAGAAGACCGATGTACCATAAGCTTTTTGGACAAGTACGCAACACATACGATAGATGGCGCTGTATTTGGAGATTATATTGTCTCCAATTAAAAGGCAACCACTTAGTTTCTTATATTTGTTGCTAAAACTTAGAACCCAAATAATTTGCGAAAGGCAGGACAAGCGTCGTTGTCGAGAGCAAGAAGAAGAAGGATATCAATTACCTATTTGGAAAATTACATCGATAGTTGCGATCTTATGATACATCTAACATATCAATATAGTTGTGATATTTGCTGTCGATGAATGACCGCTAGAAGGTCACTCGCGGTCGCCACAGTACTCCCCTCCACTGACAGTATCACGTATTAGGAATGGCAATTTGATTTCAGTTGCGTTTTTCATAAGTACGCCGTTTCCAGTAGTTGCGATTGTCGCGAATACCGGCATAAACTTATGATGGATGATTCCAGGGCGAGGAACCCTTATTATTGCTCCGTTTCGAAGAGTATGAACATCCGGAAATTGAATTTCAGTCTAAGTGCTTTCGGGAAGGCGCCGGAAGCAAAGTTGTAATCGCTTTTCGACGCTGAGGAACTCGCACTAGATGCGGAGTAGCTGTTTGATTTGCGATGGTTGGCGACGGCGAAGGCTGTCCTGCTTTTTATTGCCGTTGTTGTTAGCTTTAGATGACGGTTTTTTCACGTGAATGAATTCACTTAGGGGGCCTTGAGCTTGCATGTATCTTGCACAGTTGAGGCTGATGTTTGTTACGCCATAGCCAATCATGCAGACAGAAGACGAGGTGACCGAGTCTGTTAGACGATTGTTTATGAGGTCAATTAGAAGCTGCAATTTGGTCAGGAAGTCTGCACCAATGATAGCCATTGGAATATCGGCGATGACGAAATGAATATGCCATATCGAGCTTCCGTATGTTCTTATTACTGTCTGGTTGGCTGCGTATAAGGTTAGATCGCTTTGCTTAGTCTTCTGCTTAACCAATGAACGAGGAATAACAGAGACTACGGATCCATAGTCGATGAGGAACTTGATTTGCAGTGTTGGATCGTAGAAATGCAGTCGACTTTCCGACTCATTACTAACCAAAGTTAAAAAATTCAACCATTTACTATTTTGCTTAAGTGATGAGGCATTTTGGACCGTCAAGGCATTCCAAATATCGGACAGCAACTATGAAAGGCGGGCTTATGATAATAAATGTTTGATACGATTTCGATACGATTTCGCAGCTCTTTCTACTTCAGGCCTTATATCTTTACTCATCTATGCAGTCTGTAGCCAGTGAAAAGGACATAAATAACGCAATGTTGATTCACATAGCTATGTTCAAAGTTGATCATACAACAAAGTCTCGCTTTGAAGATAAATGAACTAATTAATGATAAAATTACGATAAGTTGGTCTTGGTCCGAGGGCGCAGCTCAGTTGAATCGACGTTATCAGCATCTGGCTGCTGAGGAGTCAACCAAGAATAAAGGGAAATCCAGATAGAAGTCAAGTAAAGGACACACAACGCCTTAGTTTACATGCGCAAATGCGGAACAACGACCTAATTAGAAATGTAGTGTGTAGCGACAAATCACAGTGTAGGCAAATGTCAGTCGTTTAGTCTTCTTCCGGTGACATAGTAACAGTTGGATAAGTTGCTGATAAGTTTCCATTCGACTTCTGGGTATTTAACTCGATTTTTACATATCAGCCCGATCATGTAGTTAACTTCGCACAATTTAATATTCCTCCCAACATTGAGCTGGCGAACCCTTGCTTCCACAAGCCTGCTAAAGTTGACTTTCTGCTAGGAGCAGAAACCTTTATCGAATTACTTTGTGTGGGCCAAATAAAGCTAAGTTACGAACATCCATCTATCCAAAAAACGTTGTTCGGTTGGATTGTATCTGCAAAGCTTTAGTGTGCGACCTCGCTTTGAAGATAAGCTGCCATTTAAACGTAGTCCCTGATAGTAGAACCACCAAGCAAACCGTCGACCTCAATCTCATTAAACGAGACATTGATGAAAGGTGCGACTATTCAGAGGGAGCTCTACTCTACTCTCGCGCGATTTCGATTAAACAAGTAATGCAAAGGTGTATAGACAAGTAAATGTCGCCGAAGAAGATCGCAATTATCAATTGATTCTTTGGAGGGAGAGCGCGAACAGCATCGGCACCCTCTTGGCCATCCGTTGTCTATTTGAATTGTCAGAAATCTACGCTGTCACTTTTTTTTATCGGGACGTTGACTTAAAATGCGCTGCACCTTCAAGTGGGCCCACGATACCAAGCCACGGGGCTTGTTACGCCCAGACTAGAAGCTTCCACCTCCCGCCCAACCGGCCGAGGGACGCAGCCGCTTAACGAGCGACACGAATCGCGAAGACGGAAAAAAACGCGGACTCGCTCGCTCACTTTCAGTGAAAGTAAAAACAACAAACCATAAACAATTTACATTATCTACTAGCGAGATGCATTAATATTTGTTTGATTGAGTTAAGGGAGTTAGTATTAGAGATAAAGTTAAATAGATTACTATAGTTAAAAGAAAGGACACGAAAATGTTCATGGAGGAGATAGTTTAAATTACAGTGCTGAAGATAGATAGGAACACATTTTTCTAGTAGTTCTACGAGGAAGACAAAAACTGATTAAAGAATGCGAGTCAATATCACCTTTAATCAATCAGCTTATGTATAAAGATAACATTCAGCATAATTCTAATATTTTCAAGAGATGGAAGGTTTATTAGCAGGAGCCTACTTGAATATGAAGGGAGGGGGTTTTGGGGTCCCAATTCAACCCACGGAGAGCAAAAAGTAAACATTTTTTTTGAACAGACTCAATGCGGTCTTGGTGATTCCTGTATTGTAGACACCAAACACACGACGCCTACTCTAAAAAAGGTCGGACCAAAGAAGTATACAGGACAGTAATTTAGTTATATAAGGATCATCAAATTCCTTCGACCATCGCTTAATAAAACCCAGAACAATCACAGCCTTATTGACGGTAATTGAAATGTTTAAGCCTAAAAGAACACCCAAGTCATCAACTGAGTCGACGCGATCAAGGGGCATATCGCTAAGAACGTACGATGTCAGAAGTGGTATGCACATTAATACACGAGTACGAGATAGAACACGACGCAGTTCGTTTATAAATGAGGCGAAGACAAGGAGACCGAGGTGCCTACCCTGCTGTACCCCTGATGTAACCCTAATGGGCTTAGAGTAAGAGTTATTAAAAATAAGTTTCTGAGTCCTGACGATATTTACGTTGACGATATGCTTACAGGAGCAAACAGTTTGGCAGACCTAAAACTAATCCGTAAAGAAGTTTGTGAGGTTTTGGAACTTAGAAGTTTCAAGTTGGCCAAATGGGCTTCAAAACATCCCCATGTGCTGTCTAACAGTGGGCAGGAGAAGTCTCTGCAGTTTGATCCTTCTGAGATGGAACCCTCAAAATTATTTGTTTCACTATCATTTAGATGATTCGTTTGATTTGTAATACGTAACTAAGCCCAACGTTTTGCCAGTTGCATCACGTTTGTTCGACCCATTGGGCCTGCTATGTCCTTGGATTACGAGGGCAAAGTTTTGCTGCAAGAACTTTGGCGGCAAAAGTTAAATTGAGACGAGTCCGTTCCATAAATCTTCATACTAGCTGGAACAGATTTAAACACAATTTACTTGGTTTAGACAAAATAGCTCTACCTCGCTATATTTGTCTTACCTCCTATAGAAGTGTCCAAATCCACGGATTCGCAGACGCGTCAAGTGAAGCATATGGTTGCTGCATTAATATTCGTACCAGTGATGGTACAAATGCTTTGTCAACATCTGTGACTAATAGGGTTGCTGAAATCCAGGAGCTCTCTAGCAATGTGGTTTGGCGACATGTGCCTACAGATGAGAACCTTGCTGATTTAGACAAAAGACAATGTAGACAAAACGACCACAGTTTTGCTCAAAAACTCTGATGAGTTTTTCTTAAAGTTGGAAAAGTTAGAAGCATTGGCTCCACATCTTCAACGTCTGTACCCCTTTATACATACTAGCAAAGTTGATGGAATCACTTTATGGATGATTCATGTTGGTGGCAGGTTGCTCACTGCACCAATTCCCTACGATGTCAAATTTCCGCATTTTGCGACTTTATTTCTTCCCCCTTTTACGCCCCCCTTTTTTGTTTGTGGGGTTGATTTCTGCTGCCCATTT
The DNA here is from genome assembly GCA_037043425.1 of Hirtodrosophila duncani. Taxonomy (NCBI): domain Eukaryota; kingdom Metazoa; phylum Arthropoda; class Insecta; order Diptera; family Drosophilidae; genus Hirtodrosophila; species Hirtodrosophila duncani. The sequence continues at coordinate 1,416,066 of JBAMBM010000503.1, forward strand.
TATGTATCTCTCAAGATTCGCGAAAATCCCCTACAAAGACTTATATAGCCGTCTTCGTGTCACTTGGAACTTGCGTCTTTGCGTCACTTGGAACTTGTTCTCGATCTTTCCACTAGCAGTCTCCTATCTGTTTTCAAAAGGTTCATCGGGAGGAGAGGCCTTCCAGAGAGGGGTATACAGCGACAATGCCACCAACTATGTGGGAGCGAGCAAGCTACTCGAGGAACTACACGCAGCGTTTCAGCGGGATCAGGATCACCTCAGCAACAAGGAGTAGAATGGTGGTTCATACCACCGCGAGCACCTACTTTAGAAGGTTTCGGGAGGCAGTCGTCAAGGCCGCCAAGCAACGACTGTTACGTGGGGTGTGCAAAGCCAAGCTCGCACGCTGTGCACACACCTGGTAGAGGTAGAGGTAGCGCTGCTCAACTCCAGGACGATCGCCTCTCCAGGCAACGATCCCAATGATGGGGAAGCACTCTCGCCAGGTCACCTCCTAATCGGGCAACCCTTTCTTTCGCTGCCGCCCGAATCCGAGCTTGACGCAGTCATCAGCAATGCCAGCTTCGGGTATTTGAAGCGGTGGCGGATGCTGTCAGTGCTCAAGCAGCAGTTCTGGCAGAGCTGGTCCAAGGACTACCTGGCCAGTATGCACCAACGCAATCAGTGGATTACCGAAGGACCCGACCTGACAATAGGATGTCCTGTCTTGGTCCACGAGGTCAATATGCCACCACAAAAATGGATCACTGGAAGGGAGGTGGCCGTAGATTAGTTTAGTTTGTTTTACAAATAAATTGTTTGAGTTTATGATATGAAGCCAATATTGTAAAGCAGAATGTAAGAGCATGAAATATGACATTAACATTAACATTTAATTACATAATTACATTCTGTTGCGCTCATATGCATACACCAATGTTATTTAAAACTCACTCTCTTTGATCTGCACTGTTATGTGCTCTCATTTACATATGGTACATACTCTAACATTCTGCTCATGTGTACTGCATTTCTCTATTACTTGATAAGACTCTTAATATTATCGCCGCTAAGTCAAGCTATATAAGCTCTGCTAAATTCCTCAGGCTACCAGTAATACACATTGCTATTTGAATGAACCGCAGTTTTCTTCCCCACTACTATGAAAAATTACCAGCCAAAAAACTGCTGAGCCGGCGTCTACAACTTTCGTATTCCCATTTTCGCTCCGTGAAAAGCTCGCGCATTTTCAGTCACCTCTGAAAAAATGCAACATTGGGCAGATTTGCAAAGAATGTTATATTTCAGGCTTCTCTCCATATATTTTAGTAATCTATACCTTAAGCGGCACAGAATCAATTCAGCTATGACAAATGCATGCACTTTAGGGGATACACAATTTTTTTTCTTTTTCTTGAATTTTTAAATCGAAAAATAACACAAAAAAAAACGATTTTCTTAATTCAAAATTACATAGCTGCGAAACTAATGACTTAAAAGTAAAAGTATGTGTAGGTAATTAATAGATATATTAATTAGTTTTAAACGCCTTAAAGATTTTTAAAATCGAATGCGGCTTTTTCGAATTGTTAGCAAAACTGCAAGATCAAAATAAGAAAGCTGTAATCAATATTCCGACTATAAGATACTCATACTTTCTGTTTATTTTATATTCGACACGCTCGAAACTATGCAACACTTTTTGGTTTTTTTGTGCTCTCATACAAAATGTTTTCTTACGATTTTGTTTACAATTACTATTCGATCTTAACAAAATTCGGCCAATCGGTAGAGTATGTGCTGTGTGGAGATCTAGGCATTCATACGGACAGACGGACATGGCTACATCGACTCGGCTTGATGCTTGACTTGATGCTGATCAAGAATATATATACTTTATAAGGTTACATACATTTGCTATTGTATGAGTACGAGTATAAAAATCAAGTGTATCGTACATTAAATAAATAAATAAAAGAGTATCTTATGTTTGGTATATCGACTATAGCGTTCTTACTTGTTTTCTTTTTTCACTCGCGAAACCCAGGTTACAAGCTACCACCTCCCGTCCATCCCGCGCAGCCCCATAACGTGCGACACGAATCGCTCGCTCGCTTTCAATGAAAGAAGAAACACTACAAGCCATAAACGATTAACATTATCCACCAGCTAGATGCGTTAGTATAGATGTTTTATGGTAGTTAAAGGAGTTCTTAATAGCGATAAAGTTAAAGCGGTTATTGTAGCTAGAACATAAGAAATGAAAAGGTTCATGCTGATTTTAATTACAGTGCTAAAGATAGATAGAAACATAACTTTTAGTAGTTCTACGAGTGATAGAAAAGCTTATTTAGTTCATTAACGTCGGAGAGTCAATTTCACCATTATAATTCTAATTATTTTATAATCATATATAAAAATAACATTAATATAAAAATAACAATAATAAGAGTCGTTAAGGAACAAGCAAAGTTTAACGCCGTCGATGTACATTAATACGAGTATGAGACAGAACATGAGGCAGTTCGTTTATAAATAAGGCGAAGGAAGGGGACCGAGGTGCCTACTCTGCGGTAGCCGTAAGAGGCTTAGAGAAAGTGTTTTAAAAAATAACTTTCTGAGTCCTGAGATTGAGGTAGTCAGAAATCCACTTAAGAAGATAGTATATGAAGCCAAGGAGATCCAACTTATGAATAAGTAAACATTGATTTACCGAGTCGAATGCTTTCCTAAAGTCAGATTAAATTACGCCAGTTTGCATTTTATTCTTAAATCCTTGTATTACAAAAGAAGTAAACTAGTAAATTAATGGTGGTAGACCTACGTTTCATAAACCCACGCTGAGCAGATTAAATTAAATTGTGGTTCTACAAGAATGTTGTAACTGGGAATTTAATTTTTTCAAAATTTTCAAAAAGCTTAGGAATAGCAGACAGTTTTTATTTGCCTCTGTAGTTTTGGATATCCGTTTTCCCCTTTTTATGGAGAGGCATAATAAATGACTCCTTCCAGAAAAAAGGGAGAGACAAAGAATTCAAACATATATCAAAAAGCTTCAAAATCGGCTTGCCAAGCGAATCAGCACTGAATCTGAGAATACGCCCCGGAACGCCATCAGGGCCACAGAAAAAGTTAGGCTTAATACACTTAAGTTCTTTAAGCAATAAGATTTCAGTAACTAGCGGAGGTGGGATGTTATTAGACCTGTGTAAGCTATAAGGATATATCTGATCGGACCGATATTTAAGAGAGGAATAAGTTGTTTGAAAGAACTCTGCAAGCAAATTCGCAATGCCTTGATCTGTATTTGCTTTAGTATTTATATAAAATAATGAAGAAGGTAGCACAGTTGTTTCATGTTTTGAATTAACAGAATTATAAAATTGTTTTGGGTCCTGAGAAAATTGAACTCTACAGCGATGCAAATATGCTTTATAGCACTCGGAATTAATGACAGTGAACCTTGAACGAACAGCAATATAACGCGAATAGTCCGAGGACCTTCCCGAGATCTTCAACTAAAAGAGTCCAGATTTGATATTCATACTCGTACTCAAGTGGAGTAAACGAGTACATTCTATTCGTGCAAATGTATATAACAGGAAAAAGGAAGCGTCTCCGACCCCATAAATTATATATATATTGTTGATCAGAATCAACAGCCGAGTCGATCTAGCGATGTCCGTCTGTCCGTCCGTATGAACACCTAGATCACCTAGGTCAAGTTATTAAATCTCAACTCTTCTAAATGCAAAGCTATGTCGTTTTGTCGTGTCATACCGCTTCAGACAACATACCTTGTTAATTAACGATATGCACATTGATCGGTTCGACTCAGTTATTGCCTTGGGTGTTCTTTTAGACCCTAAATTAAAATTCGACTTAAACATTTCAATTACCGTCAATAAGGCAGTCGGTGTTCTGGGTTTTATCAAACGATGGTCGAAGGAATTTGATGATCCTTATATAAGTAAATTACTGTCCTGTATACTTCTTTGGTCTGACCTATTTTAGAGTAGGCGTCGTGTGTTTGGTGTCTACAATACAGGAATCACCAAGACCGCATTGAGTCTGTTCAAAAAAAATGTTTACTTTTTGCTCTCCGTGGGTTGAATTGGGACCCCAAAACCCCCTCCCTGCATATTCAAGTAGGCTCCTGCTAATAAACCTTCCATCTCTCGAAAATATTAGAATTATGCTGAATGTTATCTTTATACATAAGCTGATTGATTAAAGGTGATATTGACTTTCTTTAATCAGTTTTTGTCTTCCTCGTAGAACTACTAGAAATTATATTCCTATCTATCTTCAGCACTGTAATTTAAACTATCTCCTCCATGAACATTTTCGTGTCCTTTCTTCTAACTATAGTAATCTATTTAACTTTATCTCTAATAATAACTCTCTTAACTCAAACAAGACATCTATACTAACGCATCTAGCTAGTACATAATGTAAATAGTTTATGGTTTGCTGTTTTTTACTTTCATTGGAAGTGAGCGAGCGAGTCCGCGGTTTTTTCCGTCTTCGCGATTCGTGTCGCTCGTTATGCGGCTGCGCCCCTCGGCCGGTTGAGCGGGAGGTGGAAGCTTCTAGCCTGGGCTTCACGCGTAACAAGCCCCGTGGCTTGGTATCGTGGGTCCACTTGAACGTGCAGCGCATTGTACGTCAACGTCCGTGTGTGTCAAATATAAAATAAGTAAAGAGTACTGCCAGAATATCGACTATAACGTTTTTACTTGTTTAAATTAGACAACTGTGGAGTAAGCCAAGGTGGCTTATTATGCCTAATTTATTAGGTGGAACAAAACCCTTGAAAATGTAATAAAGAATTTTGTAGGAGAAGTCTAACACACTGTCCATATCTGTATAAGGGTACAAGTATGATCAGTCCGATTGCAAAATGACATCGTTGAGGCTAACGAAATCAGCCCTTTCTAAATGAATATGTTCTAGCTGACAGGTTGGATGATGCAGATACAGCAGGAATAGGAATACCCATAGTAACGTGTGATGATGGGTGAAACGGGATTTCAGGAAGGAAAAGCGGACTGACTCTAGAGACCACTGAAATTATAGGGTCAGAAGCAAGTATCAAATCTAGTTGGCGATTCAATGAGTTTGTTACAAAATTAACTTTAGATAAGGTTAATTCAAGTAGGCCGTCAACAAATTCGTGTTGCCTTGAAGGTATCAAACCGGCTGAGTCGATTACAGAGGACCACGAGATAACACTGATGTTGAATTAAAAAAACACCAACAATTCATCAGTATCAGAAAGCAATTAAGCATAACTGGTTCCGGCAGAAGGCCGGAATCAACAGCAATCAGTACAACACAACCCTCGAAAAATTGCAGAGTCGAAAATATCAGGTTTTAACCATGTTTCAGTAAATTTTAAAATGTGAAAATCAAATATAGGACAGAGTTTGACAGAGGTAGCAATTTTTGACCTTGGCCCAGACAAAAATCAATTTCTGTGCTATCCACACTCTCCAGATGGGCCGGAGGGCCTATCCCCATTAAAGTGTGCACACTAAAGACTTCCTTCGCGTTCTTAAAAACGAATGCAACTCGGCTTCAGCAGGTCGACACAACTCACATGTAAACTTCAAACCTTGATTATTTGTTAAATATCCGCTTACGCGAACACTGATTTTGGCACATTTGAAGTGAATGGTGTTACGACAAAGCCAGCAAAAAAGGATAGGTTCGGTAGAATTAGCATTAAAGGGCAACCTTTTTGTAGCAGTCAGACATTGAAATCGAGAGCCCAAGATTTTTAAGCAATAGGAATGATAAATTCTCACTGGGTGGCAGGTAGCAGACGAACCGAAAATTTAACGACACAAAAACAAACACAATAACAGCTAAATAGCTAAACACTATCGAATATGACAACCCAAGCAGTGAAGAGTCTACAATAATAAAATAGGCAATTGGTGGCTCACTTCTTTCGCTCACTCACGACTTTGAGCCCGCTAACCAAACAGTCACAATATGTTGTTCATCCACATTGAGACAAATTTAGTTTTCATTTATTTTATGAGACCCCAAGTCAGAATTGTCCGAATTTGATCAGGAACGACATCCTATATTTTGTAGCGGCTTTTTAGAAACAGAGGATTTAACTGTCGAGCAATTCTTACTTGCATTCTTACTTGTTATACCATTCACAAAATGGTATATTTCTATTGTCAGGAAGTTTGCAATGGATAGAAGGTGATGTTTCCGACTATATAAAATACTAATTTTCTTGATCAGCATGGTCAGGGGAATCGATATAGCCATGTCCATCCGTCTGTTTCAATCCCACGATCTCAGAATTCTCAAAAGCTACAGAGCTGTAATTAATCCAGATCGGTCAACTATATCATATAGCTCCCATATAACCGATTGTTTCGGAATGAACATTAAGTAGCATAACATTTCTGTTTTCCAAATCACAACGAATTCCTCATTTATCCCTTGCATCCAAGCCCGCCGACAAGATTTCATCTAGATCGGTTATATATTTACAATGTGAATCAAGTTGAAGCTAGCCTTCCTTTCGTTGTCTTGCGTATTAATATGTAAATCTTCAAATGATCATTATACGCGTACTCTAGTAGAGTAAACGAGTATATTGTAATCGTGCAAATGTATGTAACAGGAAGAAGGAATTTCAATGCGAATGGTGTATAAGCTTCGACCAGGGGTGTCGATATAGCCCTGTCCGCCCGTCCGTCTGTTTCAACACAATGATCTCAGTAGTCTTATAAGCAACAGAGCTGAAATTTTTACCAAATGCTTCGTTTGTCTGAAGGTCAATTTCGACTTTTATTCAGATCGGACAACTATATCATATAGCTCCCATATAATCGATTGTTCTGGAATGAACACTTAAGAGTATAACTTTCTATTTTTCATCCACATTATACCAAACTCGGTTTGTTTCAATTTGGATAAGCCCCACGTCTACTGACCTGATTTGATCAAGATTGGATAACTATATCATATAGCTCCCATATAACCGATTATTCCGGAATGAACACTTAGGAGCATAACTTTTCTGATTTTATCTAAATTAATACAAATGCGTGTTGTATCCATTGTATCCACTCCATCTAGATTTGATATAAATCGGTTAAATATTTACAATTTAAATGGTATATAAGCTTCGGCCAGCTGACGCTAGCTTTCCTTTCTTGTTTTTCATTGTTTGTTGTCCTAGAGGCATCTACGTCAAGTGAGCAAATTTGATCCGGAGCGGGCAACTATATCATATAGACCCCATTCAGGCCGCTAATCTGTTGGGCAAATTTTATTCAGACTATGCAACTAAACAACTGAGAATGAACCTGGTAGAAAAATGTATTTGTTTTTCATTGAAATCAATCCAAACTCGATTTGTATCCCTTTTGGGAGGCCCCAAGTTCGCTGACCGAAATTGATCATGATTAGCTCTGCTATATGATATAGCAGTTTTCTCTGTACAGGGCAAGCTCGATTGCAGTGTTCTTACTTGTTTTCAAGTATCATTGAATGATGGGCTAATCATGGGGAGAGCAAGACCACTCTCTTTCCTGTGTTCAAAACCTCGCCTGAAATTGTACGTTGCGCGTTACAGCATCTACATATATGAATATATAATATCACATTGTTTAACTTTGACCCAATTTCGGTTCTAAGCATCATACTCATATTTTATTATCTGAAACCCACAGATACATATTTCGAGCATGAGCGATTTGTACACAATCTATATGTTTACATGTCATGGAACTTATACGCACGTCATTGACCAAAGGCAAACAACAACAAAACGATACCTAGAAAGCAAGCCGACAATGGGGTGTTACCAATATTAGCAAATATTTGTCAACTTTTGTTTTGATTTGTGACTTTTACTTTTGTTTTTTCAGCGCTGTCAACAAGGTGAATGCATTGTCTCCTCGATTTGGCTTTCGATATGAGCGGGTGAGTTTCTGACTTCGACTCTGATTTTGAATGCAATTTGATTACACATCTGAAAAAATAACAAAAACAAGTACAACTGCTGTATCTTGTGTTATATACTTTCAAGATCTGGAGACATTTCATTTATGAAGTAGCTACTTATACTGCTGCCATACCTCGCACTTCTATATACAAACTGAATGCGATTTGTCATGGTAATTAGCGCAGCTGCGCAATGGCGCTAAATAACTTTTTCAGATTGTTTTCTGAGCTTGAAAGAGCAATAAAGAAAGGAAGGCTAGCTTCGGCTTGCCAAAGCTTATATAACATTCACATTGTAAATATATAACCGATGTAGATAAAATCTGGTCGGTGGGCGTGGTACTACAGTGAATACAAGGGATATAAGGCGATGCTTTTTTAATTTGGATGAAAAGCAGAAAACTTATGCTCCTAAGTGTTCATTATGCTCTTATGATATATATGATATTAAGTTTTAAATGTCTTTCAACTGTTAAAAGGGCTCCCCAGCTTGCTAATGCTAAAAAAGCCCGTATAGACCCTGGCCCGTCATCTCTTTATGCATATCATTAATGGGTTAACAAATTAACGTGTTCTACACCGGAACAAAACATTCGCTTCTCACGTAAATATGTGCAAATCACAATAACAAACTCAACAACAAAAACAGCAGCAACAACAATAATAACTTTACGTGTTTTGGCAGACAGAGAATGAAACATATATAATACACGATAGGAGAATACAAAAAATAAACAAAACAAGAAAGGAAAGCTAGCTTCGATTTGCCGAAGATTATATACATTGTAAATATATAACCGATCTAGATGAAATCTGGATAGAGTGGATACAAGGGATACAAGACGAATTTGTTTTAATTTAGATGAAAAACAAGAAAGTTATGCTACTAAATGTTCATTCAAGAACAATCAGTTATATAATAGCTATATGATATAAATCTCCGATCTTGATCAGAACAGGCCAGCGGACGAAGGGTCTCCTCAAATGGATGCAAACCGAATTTGGTTTGATTGAAATGAATAACAGAGAAGATATGCTGCTAAGTGTTCATTCCGGAATAATCGGTTATATGGGAACTATATGATATAGTTGTCCGATCTGGATAAAATTCGAACTTGACCAGCGTGCAGACAAAGGAAGCATCTGGTAAAAATTTCAGTTTTGTAGCTTTTAAGAATTTTGAGATCTTTGTGTTGAAACAAACGGACGGACAGACGGGCAGTCGGACAGACGGGCAGCCGGACAGACGGAATTGGTTGTTTTTCCCTTGTCATGCTGATCAAGCATATAAATACTTTATATAGGGGGAAACGCTTTCTTCTATGCGTTGCGAAAATTAATATACCATTTTGTAAATGGTATAACAAGCAAGAACGCTTTAGTCGATATTCCGATAGTCGATACTCATACTCAGCATTTATTCACTTGCTCATATCCCAACAGTGCAAAAAGGTATTAGCAACGGCTGCTTATATCCCCCTCCCACCTCTTAAGGTACAAGCAAGTTCAGTTCAGCAGCAGCAGCAGCAAGCGCATGTGTTAGTGGGAGAGAGACCAAAACATTCTTAGTCAACCTTGCTGTTGGAAATTATAAAGCTTAAGTAAAACGTAAATGCTAATTCTGACGTTGTTTCTTAGCCGCTTTTAACAATATTTGGTTACTTTATAGAAAATAGTTACATTTAAAGGTAGTTTCAATTATACACTGATATCTTGAAAATTGTAGGATATATAGTTTTTGCGATTTGCAGGGCGGGAGGGGGCGTGGCAAAACTTAAAAACAAACTTGATCTGACGCGACACAAGGGGAGTCTACGTACCAAATTGGGACCCTCTAGCTCTTACAGTCTATGAGATCTAGGTGTTTATACGGACGGACAGACGGACATGGCTAAATCGACTCGGCTATTGATGCTGATCAAGAATATATATACTTTATGGGGTCTTAGACGCTTCCTTCTGCCTGTTCATTACATTTACACGAATACAATATACTCGTTTACTCTACTAGAGTACGAGTATAATAAAGCCAAAACCAAAAATGATCAAGTAAATACTTGGAATTAAAATCAACCGCGGTTCACATCCCACATTACCCCATCCCCCTCTCGCATGCACTGATGATGATGACTCGCATTCTGCTAACAACAACAACAACAAAACAAGTAAGGACGCTATAGTCGATATTCCGATTATAAGATACTCGTACTCTGCATTTATTCAATATTCGACACACTCAAAAGCGTAAAAAAAAACATTTTTTCTGTTTTTTGGCGCGCTGTGTTCTCATACAAAATGGTTTTTTACAATTTTGTCTACAATTATTATTTTTCGATGTGCTTTTACATATACAAATCGAGTTTCAACTAAATGCGTTAAGATTTGTGGAATATATAAAATTTTGCGAATTGCGGAGGCGGGAGGGGGCGTGGCAAAATTTTAAAACAAACTTGATCTGACGCCCCACAAGGGGAGTCTACAAACCAAATTATGTCTTTCTAGCTCTTAGAGTCTCCGAGATCTAGGTGTTCATACGGACGGGCAGACGGACATGGTTAGATCGACTCGGCTGTTGATGCTGATCGAGAATCTATATATTTTATGGGGTTGCTTCCTTCTGCCTGTTACATACATTTGCACGAATACAATATACTCGTTTACTCTACTAGAGTACGAGCATAATAACAATAAATCTCGAGTCGCAGTTAACAAAATTTAGCTTCTGCCCAGCCCTCGTTCCGTTGATTGTACCTGGGTCTGTGCATGTGTCTGAGCCTGGGAACCAGTTTAAAACCATTGAAGCTACAACGCCAGCGTTTTAGTTGCAACGCTTCGGCCACGCGGTAAACATGTTCACAAATAGCGCTTCGAGCTTCGTCGTATGTCTGACTCTCGCCTGCTTGGCCATCGCCTTAAGTGAGGGTGAGTCAGTGTGTATAAAAAGAATAAGAATCAAACCTGAATTGGATTAATTACTATAACTTACTGGATCACTCGAAACCATATTTGAGAGCAAGTTCCAAAGTGAACATAATGATATGGGAAATTCTGCAAGTACTGCCTGTGTAAAATGGTATTCTGATGTTAGAAATTTTGTGAAAACAAAGAAGGAAACTGTGTGACTGTGTCGATTTTTTTAAAAGTAGTTATCGGGACGTTGACGTACAATGCACTGCACCTTCAAGTGGGCCCAAGATACCAAGCCACGGGGCTTGTTACGCCCAGACTAGAAGCTCCCACCTCCCGGCCAACCGGCCGAGGGACGCAGCCGCTTAACGAGCGACACAAATCGCGAAGACGGAAAAAAAACGCGGACTCGCTCACTCACTTTCAGTGAAAGTAAAAACAACAAACCATAAACAATTTACATTATCTACTAGCGAGATGCATTAATATAGATGTTTTGTTTGAGTTAAGGGAGTTATTATTAGAGATAAAGTTAAATAGATTACTATAGTTAAAAGAAAGGACACGAAAATGTTCATGGAGGAGATAGTTTAAATTACAGTGCTGAAGTTAGATAGGAACATAATTTCTAGTAGTTCTACGAGGAAGACAAAAACTGATTAAGGAATGCGAGTCAATATCACCTTTAATCAATCAGCTTATGTATAAAGATAACATTAAGCATAATTCTAATATTTTCAAGAGATGGAAGGTTTATTAGCAGGAGCCTACTTGAATATGAAGGGAGGGGGTTTTGGGGTCCCAATTCAACCCACGGAGAGCAAAAAGTAAAAATTTATTTTGAACAGACTCAATGCGGTCTTGGTGATTCCTGTATTGTAGACACCAAACACACGATGCCTACTCTAAAATAGGTCGGACCAGAGAAGTATGCAGTAGTTTTGTTATATAAGGATCATCAAATTCCTTCGACCATCGTTTGATAAAACCCAGAACACCGACTGCCTTATTGACGGTAATTGAAATGTTTAAGTCGAATTTTAATTTAGGGTCTAAAAGAACACCCAAGTCATCAACTGAGTCGATCCGATCAAGGGGCATATCGTTTAGCACTTACGATGTCAGAAGTGGTATGCTACGACAAAACGACATAACTTTGCATTTAGAACAGTTGACATCCTTGTATTACAAAAGAAGAAAATTCTAGTAAATTAGTGGTGGTAAACATGCGCTTCACAAAGCCATGCTGAGCAGATTAAATTAAATTGTGGTTCTACAAGAATGTTGTAACTGGGAATTTAATCTTTTTTCAAAAAGCAGACAGTTTAGATATGCCTCTGTAGTTTTGGGCATCCGACTTATTTATCTTTTTTATGGAGAGGACTAATAAACGACTCTTTCCAGAGAGGAGGGAAAGATGAAGAATTCAAATATAGATCAAAAAACTTCAAAATCGGCTTCCAAAGCGCATCAGCGCAGAATCTGAATACACCCCGGAACACCATCAGGACCAGGAAAAAAGTTAGGCTTAATAGACTTGAGTTCATTAGTTTTTAGTGACTAGGGGAGGTGAGATGCTATTAGACCTGTGTAAGCTATAAGGGTATATCTGATCAGACCGATACTTAAGAGAGGAATAAGTTGTTTGAAAGAACTCTGCAAACAAGTTGACAATGCCTTGATCTGTATTTGCTGTAGATGTATTTGCTTTAGACAGATGTTTTACGTTTTGAATTAACAAAATTATAAAATTGTTTTCGATCCTGAGATCCACAGCCCCACTCCCACCGAGCAGATTTGATCTAGATCGGTTATGTATTTTCAATGTGAATGGTATATAAGCTTCGGCTAGTCGAAGCTAGCCTTCCTTTCTTGCTTAAGTCAATGTGCTTAACATTTTTGCATGCGAATTGTTCAACGTTTTCGTTTGGCTTGACCACAATTGCAGGCTGATTTGACTACATACACGGGCTAATCCTTAAACATATATTTCTCTGTTTCCTCTTACAGTGAACGTCCAGGCCGACACCGTTCACTGGGGGGCAGGTGGCAATGGAGCTGGAGCCGGTGCCTGGTCTAACTCACAGACTGGCGGCATGCCCGTCCCAGGCAGACTGGGCAGCACGGATCCACAATTCAGCTATGGCTATGCAGGCGTTGATTCACGCGGACCCTACGGCGGTTCGGGAGGAAATGGCGGCTACTATGTGAGCGGCACCGATGAGCATGGACGACCCTTCTCCTATAACAACGGCATGACTGGCCAAGCGCCGTTGCCCGGGCAACCAGGTTATCGACCAGAATATCTGGGCAGCTACGGTTATCGATCGAGCGCCACTGGCATAGCAGCGAAGTCGCTGGCCCTGATCCTCATGCTGGCTTTGACGTGTAGTAGAACTTAGTACATAGGTACAAGGGTATATTAAGTTTGTTAAATGTATGTAACAGACACAAAGAAGCGTTTCAGACCACATAAAGTATATATATTATTGATATTATTGATCAGCATCAACAGGCGAGTCGATCTAGCCATGTCCGTCTGTCCGTCTGTCCGGATGCATTTTTGCATTTTCATTTTTTACAACCATGTGCCGAGATCATTTTTATTTTATTTTTTTGCCACGCCTACCTTTTAGGGTGGCCCCCATACAAACTATCGGCAATTTTAGTGATTTAATTTCATAGCTTTTTTGTTTTTCATTGGAATTGGACCAAATTTTGGGACTATGTGCCCTAGAGGCGTCTACATAAACTGACCAAATTTTATTTGGATCGGACTACTATATCATATAACCTCCATAAAATTCATTTTTTTCGGAATGAATAAAACATTTTTTTTTCTTCCAAATCTAACCAAATTCAGTATGTGTTGATTTTATGATGCTTTACGTCTGCTGATCAAATTTTATTCAGATCGGGCAACTATATCATATAGCCCCTATATAGCCCCCTCAAATTTGGTTTTCATCCATTTAAGAAGGTCCCACATTCACAGACAAAATTTTATTCAAACCGGACACTGCATCATGTAGCCCCCATATAACCGGCTCATCCAAATCGGGCCAAATTTGGTTTGTATCCATTTAAAGCGGCCACATGTCCGAATTTGTCTGAAGTTGATCCAGAGTAGTTTTTACATATTTAATAGCGGCTTATTGGGTACAGGGTGTTTAGCTCTCGAGCAAGCTTGACTGTTATGTTCTTACTGGTTTTTTATATTTTAAGTATACTTTTTTTTTAATAGTTTGTAAGCTTAAATTATAAAACAATGAGATACCAAGCTATTGCAAAAAGTGATTTGAGTAATAAAAAGTTTAAGAATTTTAAATTAATATTTATGTCGTTTTTCTCCAGCCGATGTGCGTAGTGCGTTATGGCAGACTCTAATGATCCTCTGTTTCATATATACCACATACCCTTTAGGATGCAATGTGCTAGGTAATGTGCAATAGTTAACGTTATGGTTTCAGTCGGGATAGCAACCCTTACATCTATTCCACTTACATCTTTTCTACAGAGGATTCGGCATAAAATCTAACTTGTGTGTAAATTCCATATTCCCAGCTCTTATGTCTTGGGCTGTGCCGTGTTCTCCAGTCAGTCACACAGCTGCACAGCTTAAATTACTGCTTTTAAACATATTTTGGCCACACCCACACAATACCTATAGCGACATGTGTGAAGCACGCCCTCATACTTAGCCTAAAAACAAGTAAGAACGCTATAGTCGATATTCCGACTATAAGATACTCGTACTCAGCATTTATTCAATATTCGACACACTCAAAAGTATGTTCTCAAACACAATCTTTTTTTACGATTTTGTGTACAATTATTGTCCGATCTTAACAAAACTCGGCAAATCGGTATAGTCTATGCTTATATATATATACGAACCGAGTTTCAACTAAATGCGTCAAAATTTGTGGAAAATTTACAACAAAATTTACAAACAAACTTAAGGGGAGTCTATATACCAAATTGGGGCTCTCTAGCTCTTACAGTCTCCGAGATCTAGGTGCTCAAACGGGAGGACAGAGAAACAGACACGGCTAGATCGACTCAGCTCTTGATGCTGATCAAGAATATATATAGTTTATGGGGTCTTAGACGCTTCCTTCTGCCTGTCACATACAATATACTCGGATACAATATACTCGCTTACTCTACTAGAGTACGATTATAAAAACACAACTTAATTTGTAACACGAAGCTTAATGACACAACTGACTCAGAGTCATAAACTCATCTCTCACCCAATGACAACAAAAGCGTCATACATAACATATTAATATTAATATGCCACTTAGTGAATGTTATAAAAACATAATATACTTCCATACATACATTTTTCTCATCGTTGATTCTGATTTATTAATGCTCCGACTGTCTTTATAGTCGCAGTTAACCAGAAAATTGTACGAATATTCAAATTAATTTTCTGCCTAGCTATTCTAAATTTGTGTTGAATCATTATGCCATTTGCACAATGGTATATTAATTTTGTCAGGAAGTTTGCAACTATATCATATAGCTCCCTTATAACCGATTGTTCCGGAATGAACACTTGGGAGCATAACTTTCCAGTTTTTCATCAAAATTAAAACAAATTCGTGTTGTATCCATTGTATAATCGCAGTATATATACATATATATTTGGTTGAAACCTGAATACAGCATGCTAATAAACGATGTGCCCAAGTATGTACATATTAATGTATGTGGCTGGTGCTGATGATTAACTTAATTGAGCTGGCAACTAATTTCGGTTTGCGTTTAAATTGTGAGCTAAAGTCTGAGTAAAAATGCGTCAATTTTCCAGCTTTAGCTGTTGCTCCAACCAGCGGCGGTTTCGACTCCATCTCCATGCCCCGGTCAATGTCAAGTTGCCGCATTAATCCGATTCCCACCTGCGACGGCGAGCATTAGATGCTTATCAGCCTTGGCTTTGGCAGTCGGGGAACATGTTGTGGGCGTACGTGACGCATTAACTGCAACTTTTTTGACAGTTTCAATAGGTTTTTTTGCACTTGAAATTGTTTGTTGGAAATTAATTTTAGTGTAACATTTATGTTTACAAAACGACGGCGCACAAGTTATTGAGTCGGTGGCCATGTGAAACTCATACCCGTATTATGGGCAGCATGTACAATTCCTTCAATAGGGTAGCAAACTTTGTCCAAATGTCCAATTGGGGGCCAATATTAAGATCTTCGGTACCATTAGTGAAATTTATAGTGAATTCCAGTTTTAGTGGAGAACCAGGGCACAGAAGGAAACGTTTCCGACCATATAAAGTATAAAGGACAAAATATTATATAACTGTCAGAGAACTGCATCAGAACAGCAGGTCATGATATTATTATTTTATCACGATATTTGTAACACATAGAAAGACCCCATAAAGTATATATATACTTTACGATATTGGTTATTCTTACAAATATCGTGACAAAATTATAATATACTCTGCAATTCTTTATCAGCATGACAAGCCGAGTATATATAACTATGTCCGTCTGTTTCTATGCGAACTAGTCTCTCACTTTTAAAGCTATCGAGTTAAAACTTTTACAATAGACTTCTTTCTGCTGTAAGCTGCTCATATGTCTAAATCGTCCAGATTGGACCACTATACAATATAGCTATTATATAACCTACCGATTCGGAGTAAACTCGAAATGCACCAAAATTTGTTGTTTTTATCCGAAGCGAACCAAATTTGGTAAATGTCAGTTTTAGAAGCCTCCACGTCTGCTAAAGAAAGTTGATCCGGATCAGCACTAAATAGATAGAGACTTAAAATTTTTATTTTCAGTAAATATTTGTTTTTTTGCCACGCCCACATTTTGGGGAGGTCCCCATACAAATTAACGCCCATTTTACACTTGCAGAGGTTATTATAGTTTTGTCACGATATTATACCATGGTATATTCATTTTGTCAGGAAGTATGCAACGCATAGAAGAAAGCGTTTCCGACTGTATAAAGTATATACAAGCTTGATCAGCAGGACAAGGGGAGTCGATATAGCCACGTCCGTCCGTCCGTTTTTTCCAACCCCAAGATCTCAGAAGTCTTAGAGCTAGAGAATTTGAATTTTTGGTCAGATGGTTCTTTTGTCTGCGCGCTGGTTCAGTTTGAAATTTATCCAGATCGGTGAACTACATCAAATAGCTCCTATATAACCGATTTTTCTGGAATGAACACTTAGCAGAATAACACTTCTGTTTTTCTTCAAAATCAAACTAAGTTCGGTTTGTATTCATTTGAGGAGGCACCAAGTCCGCCGACGAGATTTAATATAGATCAGTTATACATTTGGAATGTGAATGGTATATAAGCGTCGGCAAGCCTAAACTAGGCTTCCTTTCTTGTTATACTCGCACTCTAGTAGAGTAAACGAGTATATTGTATTCGTGCAAATGTATGTAAAACGAAAACGGAAGCGTTTCCGACCCCATAAAGTATATATATACTTGATCAGCATCAACAGCCGAGTTGATCTAGCCATGCCCGTCTGTCCGTCCGTCCGTCCGTATGAGACGGACGTCTCGGAGACTATAAGAGCTAGGGACACCAAATTCGGTATGTAGACTCTCAATGTAGAGACGCCCCCTCAAGCCCCCGGAAATCGATAAGAGCTTTATATCTCCCACAAATCTTAACGCATTTAGTTGAAACTCGGTTTGTATATGTATTAGCACATAATCTACCGACTATTCATTAAGATCGGGTAATAAGTGTAGTCAAAAACGTAAAAAACACTTTGTATGAGAGTACCCCGTCCGTCCGTACGTCTGCCCGTACGTCCGTCCGTATAAACACCTAGCGCTCGGAGACTATACGAGCTAGAGTTACCAAATTTGGTATGTAGACACACCTTGTGAGGCGCCAAATCAAGTTTGTTTTAAAATTTTGCCACGCTCCACCTGTACCAGCATATCATTAACAAGAAGGGAAAGCTAGCTTCGATTTGCCGAAGCTTATATACTATTTACATTGTAAATATATAACCGATCCAGATCAAATCTGGATGGAGTAGATACAAGGGATACAGACGAATTTGTTTTAGCTTGGATGAAAAACATAAAAGTTATGCTCCTAAGTGTTCATTTCAGAAAAACTGGTTATATGACAGACGGGCGGACACACGGACGGACGGACGGACATGACTATATCGACTCCGCTTGTCGTGCTGATCAAGAATATATATAGTGTGTACAGTCGGAAACGCTTCCTTCTATGCATTGCAAACTTCCTGACAAAATTAATCTACCATTTTACAAGTCCAAGTCAAAACCAACTTCTATTTAACTAACGCCATCAAATATTATTGCGTTTATCGTTTAATCATCTTCTTTGCTAAATATAGACCTACTGAATGGTTTACTTTTAAATTTTTTTTTCGCGGTGGACTTTCCTGTATAAATGCCTATAAATAGATTAATTTTTTTTGTGTATCCATACTGCTTTGGAATTTTCCTAATGTTTTCTCTTTGCTTTCCAAGCTCCAAAAAACTCAGTACTTCAGACCAATCTGAAAAGTTTATTTAAAGACTTTTGAGCAGCTGCACTAATTACAATCATAAATCCCAATAAATTTGTATATAAAAGTGCGAGATATGGCAGCAATATATGTACCTACTGCATAAATATAAATGAATGTAACCAGATTTCAAAATAACAACACCCAATACAGCACTTTTACTTTTTATACCCTTGCAGAGGGTATTATGATTTTGCCACTACATTTGTGACGCATCTCCGACCCTGGTTCAACTGAATCAAAGTCAATAACAATTTTATATATATTTATGAAACCATAGATTTGCAAGGAAACTTTAATCGGCTTGGTGTTTGTGCTCTTGTTATATATGTAAGTATGCGCATTATTTTAGCCACTGAAGTAAGCATGAGCAGCGTATAATCGCAAAAATGGTTGAACCATTGAATGCAGCTGGTTCTGCTTATGATCGGACAGCCGGTTCTCTGCGAACAAGGTATGCGGATTCGATTAAAACTAAGTGTGAGCGTTAGTTATCTGCGGTTGAGGAGCTTCCAAATACAAGGGCATAGGCTATGCTATGCATAGGCATAGCTTTTATCAGCAAGTTTCGAACAATTTCGAGAAGTTTCTTAAGCTTTCTTTAATGAATGAAACAGATGAGACAATATGCATTTTGATTTATTAAATCTAACCAGATAATAATATATATGTGTATATATTATAAGAGTATATAGTATATATTATGTATGTACATGGGTTAAAGATTACTTACAGGCGAGTATTCTACTATGTACTGTACTTGAATCGTTCAATAACTGAATCATTCATTCGATCGATCGATAGATAGATCTTCGCTTTCGACTATTTACAATACAGCCAGGGCTCAAAGAGTCCCGCGATGATGAGCTCATAGAAGGTCACTTGGCGCGCCTGAGCCACGGCCAGCAGATAGAGGGCGCCAGGCGCCCGCTGGAGCGGCAGGCGTATGGAGAGCAACTGTAACACCGTCTGCCTTTCGCCTTCAAATTCCGCCTGGAACTGGGTGAATGGCACAAATCCCTGGACGCCGCGATAGACAAAGACGCGTATGGTACAACATCCCTCCACAAAGGCCAGCAGTGTCTCATCACGGACACGGATCGAGGTCAACTGGCGAGTCTGGCGATCGACAGCCAGGGACTGGAACAAAGTGCCATTGGAATGATGCAGCTGGATGTGGGCGGCTGGAGCCGTTGAGGGCGCCACAGGTACTGACTCCGGTTCAATGATGGTTAGACGCGCATACAAGAGCCGGGCACGAGAGCTGGGACCCACTATGAGGCGCAGCGTTTGCACGGGTCGCCAACGGTAGCTGGGATTCGGCAAACCCATGGCCTGGATAGAGCTCGCTAAGGATTGCTGCTGATCCATTTCGTCCATATCACCCACGAGGACTTCAACATCTTGCTCCAGCTGGTGCAGTCGAGCCATAACCGCATGCAACTGAGGCGTGTACTCCTCCAGATGGCGGCTGCTTCCATTATTCGCCAGAGCCAAAACATCCCTGATGGTCTGCAAGAGGGCCTGTCTGTGCTGCTCCGCTTGCTGGCTACCATCTATGTCCAGCTGGTCGCTGAGTGCTTTCAGCTCCTGCAATACGGGCCAGATGACCTGAGCACTGCGAGCGGCCAGAACACGGGCTGGATTGTCCGGCAGCGGTAACGTATCCGTTGCTAGCTCCGGAAATACACGCGAGCTATGCAGCTGTTGCATCAACTCTAAGAAATCCTCCACCAGATGCTCGTCATAGAGATCGCTCTCTGGTATGCTGAGTTGAATGATATTCACCTCGGTCTGAAGACGCCACTTGAGATCCTGCAGTAGGCGTTGGCGAACGACCTCATACTGCTCCCATGTGAGTCCAGACCCTGTCTTGAGATGTGGACTCAGCTGGGATTCGATGGTGGGCCGTGTTAGGTACCTGATGGCCTTCTGATAGCTCTGTGGTCGTCGCTGTTGCTGCTCTTGGCGCTCCTGCTGCAGGCGTAGCAGCGTCTGCGCCGGAACATCCAATGGCAAGCACTCGGTAGTTGCGTCACCCATGGCGATCGCAGAGCCACCAGTGCGCCAACTCTGCAGATGGGACAGACCACTGCAGTTCCATTGGGCCTCCTGCTCATCGTCATTCAGCTCGTAGCTGGTCATGAACGTGAATTGGCCATTGGTGGTGCCATTCTGATGCCGCAGCTGCAGTGCAGCTACATCATTGACGGGACCACTCTCGAAGCCCCCGGCGCTGACAAATTGAGTGCTATTCCAGCGATAAATGCGCGTCCAGCAACCCACTTCATTCACCAACAGAAAATTGCCGCCACGCCGTTGGTCGATAGATGCTTGCAAAGCGAATATACGCCGCACATCCGCCTGATCCTCCGACTGGCGTAGGCTAAAAATGCGGCGCAGCTCGCGCATCTGCTGTGGCAGACGCAACCAGCCAAAGAGTCTCTCCATGCGGCCACACAGCTCCCGATACTGCTCCAATGTGGCCTGACGCCGGTAGACATTATGATGAGCCAGTTGATGCTGCACCTGCGACTGCTCTTGCGGCTGGACTGCTTGCTCCTGCTGTCTGACACGCATTTGCCGCACGCTCCATTTGCCGCTGATGAGCTGCGATAATCTGCCGCTTGCCCACAGGCTGCGCTCATACCAGGCCTGGAAATCGAAGCCATTAAGTTCATGTTGGGTACGCAGATGTGGGCCATGCAGACGGCTGAAGTACAGCGCTGTCCGTAGCTCCAGCTGCTCCGCATGAAGTGTGGCCACGTCGCTTAAATTGTAATTGGGATCGCCATTGATGGGCGCTCTGACCTCCAGTGGACCGGTCACCTCCATTGTCTTCAGGATTAGCGGCGTCTCGACCCGTTGCTCGCGTGGCGCATTTACCTATGAAGAAGGGATATCAGATTAAGTTGCCCCAGCATCTCGGCATCTCCACGTACCATCAAGGTATTGGCATACTCTTGGCTAAGATTCAATCCATTTACAGGTCCGTGCAGCTGTAGATGACCATCCAGATGCAGCAGTGCGGTATCTAGGGGAGTGCTAAGATCCTGAGGCGTTCGCAGCGTAATCATACGCTCTAACTCCAGCTCATTTAATCGATTCAACTGTAACACATTGCCGTCCAGGGCGCCTGGGGCAAAGATCACGGGCACTGCAATGCATTCAAAATAGGAACAGTCACAAAGAAAGAAACAGAAAGAGACAGTGTTTATCTTCTGCGAGCATGTGTGTGTGAAAATTTCTGTACGTATGCTTTTGCAATGTGCGCAAGGCCACCCCAAATATGTTGCCTGACATACAAAATGTAGGGTAATTTCGCATCGGAATTTTTTAGGCACTATCTTTGACTTACCTTTGAGCCTCCAGCCATGATCAACGCGCAGTGTGTCGCGCAACCACTGGGTGACATTGCACCCATTGAGCAGCTCGCCCTCCAGCACCAGACGTTCCACTTCCAGTTGATCCATGCTCACACCTGCCTCAAACTGTAAGGGTGTGTCAATGGTGATCTCCCCCGCCTCCTCCGTCGGGCCGATAAAGATTAGCTGTTGTAGCAAATGCTTCACGGGCAGGCCATTGAGTTTGACAATGTGGACGCCTCCTTGGATGCTCACGCGTCCAGTGAAGATCTTTCGGCCCTGCAGCTGAATCACTGGCTGTCGCTTGTAGATCAACTCTTCGAAAAGCTGCTGGAGCGGCTCCTGGCTAGTGCCCAGTTTGCCAAATACCTGCAACTCCTTCAGCAACATAGCTGGCAGATCGATTGTGCCGCGTTGCACAAAGGCATTCAAAGTTTTATCCCAGCGGAGCAAATGCTGCAGCTGACTGGGATCCTGTTGGCCATTGAGACTTCCCAGCAGATGCAACTTTCCCACATGGATATGTCCGTCTACATGCAGTTCATCTGCGAATGTTAGAGGCTGTAGTTTGTTGGCAATCCTTTCGAAGGGCACGCCATTCACTGCTTGGAGATGTACTGAATCCAACACACGTACGGGCACCTCAAAGCTCTTGGTGGCCAGTATGAGCATTTCCCCTTCATGGTGATGGTGGCCTGGGCGGAAAACGACATCGTCAAGCAGTTCCGGCATCAAGCGCTCATTATAGCTGCCTTTTAGCAGCAGGTTCCTAGCAAAGATTGGCGGCTCCTGAAAGCGCCAGCGGGTTCTTAACTCATTGGGACGATCCAGCCAAACCACCTCCCGTTGCAGCTGGCTCAGATCGCGTCCATTAAGCTTGCCAGCCACCTGCACAGAGCCACTCACGGCAATCTGATCCACTTGCAGGTGACCATGAAGGATGAGCAGTGGCAGTTCATCCAGCTGCTGCAGGAAGCCCAGCAACAGGTCGGCATCGGCTCCTTGCAGCTGTTGTACCACCACGCCCTGTGGCAGGATAAGTTCCTGCACATGCACATCACCTGACCAGTGATTGTTCGATTGTGTCAAAAGCTCGCTTAGATTGCGACCATTCAGGAGTCCATTACCCGTCACATCGTGAGTTACCTCAACCTGTGCCGTCTCCACATTTTGAAAGCCCCCCTGATTCAAATGCAGTGGCTCCAATAACGTCTGATAGCCACTGCCCAGCGGCACATGGTTAAGAAGCTGGAGCACCTGCAAGTTAGCCATTTCTGGTATCATTTTCACGAAGCGTAGTCGAGTACCCAGTGCTTCGACGGCGCCATCCAGATGCAATGCATTGTGTAGCAATTGCTCCAGTTGTACGCCATCATAGGAGCCACTCAGCTGCAACTGATGGAAATAGACATAGGCATTCAGATGGCTCACATTGTGAAGCGTTTGCTCCGTATGTTTGGTCACAAATTGCTCAACGGGAGTAACATTCAGTTTGCCATCCGCCACATAAACGTCCACTGGCAAATGCAGTTCCTGCACTTGCTTGACACCAGGAATGACCAGCTCCTGGTTGCCATCTGCCGACCGCTTCACTAAGTCACCTAGTAACGAGAAGTAGGTATCATTGTCCAGTTGTCCCCGCTCCCGCAAGTGCACTGAACCCTCTACAATGAGCTCGGCAAAATGGCAATCGCCGTGCAGTTGTCGCGACTCCAAAAGAGTGGGATTCAGCGGCGCTTCCTCGAATTGACGCCCCTGGGCACTGCCAATGAGCTGCGAAAGAGAATGAGTTTATGTTTCAATTGTATGAATCTTTCTGAGCATGTGTGATAAGCCACGTTGAAAAGCTTACTCGGGCAAAGAGAAAGAAATATCAACATCTTCGATACCATTAATCAAATGAATTTATACTGAACTTCTAGTTTAAGAGGGGAGGGGCAACGACCCCTGATTTTGTCGTTTGAAATCGGCCTTAAATGCCCCTAAGCAATTGAATCTTAAATATAAAACTAAATCAAATGCTTAAATCAATGCCAAGTTATATATACCAGATATACATTCAATATATTCATAATCAATGTAGTCTTAAATCAAATATAACGGAGCGACATAATTCGGCTATTTTAGAAACGACATACACTGCTTTCCCCTTGAATAGCACACTCTTTACACTGAGTTTCTTCTCTGTATATAATTTATATAACGAATATTTTTTGGTAATATATGTATGTAGTATAGTGAACTATCATTATAATAAAGTACAACAATTTTAATAAGCTTTTAAGCTTTTTATGTTAGTTGCTTTAATACCAAAGTACCAAAATTACACCATAAAATCTGCTTCACTTGAATATTTATTAATATGATTTATATAACTTTTTACGCATTATCTATAATTATATACTGTACCTATGGTACAGTGAAATGTTGTTAACAGGCAGAAAGATCAGCATTAGAGATAGAGACTTTAAATTTGTATATTCTATAAATATGCACTCAGATCAAGTTTATATGATTTTTTTTGCAACGCCCACCTTTTAGGGTGGTCCCTATAGTTTTGTCACGATATTTGTAAAACATCTACGACCCCATAAGCTATACATATTCTTGATCAGCATGACATGCCTCCACGTGTGCTGACCAAGTTTCATTCGGATCAATATATCATATAGCTCTCATATAACCAACCGATTTGGAATGAACTCTTAGTACAGCAACATTGGTGGTTTCTTATCCAAATTTAACCAAATTTCGTATATGTCAGATTTAAAAGCCTCTACGCCTCTAGCCTCTTAAATCAAAAAGTGTTGCATACTTTTGAGTTTGCCGAATATTAAATAAATGCTGAGTGCGAGTATCTTATAGTCGGAATATCGACTACAGCGTTCTTACTCTTTATACTCGTACTCTAGTAGAGTAAACTAGTATATGGTATTCGTGCAAGTGTATGTAACAGGCAAAAGGAAGCGTCTTCGGTCCCATAAAGTATATATATTCTTGATCAGCATCAACAGCCGAGTCTGTAGACAAAATCGCTAAAAACGTTTCCACAAAATGTTATTATAAATATATGCAATCAGTCTTGCATACATGCCATATCATTGCTATGTGAAAGAGAGAGACAGCATTCTACCAGAACATGCCATCAACATTTGCAGGATGTTTACACGCAATATGTTGGATGTTACTCAGTATTGTTGCGAGGAGCGATTTTCGGCAGAAACTGCGCTGCGACAGAGTTTTCTGCGTAACCTTTCTCTCTTTTAGTTACGCTATGTAGTTGATGGTAAGCTAATAGAATTGCATTAACAGTTCATTAAATGAAATACCCATAAATTTCGGTTTTGTCCACAACAAGTGGTCTGATTCGAGTATCTTATAGTCGGAATTCAACTATAGCGTTCTTACTTGTTTTTCCATCATTTTGATAATTTTGAATCAAATTACGTATCACTTTTCTTCTTCTTCCGCCTTTTTTTGGTATTGCCATCGCGGGAAGTCCACATTCTCTCTAGCTCTTAATTTTGATTGGTCTCTCATCGGTTATGGCTTTAAGGCGACCTACTATTATTTTAAATTATCGAAATATATTTGAAATCCTCAAAATAATTGTTATACCGTGTGCCTATGGTACAAGGGTATATGTATTAAATTTGTTGCAATGTATGTAACAGGCAGAAGAAAGCGTTTCCGAACATATTTATATTATGTATAAATTTATATACTCTTGATCAGCATGACAAGCCGAGTCCATCAAGCCAATTCTGTCTGTTGAATGAAAATCTAGATTTTGGAACTATAAGAGATAGGGACTTCAAATTTGGATTTTTATTTTCTATAAATATGTACCGAGATCAAGCTTATTTTATTTTTTTCCAAGACCACTTTTTATGGTGGCCCCATACAAACCTACCGCCCACTTTAGTGTTTTTATTTCTTTGCTTTTTCATTGAAATTTAATTTGATTTAATTTTGATTTAATTTGATCCGAATCGAAAAACTACATCATATAACCCCCACAGAAAAGACTTTCTCAGAACGAACGCTTAGTAAAAAAATTCCTTTTCATTGAAATCAATCCAAACTCCATTTGTATCAATTTTGTAAGGCCTCAAGTCCGTTGACCGAATTTGATCAAGATCGGACTGCTATATGATATAGCAATTCACTAGGTATAGGGTATATAATTGGCGAGCAAGCTCGACTGTAACGTGATGTGATGAGCTGCGCATTTTGCGTATTTGAAGAGCAAACTCAAGTGTGAGATTCAAAAGAAAGAAAAAAAGAAAGGAAAGCTAGCTTCGGCTTGCCGAAGCTTATATACCATTTACATTGAAAATATATAACCGATCCAGATAAATGGTGTGGTGTGGATGGAGTGGATACAAGGAATACAAGACGAATTTGTTTTAATTTGGATGAAAAACAGAAAATCTATGCTGAAAGTGGACGTGGGGCTTATTCAAATTGATTCAAATCTAGTTTGGTTTGATTTGGATGAAAAGTAGAAGAGTGATGCTCCTATGTGCTCATTCCGGAACAATGGGTTATATGGGAGCTACATGATATAGTTGTCCGATCTGGATAAAACTCGAAATTGTCCAGCGTGCAGGCAAAGGAAGCATCTGGATGCCTTTAGCTTTTAAGACTTCTGAAATCTTTGTGTTGAAACAGACGGACGGAGAGAAGGACATGGTTTTATCTATTCCCCTTGCCATGCTGATCAAGAATATATACTTAATATAGTCGGAAACACTTCCTTTTATGCGTTGCAAATGTTCTGACAAAATTAAGATACCATTTTGTGAATGGTATACAAAAAATGATTCACATTTTTGAGCTAAATGAATAGAAATTTGTGAAAAAATATATAGGTAGATTTTCAAGCCACCAATTCCAACTATGAGAGAGCAGATAAGAGAGATAAGAGAGAGCAGATAAGAGAGATAAGAGAGAGCAGATAAAAGAGATAAGAGAGAGCAGATAAAAAACAAAAACAGCAACAAAAGTAAACAAGAAAGAAAGGATAGCTTCGGCTTACCAAAACTTAGATACCATTCACATTTTAAATATATAACCGATCTAGGTCAAACTTGGTCGGCGGTCCTGGGTCTATAATAGATATAAGGGATACAAACTGAATTTGGATGAAAAACAGAAAAGTTATGCTACTAAGTGTTCATTCCGGATTAATCGGTTATATACGATATAGTTGTCTGATCTGGAACTTAACCAGCGTGCAGACAAAAGAAGCATCTGGTAAAAATTTGAGCTCTGTAGCTTTTAAGACTTCTGAGATCTCGATGTTGAAACACGCGGACGGACAGGAGAAAGGGTATAGCTATATCGAGTCCCTTAATCATGCTGATCAAAAATATATGTACTTTATATGGTCGGAATTGATTCCTTCTGTGGGTTGCAAACTTTATGACAAAATTAATATACATTCACATTCTTTGTAAATGGTATAAAAAGTCAAAAGAACGTTGATAAGCAAATAACAATGAATTTTCCTAGTGTGCTATTCAAGTGAAACACAGTGTATCTCAGGTCAGACGTATGTCGCTGTATGATGACATGTCTCCGCACGTTCGCTTTGAGATTACATATTTCGGCTGAGTTATGTCCAGACGTGTCTCCACGCTGTTCTGCGGGGGAGATATGTCGTCTTAAAAAGTTTCTAAACGACATATCTCCGCCGGCAAAATTTACTAGGCGGAGTTATGTCGGTGGAAATATGTCGATATGCCAAATAATTATGTGCTTGGCAGAGAGACAGAAAGTATTTCTGTTTTGCAAAAGAGAATAATATGAAATATCAAAATAAATTCCTTCATTAACAAAATTGTTTGAATATGCCTGTGCGTGTGATTGAAAGGCCTATTCCGGCAGAGACAAATCCTTTTTGTATTTTGCAAAAGACTAAGAGTTTAAGTTTAAGTTTCAAGCCAATTCCCAAGTTAACCAAATTTTGAAACTCACTTCTAGTTCTTCGGATACCTCCAGGTGGGTGAAGGTGACCCAGCCCGGCCAGTCCTGAGCATCGCTTAAAGTTATGGCATCCAAAGGATTAAGGCCATTGATGGTCCCTTCGGTGTCCACCACATTAGCTGAGAGCGTTTCCACAAACTGTTTGGGCGCCTGGACAATGCTGGTGACATTGCCCTGAGACCACAGAAAGTCGCCCGGGAAGCTAAGCTCATTGAGCGAACTCAATTTTATCGAATCCTCAAAGATAACAGGCTGAAATTAGCAGAGCGGATGAGCAATGAGTGCGTTAAAAGAAATCCTGCTTGGCTGAGCTTTGAAAGAAACTTACGCCCTGAACCTCTAGCTGGGACAGCCTCAACGGTTGATGACGCCACACCAACTCGCCCTGGAAGTGCGTCCAGTTCAGACCGTTGAAGGTCTCAAATTCCAGATTGCCAGCCAGCTCCACGCTCGCCATTTCCTGTGACTCTTTAAGTTTGGATCGGCTTGCCTGCTCGAGCAGCTCCAGGGTTTTCACATTCAGCGAACCTTCAGCAAATTGCAGGTTGGAGTTCTGCACATAGAAGGGCATGTGGTTGAGGTTGTCGACGGCCAGCTCCTGCACCTCAACGGAGTCAAAGTTCAGCTGCTCGTAGTTATAGTGGAAGAGCTGCGGCTGACGCTTCAAGCGCTTCTGAGCCATATTCCTCTGCAGCTCTTGCCCCATGAACCGGATCTGCTGCAGCAACTGATGCAAGTCCACGCTAGCATCCTCCTTCGTCCAGGGTATATCATTAACCAGCAGCTTATTCCAAATGGCGCCTTCGTTGATGAGCAGCGGCGTGTTGAGCTGCTGATAGTTGGTGGCAGCCGGCATTTGGATTAGTTGTGTGGCTAGCTGGCTGAGCTTGTCTTCCTCCTCCACCCAGCCGCGCATAAAGTCAAAAATGTCCTGCAGATCGTGAAGCTCAGAGTTGCGGGGCAGCAGCTCTGTGTAGAGACAAAATAGACCAGAGGGCGCTTCATGGCGGGGCACCAGCAGCAACGGTGGCTGATCGGGCTGGCGCAGCAGTGCTGCCCCCTTCAGTCCCGCCTCCCGCAACTCATCCAGCATGCAGCCAGCACCATGGCGCAACTGGGCGCCCAGTACACAGGGAGCAGGCAGACTCGCCTCAAAGGCCTCGCCATTCCAGATGAGCACATCCAGGACCAGGAGCGAGTGTGTATCGAAATGCACGCGATGCTGAACGATAAGCAGCAGATCATCCCGATAGCTGCGCACAGGCACAGCCAGGAAATGCTCCACCAGGCCAAAGTTCTGGCCCAGCAAAGTCCTGGGCACCAATTCACCCTGAACATAGGCAAGAATCTGGGGACGCTGCCCGCCCAACGCCAGATAACTGTGCCCGCCCATCTGGAAGGCGACAATATCCGCCAGCAGAGGTGCCACCACACTCTGGCGCAGTTTCAATTGCAGGCCCGCCTCTTGGGACTGATCTCGCGGATTGTGGGCATAAATGAGCGCTTCATTCGTCTGCCCCAGGACCAGCAGGAGATCACGACCCGTGTCCAGCACAGCCAAGGCCGTGACCGGCTTCTGCAGCTGAATCCGCTGCACAATATAGAACTCTTGCGCTTCTAAGTCGAAAGTATAAATGCTTACGGTGCGATTACCAACCAGAGCCAGATGCTCGCGACTGTCCACATTGAATTGCGTTATTTTGCTGATGTGGCCGCCCAGGGGCCAATGCCAGAACTGTGCCAGGCCCGAGCCCAGCTGCAGGCGATACCACAACAACTGCATTTGCGTGGCAATCAGCAGCAATCCCTCCTGCTGCTGCATGTGCGAGTTCCAGCGCTCATAACTTTGCATGGCATCGATGGGCAACGGCATCGGCAGTGTCTGCAGCGGCTCATAGGCATTCAATTCGGCGTCAATCCTGGTCAGCTGCAGCAGCAGCAAATGCTCGCGATGGAGACCGACAAAGTAAGCACTGCCATTGTGTTGCAACTGCAGCCACTGCTCCACATCGGCGCCCAGTGTAAAGTTGAGATCCTCTACAATGCGGCTGAGCTTCAGCATCTCGCGGGTACGCCGCTTCGACAGCTCCAAACGCTGTAGTTGCTCCAGATCAATGTCCCTGGCATTGGTCTCACTGGAATCCACCACATTGGGCTTCTGCTTACCGTAGCTAACTCCATCCGGGGCCGGCTCACTGGCACTCAGCATATTTTCTCGCATATGGCTGCCCCCCACCCCCACAGCAGCTCTGACTGGTTGCGCCTGTTGAGTGCTACCTCGCGCTTTTAGAGCCTCTTCAAGCTGGCGGACTTCCTGAGGCTGCCCCTGCTTATGCACCGCCTTGTTGATCTCGGCACGCAAAGCTTGAGCAGCACTCAACGCCTCTTGATTAACAATTACCTTGCTCGGTGTGGCCACAGGGAGCGGTATTTTTCCCTTATTCGTCCATGTGGGCTGCACTATTACGCCTTCCTGTAAAGGCAACACTAATAGATTATGTACCATGGGCATATTTACTCCCCCCTCCACCACTCGACTACTTACCGGAGCCTGATCGCCAGCATCCAGAGCTTCGCTTAGTTCAGTGCGCAATTTTGCGACTTCCGCACGCGCCTTATCCTGAACAGACAAATTTAAGTCTGCACTGTGACTTAAACGGGGTAACACGCACAGTAGCAGCAGCAACGCCTTCATTTTATGCGCGCTTAATACTATTAACATACATTAACAACTAAACTGCAATAATTAACTATGAAAAAAGAAACGAGAAACACGTGAACAAATTTTTTTTTATTCCATTTACAAAATTTACCGTTTCAGTGTGCGCTGTAAGGTGCGCATTACAGGCTGGCAGCATTACTAAGCATTGAAATTTAAGAGCGCGTACGGACTTGAAGGCAAGACGCTTAAGCTTAACCAAAAACAACTGCTGCTTTTATTTAAAAAAAAAAATTGATTTTATTTAGCAACCAACCTGCATAGAGCTCGAAAAATCGGAGACCGCCAACTGTTAAATATTACCATACTGCAAAAAATTTCAAGGGTGAAAATATCGTAATGATATTTTCCTAGCGATATTTCTTGGTTATGCTAAAAGTTTTTTGGTTAATGATGGCATCAATCGATGGATTGCAGGTTTTCTTCAAATAATCTATGCCCATCGATAGTTCCACCCAAAAATAAAATGTATGTGCGCAGGCATTTGGCAACAATCGATAGTGTTCATAAGCAACCGATTGTATTGAAAACCATCGCTGCAATCGATAGTGCCATCTCCATCAGTCATATATATATATATATAGCGACAACTGATGCTAGCGCTCAATCGTTCAGCTAATTTCAATTCGCATTGCCGCTGATTTTTTTTACGCCGAAGGCGGAAGTAGAGCAATTACCGTTTTTGCAACTGAAATTACAACGTAAATTAAAAAGAGTTAAAGTGAGTGTGCATTCAATAGACGAAACTATAACGGCCTAATATCATGTTTATTTCGCAAGTTATGAACAAAGTCAAACAAAAATTAAATATCAGCGTAAGGTTTTGCATAGCCAAATGTCTTTCTCATGCTGTCGTCGTTGTACTTGTTGTTGCTGTTGTGACGATGATGATGAAGATTATTTCACAAGTTTTGCGCACCGAACATTATATTTTCTAGTGTGCTTTATATGCAACTCTTCACACATACACACACGTCTGTATATTATACACATGCATACACAGCAGACATAGGACATGCAGAAACAGTTTTTTTTTTTCCATTTGATTGTTTTTGTAATTTTAGCCGGCTGCAAAATTCGGCACGATAATGGCGTTCCCATTGGCATCGCTGGCACTAGCACTTTCTTTTTTTTTTTTATATATTTGTATTTCGTATGTAATTGTAACAGCAATCGATTCCACGTGCCCAGCATCGTCAGTCCAACTTTGGCCAGAAAATAACTTTGGTCTATAACATTTACTTTTCCCGTTTTTTTTTTTTTTTTTTTTTGTGGCAAATTTTTGCATTCTTCTCTCCAGCACGTTTTCATTGGCCAGAAACCGCCATATTTGATTCGCAACCATTTTATTGGAAAATGTAATTGCATAACCTTGTAACATTTGTTCTCCTCTACGCCACAGATGCCGGAACTCCAGAAGCCCGCACCTCAATTCGCTGGCACCGCCGTCGTCAATGGCGTCTTCAAGGACATTAAGCTCAGCGACTACAAGGGCAAGTACTTAGTGCTCTTCTTCTATCCTCTGGACTTCACCTTTGTCTGCCCAACGGAGATCATAGCCTTCTCGGAGCATGCCGGCAAGTTCCGCGAAATCAACTGTGAGCTGGTGGGCTGCTCCACAGACAGCCAGTTCACCCATCTGGCCTGGATCAACACGCCACGCAAACAGGGCGGCCTTGGCAACATGGACATACCGCTACTGGCCGACAAGTCCATGAAGGTGGCGCGCGACTATGGAGTGCTGGACGAGACCACTGGCATACCGTTCCGCGGCCTGTTTATCATTGATGATAAGCAGAACTTGCGCCAAATCACCATCAATGATCTGCCCGTTGGCCGCAGTGTCGATGAGACCCTGCGTCTGGTACAGGCCTTCCAGTACACTGACAAGTACGGTGAGGTCTGCCCAGCCAACTGGAAGCCCGGCCAGAAGACCATGGTGGCCGATCCCACCAAGTCCAAGGAGTACTTCTCCACCACTTCTTAAAAGGCCGCTGCTCCGTAGAAGCTATCTGGTGTGCGTGGGCTGGAGAGCAACAACTACAACGCCGGTTGTTGTAACAAATTATACGACTGCCTCCTGTCTGCATCGTGCAAATATCCATGTAGCAATGCCGGGGTAGTAGTAATCGAATCGCCGCCCCCCCCCCCCGTGCTATCACACACAAATACATATGTAATACACTTAATAATATCTACCTAGTACGTAGTTTTGTCATAAAATATGAATGTGAATCAATTGGTTTTTTTTTTTGTATTTCCTATATCTCCCCACACACACATCTATATATATATAATATACCTCCCATACACTTGCATACATAGCCTAAGCGAAAATGTCGAGGCAACTGTGAAATCCAACCAAGTTGTTTGGTTTGATAAAATTTCCTATTTAATAATAATATTAATGGTGAACACGTGGTGGGGAACTTCTTTCTTCCTGCCAAGCAGCGTACTACTGATAGCTAATCTACATTTTTGGTATACAATTCTTATATCTCTGACTGTCCTATTATCGCCCACCGGTCGGCTGCAAGCACAAGTGTCTAGAGATTTCTGGCCCGTCTGGATGTGATTGTGATTGCGATTGCAAATACTGGAGCTTCGTCATCACTGTCGCAGTAGTCGAGAGTCCAAACACTTATGGCCAATGGCAAGGCAACAGCTCGTTGGTTGTTGGCCCACTGATCGGCATCACTTGCAAGATGCAGATCGAATTGGAATGCCAGTGGGAATTGCCGTTATGGAGGCTCTCTTTTTCTTGTCGTTGCCTCTCATATCTAGCCAAAGTGAACGAGCACTAAAATGCTCTCAACTTTAAATGGGTACTTGAGCATAGGCTGCTGTGCTGCGCTCTGCCGTTTTGCTCTCTATCTAGGCCTGGTTTGGCGATTTGTTTTTTTTATTTTGTATACCATTCACAAAGTGGTATATTTAATTTGTCAGGAAGTTTGCAACGTATAGAAGGAAGCGCTTCCGACTATGTAAAGTACATACATATATTCTTGATCAGTATGACAAGGGAAATCGATGTAACCGTGTCCGTCCGTCCGTTTAAACACATAGATCTCAGGAGTCTTGAAAGTTACAAGTTTACCCAAATTTTTACCGGATGCTCTGTCTGCACGTTGGTTAAGTTCGAGTTTTATCCACTTCGGACAGCATAACTTTTCTGTTTTCTTCCAAATCAAACCAAACTCGGTTTGTATCAATTTGAATAAACCCCACATCCACTGGCTTGATCTGATCAAGATCGGACAACTATAACATATAGCTACCATATAACCGATTGTTACGGGATGAACACTAAGTAGCATAACTTTTCTGTTTTCATCCAAACTAAAACCAATTCGCCCACCGACCAAATTTGATCTAGATCGGTTATATATTTACAACGTAAATAGTATGTAAGCTTCGGCAAGCCGAAGGTAGCCTTCTTTTCTTTTTTTTACAGCAGCATCATCACATCACGCGGTCGTGCTGTGTGCCATTTTCTATATTGTTTTTTTTTTGAGGCCCAGAGGTCGTGTTTTTTCCAAACTAGTTTGCTCGCATACACACGTTCAACTTATATGACGTGGCGGTTGTGTGTGCGCGTGTGTGTGGCTATCTCAATCAAACCTATGAGAGAACAGCCACCTTTTTCTTTGCCAGCCGCTGTTTTTTAATACCGTATACAGAAGAATATTAGAAGCTTGGCATTCATGTCTACAGAGCTTGAACTTTCAAATGTTTGAGTAGATATTTTATGATGAGTCTTAAACAAGATCTTCCATGGGCAAAGTACACTGCCCGACAACCGATTAGCACACCCTATGCTCCGCGTCTTAGGAGCTTAATATCAGGAAAACTAATAAAGCTTTTGAGATGAATTTTTTTGTCATTTAAAAAATATTAAATTCTACACGAGATTTAATAAAAGATAAGATATTAACTTTATTAATAACATTTTAAATGAATTTAAACGAACTTAACATAAAAAATTAACTTTAATTTTTGCGACATTTGATTAGCACAGCACAACCACTTGAAAACTTTAAATACCAAAAAAAAAAAAAAAAAAAAATGGATTCAAATTTTATTCAAATTATTTTTTAACATTAATTTCAATATTTTGGTTTTTTTTAACAAAATTTAATAATGTGTTGAGCCTCCACGGTTAAGAACGACTTCGTACATCCGCTTGGGTAAGAGTCATATAATTTTTTAATGTAATTGAGTGAAATAGCCTCCCAGGACCTTTTTGTTCCTTCAATGAGTTGAGCTTCAGTTGAATATTGTCTGCCGGACTCTTACACTTTGCGTGCTAACCATCCCCAAACATTTTCTATAATGTTCAGGTCGGGTGAGTAAGGCGGCCAAGTCAGCAATTCAACGTTCTGACCCTCAATCCAGGACTTTACGATCCTGGCTGTGTGAATTGGTGCGTTATCCAGCTGCAACTTCCATTCCAAGGTTCCAAAAATATCCCTGATTGCAGGAAAAGCCGTTTTCAGTACTTCCTTGTATGCAATGACATTCATAAGGCTGGTTAGAAATTGCAGTTCTATGGTGACAAAGTAAGAAATAGCTCCCCACACTATGACACCGCCGGCACGGCTGTGTAATCGATCTTCCTTTCTGAAATCATGAAAGGAGTAGGCATACCCATCAGGACCCTCCAAATTGTCATCCGAAAAGACTACACGCTCCCATTCCTAGGTCCAGGTCATATTTGATCGACAGAAATCGAGCCGTTGCATCTTTCGAAGTTGGTTTAGAGGAGGTTCTTTTTTAATTGTAGACGCTTTATTTGTTCAGCATTCGAAATAAGTCTTTGTACAGTCCGAACGCATGCTTTAACAAAAGTTTTTTCTTTTATTTCAGCGGCTGAGTCGTGAGAATTAGATGCGAGTCTCAATATAATCTGCTTGGCGGTTGGTGTTATTACTGATGAGGGCCGACCTTTCATGTTTTTCCCATAGGTTTCCTCATTGTTTAAGTATGCGGTAATAACTTTACGTCTGCGTTTAATATTTTTTGATATTTGAAGTATCGAGTGATCGCACTCCCTGTAAGCCTTTATTTTGCCTTTTTTAGACTCATTCAACGGTTATGCTTTACCCATTACTTCTTTATTTTATTGATAATTGATCACAATAAATAAGTAATAGTTTTAATCAGCCAAACACGACAGCTTACACGCAAAAATTGATACTAAAGCAAAAATGTGCTAATCGGCTGTCGCAAAAAAATGCATGCATTTTTGTCGCACTTCCAAGAAAATAGCAAAACAAAATAACGGTGCACTTCCAGAACTCAATGTTACTCTCAGAATGAGTAAAAATTATGAAGGATAAAAGAGACAAAAAAAGGGCATGAAAAATATTCAAAGATTACAGTTATTTGCCTTTAAACAGTCAGGTTAGAGGGTGTGCTAATCGGTTGTCGGGCAGTGTATTTCACATATGTATGTATATACATAATCAATTCAAAAATATCTTGGCAAGAGGGTTTTTATATGTCATACAGCGCAACCACAAGACCCTTTACTTGAACATACAGAGACATCAGTTATGATTCGTTCTACCTAAATCTGAGCTTGTTTTGTGCATGCGTGTGTCTGCGCGTAACAGCTGTAAACTCTAACATTCAGCGTGTTGTGTCGGCTCCCGCAACAGCTGCAAATAAACCTCATAAAAAAACGAGAACGTTTTTGCTGCTGAATCATTTGTCGGGCGATATCAACAATACACACAATTGTTGCCATTGCTATTGCCCTGAGAAGTAGACATGCCCGCCTTCCCCTCTTCCATCAGCTGAAGTTAAGGCCCCCCAAAAACAGCATACAAATCGCATTCATCTCTGTCTGTTGTCTGGGCCAATATTCTTATTGGTTATTATTGGTTAAAAATTAAGGACATACCCATACCTGTTCTGGGCTTATTTGAAGTGTCATTATGATGGTGCACGCGATTTGACGGTTATCCAATTATCTATATATTTCATAAAAGCATAAGAAATTTACCCATGTACTTTAATAAAAATGTAATTTGAAAATAATTACAGTTACTTACTTCCAATATATCTGAATGTGATCTGAATTTACTTTGCAACAACAGAAATGCCATTGAAAAGTGCAATCTCCACAAATCAATTTAGCAAGCCGGAAAACATTGCATATACATATACAGGCATGGGCGTAGCGAGGGCAAAACGGACAGCTGACAGAACCCCCTGTAACCCCTTCTGTAAACTTATTCGATGTGCATTTTTTGTTCATGGTTGCACGATATTTTATGAGTCCTTAGGGGCTTAAGTTTAATTTTTTGACACCCTGTATAAACAGAATGCACGTCTGTGGGAGGGCCAACATCATTTTTTTCTGTGCCATTAGGCAAATTTACAGTGAATTTATACTGAAAACCGAGTTGAGGTGGGGACGCCCTCTTGCCCATTCTGGCTACTCCCTTGGTCTAAGTAATTGTATTGGTTGCAAATGTGAAACACGAGCGCCAAGTTGAGTGAATGGTGCTGTCAATAGGAATAGGGGGAGAGGTGTTGCACCGTTAGCGATAACAGACATTTGAATGTCGTGTAAAAAAGGAAGGCAGCATATTTAAGCTATTCGACGCCATATTGGTCTCTCTGGTCATGGAAAATCACAGACAAAGCCATCAGTGGTAGTAGGGAACGAAACATTTTTGTTGGCGTCTAAGACTTTCTGTTGATAATTATCAATGGGGTCGGTCACGTAGGTAGTTTCGTGTTTTTAGGGCGATAAGAAGCATTGAACTTAAACAGCGTGAAAGCGCGTTATAGGGGCGTTGTACCTACATGGCTAAGAAGCTTGAGAGCTGCTTATCAAGCAAAGCGCAAGGCTTAATAAATTGTTAAGGGACACAAATGGGGCGTAACTTGGATTCACCAATCCAGTTGCGGCACCTGCACGCTATAGTAATTGAATTAAAGCTTGATTAAAATGGAATTAATTTAAAATATCGAAAGGCTATATGTGAGTTTAGAGTAGGAGTAGAACCAGGTCCCGCAATTTAAATTTTAACTGTAAATTTAATTGACTCAGTTCAGCCCACAAACATGCTACACAAATATGCATTTCACACGAAAAAGAGCTCGCGGTGTATATATTTGTATTCATTAATATCGGTAATTATGATTGCAAATAATATCGACTGCATTTTTTGAACGTATGCTTATGAAAGCCAAACAGCTGTTTACTCGATACTATCGCCACCAACTACGCAGTTGTTATTAAGATCAAGTAGCCCTTTTTTCGTAATTTACAAACAGAATAAGTAGAAGTAAGTTGCACATTTAACAATCAGTCATACTACAATTTTCGACAATCGTTTTGATTTAAGAAAATACAAAATTATACGTGAAATTGAACAGAGTCTGATAAACGGACCGACGGACCAGCACCAAGCACTAGATTTGCAAATTCCTCCCAGTGTCACCGTTGCTGCTAACCCTCGCTGCCATCGTCCATCCGTGAATACCGGTACTAGAGATTAGCGACCCCGATTCGTCCATCCATACAAGTATAACCATAATACCATTGCAGAGAGCATTGATATAAGAAACGCACGTAAAGATGTCCCGAACGCTGAGTCGCGTATTTGGACATGTTTGTCGTCGGATTCTGAAGCATCCATTGCATCAGATGGATCTAAATGTAAACAATAAGTGTGGCCTGCTCATGATCAGTTCCTCTTCGTATTCAAAGCGCAATGGGCCGCCCTCGGACGCAGGACACCCCTTTAAAACGGTGACCAAATCGCGTAGCATCGACGATGGTGAATATTTAAGGATAAGACCGTTTCCTGCTGTCGATTATCCAATCCGCGCTCTCATTGCAGATGATCTCAACAGCCTGGAGAGTGAACCAAACTGGGAGCTAACCTCTATGAAGCACAATCGCTTCTATTTGCCAAATGCTATCGGACCCGCCTGGCAGGGCGACACCACAACGGTGGGTCTCCTGGCGCCGCTGTCCAGGCTGGTCAACTTCTTCAAAGAGGCCAACGTGGACAAGGCGCGCCTGGAGTTTGAATGCTGCCAGTGCCCGATGCTGATCCGAGAGACGCTGATCGAACTCTTTCCCGTCCGTGCGGTGGCACAAAGAGACTCAATGATCACGCTGCTCACCCTAAGATACGAGGGTGACATCGAAGTGGGCGCAGCCAAGGCAAGCCATGGCCATGCCATCATATAATCCCTACCCAATACCCTACCCTAACATGCATTTCCAACAGTTTGTGCTTGCCGCACGGGACATAAGCGATCGCTTGCTGTCGTTGGGCTACTGGGCCGACTTTTTGAATCCGTTCAGCGGCCGTCCCTACTTTCTTCCCAGAGATGGCTCCTATTTGTACAAACAGGACCATCGTTTCCGTGGACTGAACATGCGCCTCTCCAACCACAACGACTGCACCGTCATTGACGCCGAAGAGAATGACGCCACGTGCTTCTCCGGCACAATTTTCTGCACGGCGCCCAGCAACTATAATCTGCTGCTGGAGCTCCTTGTGCCCGCCGAGCTTCACCGCAAGTGCGAGAAGGCCAGGATGCCGAAGCCGCAGTAACAGTGACGGTGACAATCGATAACCAAACCTGTAAGAGCCAGAAAGATGTGGCGTTTCCTTCTTATTAATATTTAATGTTACATCTTTGCAGCCTAAGAAAAGCCAAACCAATCCGGTTACATCATAAGGTTCGATTTAGAGGAGAAGTTATGTTAAAAACAGGTTTTGTTCGGACGTGTATATAAGACGCAGCTCCCTAGGAGCCAAGGTCGAAGTTATCACCCCTATCCAATTTAGAGTTAACCCCATGGAACACATAGAAAGCAAG
Source organism: Hirtodrosophila duncani (assembly GCA_037043425.1). Taxonomy (NCBI): domain Eukaryota; kingdom Metazoa; phylum Arthropoda; class Insecta; order Diptera; family Drosophilidae; genus Hirtodrosophila; species Hirtodrosophila duncani. Next base: position 1,455,412 of record JBAMBM010000503.1, read on the forward strand.
TGAATGATAGATATATAGCTATAGTTGAATCTGTTAAACCTATACGAACATACCACACACATTTATTTATATAATGGAAAATACATATATTGAAAGTGTTTGTTCCTATTCAAGGCTGCCTCCACAAGAATGCCTTTTCCTTGACTATAACTGTGTATCTTAGTTGATGGCCACTTGATTGCAATGGCGCTCGATCTCTTTGAGGCGATTGATAAGCGATTGCAGCTCCTCGGCATTGCACATAAACTCTACAATGGTGATGCGCTCGCCGCTGCTTTGTCGGAACTGGCCCAGATTGATGTAGAAATGGGCCACACCCGTGCTGCAGTCCGATGTGGAGGATTTCACGTCGCACGCGATGCGCCACTGTATGTCGGTGATGTGGGGGAAATTGTGGCCTAGCTGCAATTGACGAAGCACCAGATCCTTGCGATTGTCCTCGTAGACGCGGCTCAGCTCATCCACGGCACTGGAGTGCAGCGACAATCGTTCCAGCTGCTGGCGCAGCGTCACCCCGTCCCAGCCATGTTTGGTGGCCACAGCGTAGAGCGTGACAATTGCGTACTCGCTCTGCTTGGCACTGGCCGCATTGCTGGCATAGATTTCCGGCACTGGTGCTATAACTTATTACGATATACACTTTATGTAGTCCCATAATATCTATACATATGTGGCTGCCATCTTACTTGCGTCTGGATGCAGCGTCAATTTTAGGGAATTGGCTATGAGCGTCTTGGTCAGGCCGGGTGTTATTATGGTGCCCAGGTTCTGGAGGCCAGCTACCACAGTGGCCGACAGCATGCTGGGGATCAATTCCACGTCTTTGTTGGCCATCAATGTGGCTGTTGGATTGTTTTTTTAAGGGACTATATTCAAATAAAATATTAACTTATATTTGATTGTTGATGTTGATAGTATCGATATATGGAAATATCGTGGGCGATATTTCATATAGGGCTGCTGTATCGTGCCGTGGCACACACTCCCACACACATGCGATTTTTCTGTTATATACATTTATGAAGCTTTAAAAACATTTACATGTACATATGTATCTCAATTTCAGTATTTCAAGTGTATAATGTACAGCCGTACGTACTTAAGTCACTCACAGGCGATAGAAGCATTCGCGTGCCCGTGGCGCGCAGTCATCATAGGGTTTGAATATGGCATCGCCATGCTCTGTAGCCTTGGTCTTGCTATTATCTGCGTCGTTCAGTTCCGCTTCGGGCACGCAGGCGCATTGGAAATTCTTGTTGCCGCGACTGTAGATCTTGCGGGGATAGCCGATCCAGTCGCGCTGCTTGCCATTGCCGCTGGTTGCTGTACACCAGACCCGTGTGCCCTTGGCCTCCGACCATTCAATGTTGCAGCCGGGATATTTGGAGCGAAGCTCTTCCACTTGGGTCTTGGCTGTCTGGGCCTGGTCTAGCATTGCCAGATACTTCTGATGGTAGCTAGTTGGTGTGCCAGTTTCATCATAGAAACGGCCAATAAGTTTACCCTTGTATATGTAGTCCTTGGCATAGAAGTCTCTCCAGTGGGCCAAACTAATTAGATCGTTCGGTTTCAGGATGAGCACATCATCAGCAGTGGCTGGATTGTATTCCTCAAACTCGCCGCTGATAAACGACACTGAGGCATCACGACCCACAAAGAAATTGTAACTGCAGCCGGGACCATAATGCTTGATGCCGCGCGAAACATCGAAGACGGCGCCCAAGAGCGCCAGATAAATGGGCGCTCCATTCTCTCCATTGAACTTGGCCAGGTGTGCAGGTGTAAAGAGCGCTTCATCGTTATTCCCGGCTGCTATGTTAATGGCAATGCTTTTGCTTTGGTCGTCTGCCGCTTTGGCCAAATAGCGCTCTGCTATGGTTTTTAAAGTTGATTTCATTTCCGCTTGATAAATACTAATCAAAACTGCTATCAAAACGATTAGCAGAAATTTCAGTTTAAAAATATATTTTATGAAGCCAAACATTTTTGGAAATAGTTATGGTCAATTAACTAATATTTACAGGTAACATAGAGACTGCATTTATTCCAAAGCGGTAGCGAAACTATCGAACAGTCGTAAACATATATCGGTAAACGAAGACATCTCAGCTAAAAAAAGTGCTATGGTCAACAACAAGCAGAACTATTGCATGACCATATATAGTATATATATATCGAAAGCTATAAGTACTAACCATCGTATGATTTCCTATTTAATATCGATAATCCAAAAATAAGTTTTCGCAGGTGCAGGCCGTCTAAGCGTTCATTGAATGTAATTTTCATAAAATTATAATTATTTTAAACAATGGCTGATTGGGCTAAAATTGCCGAAGACCAGGAAGTGTCGAAATTGGCAGACAAGCTTCAAAATAGCGCTGTCGACACTGCCAATACCAATACCCACCCGCAGCAAGCGAAGCACGCTAGTTCCAATTCGCCGGCATCGGCATCGAATCAGAAGCAAGAGGAAAATGAGCCCGATGTGGCCGATCCAGCAGAGACAAGCTTGCTTATAAAAATCTTAGCCAAGGGATTGGTAAATACGAAGCTCTCGCTTGATATCCAGCAGAAGAACCCAAATTCGCCACTGCACTCCGTGAAGACCTTCGAGGCCTTGCATCTGAAGCCGGAGCTCCTCAAAGGCATATACGCAATGGGGTTCAACACACCATCTAAGATTCAAGAGACGGCCCTACCTACGCTGCTAGCCGATCCGCCACAGAACATGATAGCACAAAGCCAGTCTGGAACAGGAAAGACAGCTGCCTTCGTTTTGGCCATGCTGAGCCGTGTCAACGTCAATTTAAACCATCCTCAAGTGCTGTGCCTGTCGCCCACATATGAATTGGCCATTCAAACTGGAGAAGTGGCTGCCCGCATGGGCCAGTTTTGCCCGGATATTAAGCTGAGATTTGCCGTTCGCGGAGAAGAAGGTATTTTTTGATTGTAATGCATATGGAAGGATACCTATAAGCATTGAAACTATTATATTCGTGTTATTGCAGTGGATCGTAATCATAAGTTGTCGGAGCATATTCTGATTGGAACGCCTGGCAAGATGCTCGATTGGGGTCTGAAATTTCGCTTCTTCGACATGAAGAAGATCAAGGTGTTTGTCCTGGATGAAGCTGATGTTATGATTGCCACTCAAGGACATCATGACCAGTGCATTCGCATTCACAAAATGCTCAGTCCGCAGTGCCAGATGCTGTTCTTTTCGGCCACCTATGACAAGGAGGTGATGGACTTTGCCCGTTTAATCGTGTCCGATCCGATTATCATACGCCTGCAACGCCAACAAGAATCGCTTGACAATATCAAGCAGTACTACGTCAAGTGTCAGAGCGAAGAGGGCAAGTATGCAGCCATTCAGAACATCTACGGCTGCATCAGCATCGGGCAGGCCATAATCTTTTGCCATACCCGCAAGACTGCCGGCTGGCTAGCAGCCAAGATGACCGCTGACGACCATTCGGTAGCCGTGCTGTCTGGCGACTTGACTGTGGAGCAGCGCCTGGCTGTTCTGGATCGCTTCCGCTCAGGGCTGGAAAAGGTGCTGATAACCACCAACGTCTTGTCCAGAGGCATTGACATTGAGCAGGTGACAATTGTTGTGAACTTCGACTTGCCAGTCGATCTGCATGGCCGCGCCGATTGCGAGACCTACTTGCACCGCATCGGTCGTACTGGACGCTTCGGCAAGTCTGGTATCGCTATAAATCTCATCGATAGTGACAAGAACATGGCGGTTTGCAAAGCCATCGAAAAGCATTTCCAGAAGGACATCAAATTTTTGAACACCGACAATGCGGACGATATCGAGAAGATAGGAAACTGAGTTTGGAGCACGCATTCCCTTGTTTAATCATTTATACATATACATGTACTACTCATCAAACGAATAAATACGTATGTTAAAAATCATAATCATGGATGGAAGCATAAAGTATTTTCAAAACATGTTGAAGCTGCCTCATTTTCAATTCCGCAGCAATAAATATCGATAGTTCCAGGCCCCCATTGCCAATGCTTGCTATCGCACAAATGTATCAACGATATGTTGATGTTAATTGAATATCGATACATAGATATTATCAGCGTGTCCGCTTTCAGTATATTTATACGTTGACGGTATATTCTTATACCATTCACTTGGTATAGTAATTTTGTAGTTCGCAACGCACAGAAGGAAAAGCAGGGATGCCCGTAGGGCTAATTAGGTGTTGGGTAACGGGGCAATGAGGGACATTTTTTAAGGGCGCGCGGGCTTTTGGCGGTCACTAGGCCAACGACCTATCCCAATGAAATGTAACGGGGAATAAATCTGCCGGATACTAGGTTGGGGTAATGGCGGGGCCAGTCATTTCGAAAAAGTAGTCGGTGTAGTGCGGTTGGCTGTCATTGAGTGTGGTTATTTGTTATTTATTTATTATATATTTAAAGATATATTTCGGTTCGATAGTGAACGCAATAAATAAAGTCGTAAACGCAATAAAAGTTACATTTTAAATAAATCAGTGCAAGAACGGCCAGAGAAGGCCGGCTGCGCAAGCGCAGCGACTACACCGGCCACCAACCTACACCAGCCAACCACCAACTACGTCAGCCAACAAGCCAACGACTACATCAGCCAGCCGGCCTGCTATAGGAGTCGAAGGGACGAACTATAAGCCTAGTTGGGCATATCAGCGAGTGAGTCAGTGCCGATATAATTGGAGACAGTAGGTTATATGGGGTTTTTTTTTCACAGGCCCAACCTTGCTAGTGAAATTCGACGCAAATATTTTTTTTGGCCAGGTCGCAGAAGAGGGCCTGGCGACGTCCGACAGAAGCAATCATTTTTGGCTCGCCAACTAACCTGGTTTATCATAAGTGGAGGCCGACACGCCTACTAAGAGGCTACAACAGAGGCCAAGGCGGCCTCATTTGAAATCATACATTTTTATTGCTTTTAGCATATAGTTATTTTCGCATCGTTTTAGTTTTATCTATTCATGTATTTTTTATATATCTCTTCTTAAGTCATGTTTCTTACATCGATTTGTACATTGTCTTAAATGTATTTTATGCACACGTAAACATACTTATAATCTAACCTACTTCTGCATTTCGTCAGCTTATCGCAACATGGAGCATTCTCTATGTCTGTTATAGGAGAATTTGTTTTTTTTTCTCGACCGATTGATCGAACATCTACCTATCTTTATGTAATCAGAGCTCTGGGTAAGGATAGGAAATTTTGTTTGTGCTCTGGCAAGTGCTGCTGTTAATATAAAATCCTGAGAGTGAAGAAATGAAGCAGAAAGTTGGAAGGGCAAGGAACACATACATATAAGCGAATAAATTTGAATTGAACATGGAGAAGGTGTAAAATTGACCTTTAGGGGGAAGGGAAGGCGTGTGATGGAGAGGTAAGTGTATGCGTAAATAGGAGTACGGTTTATTTAATAGGACGGCTGAACAAATTTAGCATTCAGCTGCAAAGGATGGCAGGGGCGCTGATGGGGAACAAGACGTGATGTGAGTCGATGTGATTTAGTCCTTCCCAGGACATTTTTCATGGTTCGTTTTGTTTTGTGCATGTGGCAGGGTTATTGTGACCCGTGGGTCACATATCCATAACCACCATAAAACCACCGTTACCGCCCTCAATGGTTAAAATTGCATCTTTATCTTCGTGGACAGCCGACATGTGCCTTTTACTCGCAGTTCTCATGCAATAAATTGAGAGCTTGCAAGGGCAACTTGCGCTGGACATCTGACGTGTGTGTACTCGAGTCGACGCAACACAGGCAAGGAGCTTCCACCCTAGCTACAGAGTTGTCATCGGGACGCAGCCAGCATCATAGTAGTCCTGGGCTGAATAGAGTAATGCCGACTCAACATTCACCAAGACGGAGTCCTAGACTAAACGAGGACGGCCACCACAGCAGCCGCCATGGTGACGGCGACTACTAGGGTGAGGACGGCGTCAACAGGTTCGTAGCGGCAACAAGCACCCAGAACAGTGGCTGGAGGCGCCCAGCATGTTATTGGCTGGAGTGGTTCTGAAAGCACCGAGTGCTAGCCTTATTGCGGAATTGGTAATTGAATTGAGGGGTCGGGTGGTACTCTGGGGCGCTGAGCCAAACAGGGGGAGGCAGTAATCGATTTTTGAGTTATTATAGCATTGGTGACGTTGATTAAAGAAGAAGTGTGGCAATTGAATTTGGAGTTGCAAAGGCATTTTATAATGTTAAGTTTTTTGTCTAGTGAAGTTCTTAAGGATTTTAGGTGAGCCTTCCAGTTATATCTGTTGTTAAATATGATGTTATATCTGTTGTTAAATATGATACCAAGGAGTCTTATGCTGTTAACGTTTGTTAGCTGGAGGTTGCCAGTACGGACGTTGCAAGAGCAGTTGTGTTGCGACAGATATGTAGGTGTTTACATTTTCTTGTTGATAACTGGGATATGGTAGAGGTCACTTTGTTGTATGCTATGATGAGCCTTGTGGAATGTCATTGTGTAGTGGTTGCGCTGTTGAGTAATTTTGCCCTATTTTAGTTATAATTTTTCTGTTAATCATGAAGTTTTTAACGTAATTGTATATTTTGGGTCCGATTTGCCATATTTTTAGTTGTTCGAGTATGGCGTGTAATCCTATTCTGTCGAAAGCTTTGGCGAAGTCAAGTGAAATTATTGATGCGTGGCTTCTTTTTGAGAGCATTCTAGCTATGAGATGGTCTACGAGAAATAGACTATCTATATTTGATTTGAAACCAACTTGGCTGTTGTGCATGAGTTTGTTGTTGGTAACAAAACCCCACAGCAGTCCTTTTGCCATTATTTTGTCCAATACTTTTGATAGGCAGTGGTTTAGTGATATAGGTCGGTATGAGTTCACTTCCGTTTTTGGGGAGGATGGTTTGAGAATTGGGATTATAATACTGGTCTTGTATACTTGTGGGATGTAGTTGTTAAGGATAGCGTTTTTAGGTGTATTATGCAGGTCTTTGTACTATTGTCTATGTTCTTTATCATTGCACAATTGATTTTATCTAGTCCGTGTGTTTTGCCAGTTAGGGAGTATATTACTGATGCAGAATTCAAGCGTTCAAATATCGCCTTCGATAGCTAATACTTTTTTATAGTTTTTAGAGGCTGAGCAGGGTGCCGGGAAGTTGGAGTCATTTGCCGTGTCTGACCAATTTTCGCAGAGAATGTTTGCGATTTCGGATGTGTCGTATTGGGGATGATTTTGGGTTGTATATGCAGTGGATGCTCTTGGACGGATTTAGACCGCAAAAGCGTCGAATGTTGTGCCATATTTTTTGCGCAGGAGCTTGTGCTGCATTTATTTGTGAGGTGAATGTATTGGTGCTTTCTTTTTTTTTTTTTTTTTAGCTATTTTTAGTGTGCGTCGGAATAAGGCGTTGTCTCGTTTGTATCTAATTATGTTTTCTGTGTTTTAATGTTCTTTTTTAGTTTTCTCCATGACAATACCTTACTTATTCTAAGCAGATGGAGTGGATTGTTCCACCAGGGAACCTTTTTTTTTGGGTGTTTGTGTGGGGATGATTGGGGGATTGCAAAGTGAGCTGCAGTGCGAATGATTTTCTGTATGGTGGCTGTTTCTTAATGTTGTTACTGACTACTAATTTTTCAGTTCATTGCTGTGCTTTGTCGGTTATAAAACGCGGTATGTATTTTGGCTTGTTCGTAGAGTTTACTAAAAATAGTTTTGTAATGATGGGTGAGTGATCGCTGCCGCGGAAGTCTTCCAACGCTTTCCAGCTGCTGTTAGGGAATAATTCGGGGGAGGAGAGGGTGAGGTCCAGGTGAGTAAGTGTGTTGTGTGTACTGAGGTGTGTTTAGGAGCCATCGTGGAGAAGGATAAGGTTGCAAGCGGTTATGAATTTAGCTGACGTTTTGCCTCTCTTGTTGTCAGTTATTGAGCCCCACATTTGGTGCCAGCTGTTGAAGTCTCCGGTTATTATTTTAGGCTTTGCGTTTGTTAGGAAAGGTTCTAGATGGGAGGTGTTAAATGTTTTTTGGGGGGTATGTAGGATGAAATAACGTTGAAAGGGATTTTTGATTGAATTTCTACTTCGACAGAGCCAAAAACTTGGTTAAGGGGCACTTCTCTGTGCTCTAAAGAGTTGTGGATTAGCAGTGTCACGCCTCCGGCTGATGCCGTGTATGAATTTTGGCTGTAGCAGGTGTGGTAGGATAGGAATTTGTGAACTATTGTGGAAGTTTCTGAAGGCTTAAGATTTGTGTACCTGATTATAGTTTTTAAAACAGTTCCATTGCACTATGGTAATCATTATTTAAATCGTGGGGGGGTTTGTTTTTACTTTTTGACTTTTGAGGAATCAGTGAGATCAGATATGATGTATTTTGGCAGCGACATCTCATAGCTGTTCGGCAGTTATGGGGTGTCGCGGCTTGTGGTGCGATTAATGCAGGAGGCCAGGGGGCATCGCCAATGCGCGTGGAAGCTAACAATGTATCCCACATGCCCATAGGAGGCCCGCGCCGCGGCCCCCTGCTGTGTGATTATATCAGAATGGCTATGTTGAATCATCATCTTCTATGATAATTTCTGATTCGTCTTTTAGGTTGCTATAATCGTGTACGATTTTTTGTTTTTTTAAGTTTTTAGATTTAAGTAGGGTTGTTAAAGTTGAATTGTTATTGTTTTCTTGGAAAATTCTAAGCTTAGTTTCATTAATTATTTGCGAGTTAAGTTGAGATGAGGCGGGTAGGTAGGTATTTGTTTTTGTTGACGTTGACGGTGAGAGGCTTGTGCTGGAGTCTTCGTATTGTAGTACTTTCCTGGTGGTGTCAGTTGGGTTACGATGCTGGTCCAAACTTGGAGGTTGGTGTTGTAAGAGGCCTTTCATTGTACAATTGGTGTACTTCTTTCAACGACGTCTTTTCGATGGTATGTATGGCTTGTATTTCCTTGTTTTTAATAAAGGTAGAGGGCAGTTGCGATCGAATATACTATGATGATGATTTGCTTTTCTTACAGTTTATACAGCTTTTGATGTTGCTGCATTTCTCCTCTTCTGTGTTTTTGTAGTGGCCGAATTCGCAGTCTAGGCACATTTTTTCGCTCTTGCAGAACTTGGTAGCGCGTCGAATTCTGCCAAAATTGCGGCATCGGAGTGGTAGTGGTATATACGGGCGTATGTTAACTTTTTGGTAACCAATTTTAATATCTGCTGGTAAGTTGATTGTTGCGAAAGTAAGTATTATTAAGCCGGTTTCTTGGAGTTTGTCTTGTTGTTTTTTTAGTGTTTTTATTACTTCTATAACGTTGTCTTGTTTGAGTTCTTGGAGAATTACGCTTTCTTCGATTTCGCGCAGGTTGTTGCAGTATATAACACCTTTGGTGAAGTTGCGTGTGTTATGTTCTGAGACTTCTACATTGGTTTGGTTGTCTAGTACTATTAACTGAATGAGTTTGGAGACTTGATGCATTGTGTTTGTTTTTATTTCGTTTGCTCCGTTTGCTAAGAGTTTGCACTCTTCCACTTAACCACCGCACAAGTTATCGATGGTTTATTTAATTTGGAAAGGTGAATAATTTGCTAGCGTTTTATTGTCATCAGTGCGTTTCATGATTAGGTATCTAATCATCGTTCATCTGTGCCCTTTTATTGACGAGGTGTTGCTTCTGTCAATAATTATGCCCCAATACTTGGCAGTGTTGCTGTCGGGGATTGTTGAGCCGTCCAGCGTGACTGAGGGGCAGTCTTCTATTCTCAGAGCGAATGTGCAGTGGGTGGATTTGTCCGGATTTACCATGATGTTCCACCTCTTTAGCCAGGTGCCTGTTGTGTCGAGCTGGGACTGCAGTGTGAGAGAGGCGGTCTGTGGGAAGGTGTCGCTGGCAATGAAGGCTGTGTCGTCAGCGTATGTGGCAGCCAGTACACTCGGGTCCTTGATTAGGGGCATGTCGGCGGTGTACAGAGTGTACAGTACTGGGCCCAGTACGCTACCTTGCGGGACTCCAGCTCGAACGTCCATTATAGCCGATCTCTCGTCGCCACACTTCACAAAGAAACTTCTGCGCTCGAGATAGGATTTGAGCAGCAGATATTATGGGGCGGGCAGAGCAGTTTTTAGCTTGTACAGCAGTCCAGCGTGCCATACCCTGTCGTGAAGCACACGGCTAGGAAGACTGCTGAGCAGTACTTCCTCTCCTCGGAAGCTTCCAGAATCTTTCCCACAATGCGGTGACACTGCTCCGGTGACCATGACATGACATTTCCTAAAGCCTAACTGGTGATCGGGGATCAAATTAGCCTCGTCCAGTATTGGTCGGGCTCTACGCAGAAGTAGTCTCTCGACTACTTTGGAGAGTACCGCCAATAAGCTGATCGGTCTGTATGAGGCGAGATTGGCATTTGTTTGTGATATTTAGGAGGAGCTGGACTCCATTCGGCGGAAGTGCTTTAATGGCTGGCACGTCAATACCGTCGTAGCCTGGGCATTTGGTCACCTTTAGTCTTCTAATTTCATCAATTAGCTCCTCTGGCTCGACTGCGGGGATAGGGAGAGACATCTGGCAGGGCACATCCAGGAAATCGGCTGTCTCGTCTGCCTCTTGTTGAGTGCCCCTTGCGAAGGGGAAGAAGGCCTCGTGAAGGTGTTCTGCGAAGGTTTTAGATCTTTCGCTGTCGGAGCGGCACCAAGCACCATTGCCGTTCCGCCTTTTAGTGGATTTAGTAATCCTCCAGAGGTTGTGTTGAGGGTCGTCCGGTTCCACTTCAGCGAGGTACTGTTCCAGGGATTGTCTGCGAAGATTAGACAAGTGCTCCTTTAGTTCTTTGCCAGCCTTATTAAACTCTGTCTTGTCCCTGAGGTTGCGAGAATTGTGCCATACTTGGCGTAGTCGCCTTTTCTCAGCAACCAAAGCAGCAACAGCGGTAGACCAGAGGTGGACGTCTCTCTGGGGAGTCCTATTGGTGGGTCGGCTTGGCGGAGTGGCGTGCGAGACGGCATTATGTATTTATAAGATTGCTCTGCAGCCTGTGTTGATACCGGGCAATGCTGGTGTGCCTCTTAATCAGTCTGCCCCTAGCAGAGTTGGTGCAGGCTGAGATATTGACCAAGACCCTGACAGCACAGTGGTCGGAGCAAAGATCAATCACATTACTCACTGAAATCCTATGCCGCTCGACCCCTTTGGAGAGGACAATGTCCAATATGTCGGGTACCTTGTTGGGGTCGGTAGGCCAGCAGGTGGGTTCCCCAGTGGAGTGGCAGTCAACTAGGCTATTGTTGATGGACCTGTAAAGGGCAGTGCCCTTGGGGTTGTTGATGCGGTATCCCCAGCATTTGTGTTTGGCGTTGAGGTCTCCTCCAGCGATAAATCTCGGGTAAAGACTGTCAAGGAGTTCCCGAAATTGGTCGTCACCGACTATGTGGCGTAGGGGGCAGTAGACGGCTGCAATGATGGTGTCTCCGGTGGGGCTGAGGATTTTCACCTTGGCTCACTGAACCCAGTCCTCTTGCTGTGCAGGAAGCTCGGTGTACTTAAGCCCGCTCTTGATAATGACTGCCGTTCCGCCACGAGCCGTGCTAATGGGGTGGTTCACGGCGTAGTAGGAGATAGTGAAAAACGACCTTTGGGAAAAGTGGGTTTCGGACACGAGGAGGATGTCGACATGGTTGGTCTTGATATAATGCTCGACCTCAGGTCTGCTCCTACACAGACCGTTCGCATTCCATAGGACGATATGGAGATTTACTTGTATTGCTTGGCCAGTAGTGACCTGAGCAATTGCGTCATGGCTGCAAATTGGTCAAGCATCTTCTAGACGATGGAATCTAGTGTTTGCCTGACTAGGGGGAGGGTTAACAGTGTCGAACTGCTGCGTGGGTTGCTGGGGTCCACGTAGAGCGCTGGCGCAGCTGAATCCAGGGATGACTGTTGGTGATGCTCATCTGGCGGGCGGTGGAATTGGCCTTGGTTTTGGTGTATGCTGCTAATTGGCATTTTGATATACAATGCAGCCCTTGTATGAGGAGGGATGAATCCCCTTTCACAGGGCACAGCAGGCTAGTGCCTCCTTCGGCTTGATGCACTCGTTGGCGTGGTGGTCATCTCCGCAATTGACACACTGGTGTGAGCGCCGGCAGTACCTCTGGGTGTGACCGAATCCCTGGCATCGGTAGCACTGAAGTACATCCTTGGACTTCAATGGGGCTCAATGGTGACGATACATCTGCAGAGGCGTTTGATTGCAAAAACGACTTTGTTGCTGCTGGCCGGCTCCAAGTTGACGAAGAACAGCGACATCGGCTTCTTGTCGCGACCTTGCACATTGTGCCCATGTGCTGCGAGTGCGTCCTTGATCTCTTCGACCGCGGTGGAATAATGGAGCTCCTTGACGACTATTCTGTACGCGCGTTCGTCCCGCGCATGGAACGTCTGGCTCCGAACCTCGTTAGAATTGAGGTACTCCTTAAGTTTCGTGAAGCTTCCCTTGTCCTCCACGTTCACCCGGACACGACCGTCTCTGATATCGGAGACATCGGGCACAACACTCGGGGGGGCTTCAGGGTCTTCACAGGAACAGTATGGACAGGGTCGAGGTCGTTGAGGGTCTCATCTTCTCCATAATCGGCGTCATTGTCGTCAGCAAGAGCGGCAAATCTATTGGCGCTTTTGACACTTGCGCTCTTGGAGGTGTAGGGCTGCTGGTTAAGCGTCGGCTGATGCGCTTTCCTAGTCATCGCCTTGCAACGAACCTCGCCAGACTCCAGGCTGGACGAGCTCTTCTCTTCATCGCTGCCAGATCCGTCGTACTCCGGGGAAGACTTTGGCACCATTGGTGCCGACGGAACGCCCTTGGGCTTGGGGGACGCTCCTGGAAGGAGCTTCGGAGTAGTAAGCTACCACTTAGGCTTGGCGGGAGCTGTGTGGGCTACGGGGATAGCGTGGATGGCGTAGCGACAACTTTGGCAAGTGCAGTTATTTGCTGGCAGTGAACGGTAAATGCAAATCACACGACGACGAGTGTTTGATCGAGAATGTGGCTCTTGCTTGAGCTGAAATTTAGACAGTACATCCACGTTCTCGCGTTTTATCTGGGGAACCTTCTCGTCGTAGAGCTGCTCCAGCAGCTGCAACTTGTACGAGTCATAGATAACGGCGTACTGCCTTCTTCTGGGACAGATGATTGTACTGCATACCTGCAGGCACAGAATGTAACTCAGTAATTCTTGACAGGTATACATATAGAAGAACATGTGACCTAAAAGCAGATGCTGCGCGATTATGTTGTAGGAGACCAACTTAAAGCTGGGCAACGCCGCCACCATTGTCGTGGGCATTGCTCAAGGTACGTGTGCCAATGTGTGATGATGGTTTGCATTATCTTTTAGCTTAGCATTATCTTTTAACCTTTTTAAAACTAGCGCTTTGTCTTGGCGAAGAGGTGTTCAATGGTGTCGTGGACAGACATGTGAGCTCGAAACGCATGGTCTCACAGCTGCTGAGCTTGCGAATGCAGAGTATTTGCTGATAAGCCGGGCACAGTTTGAGGCATTCCCGGATGCGTGCCGCGTATAACAAGGAGACAAATGTCGCAAAATGACGCGACATAAGAGGATTGACACCTTACTTGGATGCTGAGGGTGTCCTACGTGGGTATGGCGGAGAGGACGCCGCCATGTGAATGCCATACAGCAAGGCGGTCACACCAGCACTGTGATGATTGTATATCACTACCATGTGAAGATGAGGCATCAAAATGTGGATGCCACCATATGTGAGATTCCGACCAAGCATAACGTAGCTGCGACGAGTGTTGCAGAAAGTGATATCTGGATGCAGTGTGTTCAAGCTGCTAAGGGCGCATCCAGCGCCACCTATAATGGGTTCGTTGCCGGAGAACCTACTGGATTCCATCGGATGGCCGTTCAAGTATACGGGTCTGGACTATTTTGGACCACTGCTATTGGATTTCGCAAGGAGAAGCGGTGGGTCGCCTTGTTTACCTGCATGACAACAAAGGCGATACATTTAAAGTTGGCACACGATTCGTCAACATATTCCTGAATAATTTTGATCAGGAACTTAATCTGCCGCCGAGGGCCGGTGGTGAGACTGCGAAGTAACAACGGAGATATTTGAGCCAGTGATCCAATATGAGTTATCAGCCAGAGGCTTGGGAAGGAATGGCGCAGTGCGTCAAGCGAGCATGAAGGAAGTGGCGCCCAAAAAGCATGGAGAGTTTGTTGATGGAAGCGGAGAATATTGTGAATCTCGTGCGCTTACCCACCTGCCGGTTGCGGTGGATCAGGAGGCTCCTCTGACTCCAATGACCTACTCAAGGGAGTAGCCAACATGCCAGACACACCAAAAGTAGACGGGCAGCCACCCGAGAGATGTGCTACGGGGAAGCAGTGGCGCATAGCGCGGCTGATGAAGTGGTGCGAGCGAGAAGTAGTGCGGTCGCACTGAGCCGATATGCCACAGCGATGTGGTGTTTGTGTGCGAGCCAGCTGTGCCCCTAAGGGAGTGACGCAAAGGCATCGTAGAAGATGTCTATACTGGAGTCGATGGAGTGCCCCGACGGGCGAGTTGAAAATTAGAGTCACATTTTTCAAATTGGTTGAAGTTTGAGGAAAGACTGCGGTAATTATCCGGTCTCATATATTACGCTTAACCCAATCTGTACATTTATTCAGAGCTAGCTAACACGGCGTGCGTCACTACGCCTCTGCCTGTTGATTTATGTTTGTTGTTGTACTAGTGATCTTCAATGTGCTTTTGTTGCTGTGTTGCTACAAACTATGGTATTCTAAAAGTTCGATCTGAGTGACGGTGAAACGTCGATAAAATGTATCGATATATTCCGATATCAATTTTCATTCCTCTATCTAAATCCTAAATCCTATCTAAATCTTTTTGTAGATGCAAAATATCGATATACATATATCGATGTAAATATATCGAAAACTCAATCTGCCGATATGTATATATCGAAAACTCGATATATCGATATACATATATCCAAAACTCAAGATACCGATATAAATATATCGAAAACTTATTTGATCGATATACATGTATCGTTAACTTAAGATATCGACGTACATATATCGAAAACTCAAATTAGCGGTATACATATATTAATAACTCAAGATATCGATGTAAAAATATATCAAAAACTCATTTGATCGATATTCATGTATAAATAACTCTATATATAGATATACATATATCGAACACTTAATATATCGATAACTCAATATATTATACGAATACCCCTAACTCAATATATCATCTCAAAAATGTATATATATGCATATATCGAAAACTCATTTGATCGATATACACATATAAGTTACACAGTGTACCGAAAACTGTATTTATCGATATACCCACATCGATAGGTAAATAAATCAATAACTCAATATATCGATATACGCTTACCTATAGTTACTTGCATATACCGAAATTTATATTTATAGATGTACATATATCGATAACTGAATATATCGATTTTCCAAATCGATACGCAGCTCGACCTTTCATAGCAATCGGTCTAATGGGTACAGATACGACGATTTTTTAATATAGCCCATATGAGGGGGCGGTGCCACGTCCATTTCTATATATAGCCCTTGACATTCTTTTAGTCGATACCACTATACTGAACAAATTTCATTGTAATCGGTGCAATAGGTGCAAAGATAAAACCATTGCCATATCCATAACCACCATTAAACCACCGCAACCGCCCTCAATGTCAAAAATTGCATGTTCATCACCGCCGACACTCCCAAATAACCAATTGTTCCAGAATCAATACTTCGTAGCATAACTTTTCTGTTTTTTATAAAAATCACACCAAATTCGGGTTGTATCCATTTGAGGAGGCCCCACCTCCACTTTCCTGATCTGATCAAGATCGGACAACTATATCACATAGCTACCATAAAACTGATTTTTCGGGAATGAACACTTACGAGCATAACTTTTCTGTTTTTCATCCAAATCAAAAGAACTTCGTCTTGTATCCCTTGTATCCATTGTAGGCCCACGCCAGAAGATCAGATTCCATCTAGATCCGTTATATATTTACAATGTGAATGGTATATAAGCTTCGGAAAGACAAAACTAGCCTTCATTTCTGCTTAATTCTATAAAAGTTCTATGATTTAAGATATACGAAAGTGTCACGGAAATCTCTTGAGATTTCGGGTGCGCTTGGTTTGCACATCGCTTTAATAATTTCTCGGTGTCACGGAACTTCGAGAGATTACACTTTTCCAACACAACTTAAAATCGACATCGACACATTGAGATAAATGATCCTGGGGTGAAATGGGGAAGAACAAATTGTTCTCAAAAATCAGACTACGTCTGCTTGTCAGCGCTCGAAAATCCGTCTGTTCGTATGAACACCTAGATGTCGGAGACTATAAGAGCTAGAGAGGTCCAATTTGGTATGTAGACTCCCATTGTGGGGCGTCAGATCGTTTGTTTTTCAAATTTTGCCACGCCCCCTCCCGTCCCTTCAAATTTTAACGCATTTAGTTGAAACTCGGCTTGTATATGTATAAGCACATAATCTTCCGATTTGCCCTTTTGTTAAGATCGGATGATAATTGTAGACAACAACGTAAAAAACATTTTGTATGAAAACAGCTCACCCAAAAAAAAAAAAAATATGTATATATATTCTTGATCAGCATTATAAGCAGAGTCAATCGAACCGTGTATTTCCGTCCGGATGTATGAAAATGTAGATCTTGAAAACTATAAGAGGTAGGCACTTCAAATTTATACTCGTACTCTAGTAGACTAAACGGTCCCGCCCCCCGCAAACCACAAAACCTTATTCCACAAATTGTACCGCATTTAGTTTAGTTTTGTTAAGATCGAATAATAAATGTAGACAAAATCGTAAAAAAAAATTTTGTATTTTCTATAAATATGTACCCAGATCAAGTCTATTTCTAATAATAGGGTAGCTGGATGGGAAAAGGGGAAGATTAAAGGGTTCTGTGGGAAGGTCGGTTGGGTGAACTCTCTTGAGCCTCCTTTTCATTCTTACTCCGTGGATACGTCTGCTTCTTAGGAGCCTTTGCGCCAGCTGGTTAGGGTGATGTGCGAGTTTGTCTAGATATGGATTAGCTTGGCGATCGATCACATCTCCGATTCTCGGTACATGGAGTTCTTTGTATGTACCATGCCGCACCAGAGATTCTGCGCAAGATTTGGGACTGCACAACACGTATTTTATTGAGGTTCGACTTTGCCGCTATGCCGTATACCTGAATACCCTATCTCCAAATGGGTGGCAGAATGATTACTGACGGTTTATTCCTGGCATTAAGAAGCCAAGCCATACTGATCGCCTTTGCCCTAAGACGCTTAACTGTATCAGTTATATGACACTGGAAATTTAGCCGCTTGTCCAGAGTGACTCCAAGATATTTGTGAGCATCCTTCTGGTCTAAGAGTTGACCATGTAAGAATACCCCGGGAGAGGTTTGTGCTCTGAGAGTGTATGTGACTTCTATACACTTATCAGTGTTTATGGCAATATTCCATTCTCAAATTTTTTTAAATAGATCTGGACGAGATCCGTAGCGGTGAAGACGCAACTGTCTCTGGCCAGTACCGCAGTGTCATCTGCAAAGGTGGCGACAAATAGATTGCTCTGGTCCGAGATCGGCATGTTGTCAGCTGAAGGCATGTCGTGCGTATACGTATACAGGCTGTAGAGGGTTGGCCCTAACACGCTACCCTGGGGTACACCAGCTCTGACCGTCTTTGCTTGAGAGGACACCCCGTCCTGAACAACTTTAAAGGATCGTTCGTGAAGAAAGCTTTTAACAATAAGATAGAGCTGTGGATTAAGTAGATCTTTAAGTTTATGCAGGAGTCCTGCATGCTACACTATATCAAATGCCTGCTGGATATCCAGATACGCTCCGACGACATACTCCTTTCCGTGGAGTCCCTCAAGAATAAAGTTTACAAGTCGGTGCAGTTGCTTGCCTTGCCTGAGCCTAAAGCTGAACTGAAATTTTGGCATTGCCTTTTTGACCGTGCTATTTTGCCAAATGCTGGCAGAAGGCCTATTGGACGGTACGAATCCAGTTCATCTGCTGGCTTTCCACTTTTGTATAGCATGATGATGTTGGCCTTCTTCGAGGCGCCTGGGAAGTGTCCGAGTCGAAGAGCGGAGTTGAGAATCAATACGAGGAATAGCAAATCTCTGCGAGGGAGCAGCTTGATAGAGCGTTTATCAACCTGGTCCTCGCCTGGAGCCTTGTTATTGCGAAGCTCTTTGATTTCCTTTTCCATTTCGGTAAGGGTGATAGGAGCTACAGGGACTGCTTCCGTCCATCTCTACAGTAAGTTGCACCAGCTGGGGCAGCAATTAGAGCAGAGCGCTCTTAGCCCTGTTTATAAATGTTTCGACAGCTTTGTCGTTGTGTTGAGATTAAAAGCATTGTTCATCTCGGCTTGGAAGAGTCTAATGTTGGCACCAGGAGAAACAAGCCTCGTTATTGGAGTAGTTCGCTGAGGCGACATTGATAGAGAAGCAACCAAGGGCAAATGATCCGATGAAAGTTCTTACTCTTCTCGCACCGAGAGCAGACTGCTAGCTATACCCTTGTACATGTAGAAGTCAATGCACGTGGGCGCGTCCCTCCTGTTATACGGGTAGTAAGTGGGTCTACCAGTGGCTACCACTTGTGTTGCACTGCTGGTAAGACAGCCATGAAGCGCAGTGCCTATAGCGTTTGTCGTCATACTGCCCCAGAGTCGATGTTTTGCGTTGAAGTCGCCCCCGACGATACATTTTTGACCGAGCTGATCAAGTAGAATGCCAAACTTAGGGGTACTCCAGGGCAAACCTGGTGGAAGGTACGTAGCAGCCACAGCGATTTCACCTAAATTAGTGGGTATGATTACAGTTGTCAACTGTACGTGATTAGTCATGATTGGTTGTTGGTGATAGTGCACTCATCCCTGCCTGATTAGCACACATGCTCCGCCTCAAGGAAGCCCTCCAGGGTGATCTGCTCGATAACATGTGTAACCTGCCATGTTGAAGTGGGAACCATCGTGTAAGAAGGTCTCTGAGATAAGCATGATGTCGATTTCGTGCTTGATCAGAAACACCTTAAGCTCATTAGTATTTGGGAAGATACTACGTGCGTTCCACTTACCGAGGCTCAGCACAGTAGCCATTATTTGTGCTGCTTCCCCGGCTTGGAACCTCTGAGTTCCTTGATCTCCTCCAACAGCTCAGCGATGGTTTTCTGAAGACCCGCAATGGTCTGCTGCATGGAAATTATAATCTGTCTAGTGAGCCCTGCTGCACTAAAATTGACGCATCTGCGTACGACAGACCGTGTCGCACAATTGAAGTTGGGATTACCTGCTGCTTAATAGTACGCGTGGCCTGAGAGTTGCCTTCACGCATCACGGGACCAGTATTGACTCCGGATTTACGGCTTTTGAGCCGTTGGACGTATATTCTGCAGCTCTTATTAGTTGCTTCGTGGTTTCCATTACAATTGACGCACATAGGTCATCATAAGTCTTTGCCTGGCAATGGCTAGAACCAGTCCAGTGAGGCTTGCTGCATCTACCACATCTGGGCTCCTTGGGGCAATAATTCTTGGTATGGTCAAATCCAAAGCAACGGTAACATTGGCGCATGTCAATATTCTTTCTCGTCATCTCTTTCAGGGCGTTTTTGAGATCTATAAACCAAACATTCTGGCCTGGAGCTTTGGATGGAGCAGTTTTAGAATGGTCCTCGACCAGTGATTTTGACTTCGGATTGTACATATTCACCACAGAGTGCCCTTGAGTGAGAGTTGAATGCTGTTTTACTTTGCTCGGTAGGAGTGGATGCATCCAAGTTGCATACCAACACTCTAAAGACTCTGTCCTCAGGTAGGCAGAAGTGCGTATATTGGAGGTATACTTCCGAAACCTTTTTTGATAGCTCTGAGGGCATCAGAGTTACGAGCGTATAAGTTAACAAGAGTTAACTAAATAAGCCACTGGATGGGGCGAATTGTATTATTGTATTATTATATTATCTGCATTATTATAAAACAAGCAGTTTCGTCTTCCGAGAGATGCCGATCGCACTTTTGCGGGGTAGCGACGGGCGTCGTTGCCGACAGCGGAGAGCTTATCTTTAGGAAGTTTAAGTTTAGTCTTTAGTGGTTCGTCGAAAGGCAGAGACGCATAATGTTCTGTCCTGACGACATTAATTTCTCAAAGTTCACTTACATAAAATAAATGATTAATATCATAACACGCAACATACTAAATAATTACTTTTATGCGTAAATTGCCATCACGAGCAACCTTAAACTCGTATGAGTCAGCAGTAACCGCCGAATTGAGAAGCCTCTCCAGGGCTGATGGCTGATACTCTCCATCACTGATGGCCAGTACTGTGATTTGGCTAGGCTTCGGCGGTTTTTTTTCCGTTGGTACTTGAGTCTGTGTCTCCCCATCTATGTCGACTTCGTCCAGGGGAACGTCCATGTCGAGATCAACGTCTGCTTGACTAAGATCTAGATTTGCAAGAACTTCAAAACGGTTTTTTGCATGTAACGTAGGTCTTTTATTCGCAGTTTTAGGTGCATCAAGTGATCTTCTTTTTTTGGCGGAACTTTCTGCCAGGGGACATCTGCCGGCTGGTACACAGGCATGTTAACGATTTTATCAGGTTGTGGTAGTGAGCGACTGGTTCCTGGTAACTGCTGTTTCGTTGATCCAGTTAGTTGGCTTGTGCCGCTGACCACTATTGGCTGGTTGCCAATAAACTCCTCCAAATGAACAAGTAGTCACGTAACATGCGGCTGAAGTTGAAGCTACCGAGAATGTAGCTGCAGATGTAGTGGGAACAATAGTGGCTTCGTGTACATAACCAGATGCAGTACGTGAGGTGCCATGTGAGGCAAAATCGTCCATTAGTTGTGATCTAAATTCAGAAGGTGTTAGACCAACCATTTCCTTAATTTTCTGATAGTCTAGCAGATTGTTCAGAACCACAGTAGGCCGAGAGTCAGGTACTTGTTTGTTATTCATAGCCAATTGTTAATATTTAATCACTCAAATAATAAAATTGGATAATTACACTTTATACGTGCTTTGATCTTGCTTGCGCGCACAAACAAGACAAAACAGAACAAAAACAAAAAAACTTGCTGATAAGCAAGAATTTATTGCCTCTCTTGTGCGTCTGCGCGCAGGTTGAGGGGTAATGTAATGCCCAGTGGGCAGTGTTCGTACTTTGCGCACTACTATCTCATCTTTATTCGCAAGACTTTGCCGGCACCGTTATAACGCGGTGCCCAACTGGTCAGTGTGTGCTATTTTTAGCACGAGCAGAGATAACAATCGAAACTTGATTAGCTGGAACTTAGCGCAAGCGCGACACGACCGTTCACAGTGAATGCCGATTACCGACGAAATAGCGGGAAAGAAAAGACCTTAATAAGTAAAAATAAAATGAAGTACATTTTAACATAATAATAATCCTCACAAATATATTGGTTTTTTAGAAGGACTTTGTTGTTGACAGCGCGTGGAAATGAAGACAGCTACAATGCATTTGCCTTTTGAATTCTTGGAAACAAACAAATCTCACATGTTCCGGAACTGTCGCGTGGACTCAATTGTAGCTCTTCGACAATATTTTGATTTGGAAACCAGCTTGCAATTTCAGCAGAAAGTGCGCTGGCCCTGTAGTGGAACCTATCTCTCTTTCTATGTACTCTGTGGATTAATGGAAGATCAAATTTTAGATAACAATATCGACTTTGATATGATATCAATAAACCATTTTTCACTTTTCAAGTCTCAAATGACGAGCATTTACAGAAATGCGTAAAAAATGTTCTGTATGTTCCTTCAACATCAACAAAGAGTGTGCGAATGTTTAGCAAAGCCGGATTAATAGTCAGTGAAAAATCGCTCAAATCTTGACTTGCTTATTTTTGTTATTAAAACTGGAGCAGAATTGCATTTATGATATAAATTATCATTTTATGATATGGTATTTTATAGAAAAATATTTAATAATAACTTTATTATGTTTATAAATTTAAATTTGCGACATATATTTTTACTTAATTAACATTCACTATTAGAAATTGGATAAAGTGCGTAAAGTGATGTATCGATATTATCGATGTTGAGATTCCGAAACATCTACAAAATCGATGTGGCAGACATCGATATTTCGCCACGAGTGCTGGCCAAATTTCATTCGGATCGGATCACGTATCATATAGCTCCCACACACCCGATCAATTCGGCATGAACTCTTAGTAAAGCAAAATTGGTTGTTTTTATCCAAATTGAAACAAATTTGGTAAATGTCAGTTTTAGAAGCCTCTACGTCTGCTGACCAAAGTTGATCCGAATCGGGCGACTATTCTTTTTCTTCATTTTCTTTTAAAAAGTCATGACATCGATACCGGAAAGTATGCAGTTTGCCGGAGAGGTCACCGATTTAAGGCCACTTTAGACTTTCAACAAGAACAATAAAGGTTCAAAGGATTGGCCAACAATATGCATTGGAATGTGCTACTGTTCAAATCTGCACTTGCAAGTTATATTATTTAAATTTCTGCCGACAAGTGTAACAATCGAATGTAGTACTGCTTAAACTGACACGGACGGCATAGATATTATTTTGTATATAGTAGAGGCTTCTATTATTATATATCGGAACGTTGACGCACAAGAAAGAAAAAAACGCGGACTCGCTCGCTCACTTTTCAATTAAAAACTACTAGCCATACATTATCTACTAACTAGATGCATTAGTATAGATGTTGTATTTGAGTTAAAGGAGTTATTTATAGGGATAAAGTAAACAGATTACTGTAGTTGCAACAAAGGACACGAAAAGGTTCATGCAGGAGATAGTTTAAGTTACAGTGTTGAAGATATATACGAACATAATTTCTAAGAGTTGTACGAGGGACACAAAAACTAATTTGGCTAATTAAATTCGGCGAGTCAATTTCACCATTATGTATAAAGATAACATTAAGCATATAATTTTACGATTTTCAAGGAAAAAACTTAGGCTTAATAGACTTAAGTTCATTAAGCAATAAGCGTTCAGTGACTAGGGGAGGTGGGATGTTATTAGACCTGTGTTGTAAGCTATAAGGGTATATCGGATCAGACCGATACTTAAGTGAGAAATAAGTTGTTTGAAAGAACTCTGCAAAGAAATTAGCAATACCCTGATCTGTATCTGCTTTAGTGTTTATATAAACTTACAAGTAAGAAAGCTATAGTCGATATTCCGACTATAAGATATTCGTTCTCTTTATTTATTTTATATTCGACACACTCAAAAGTATGTAGCACTTAACATTTTTTTTTTTAAGGGCGGGGTTCTTTCATACATTTACGCTCTACAAGGGGAGTCTACATTCCAAATTTGGTTCCTCTAACTCTTATAGTCTCCGAGATCTAGTCGTTCATACGGGCATACAGACGGTCATTCGGACAAACGGCCGGTCATTCGACTTGGCTTTTGATACTGATCAAGAGTATATATACTTTATGGGGTCGGAGACGCTTCCTTCTGCTTGTTCAATACATTTGTACGAATACAATACACTCGTTCACTCTACTAGAGTGCGAGTATAATGAAGAAGATAGCACAGATGTCTTTCTTTTTGAATTAACAGTTGTACCCCACAGCAATGCAATTATGCTTTATAGCACGCGAATAGTCCGAGGACTTTCCCGAGATCTTGTACTTCTTAAAGAGTCTAGATTTGATATTTTTTTAAATTAGACAGCTGTGGAGGAGGTCATTAACCGTAACAGGACTACTGAGCGGCACCAAATGCTTAAAACTGAAATAAAGAATTTTGTAGAAGAAGTCTACCGCACTGTCCCTATCTGTACAAGTGTACAAGTATGACCAGTCTGATTGAAGGATGACATCGCTAAGGCTAACGAAATCAGCTTTTCTAAATGAATATGTTCTGGCTGACAAGCTGGAGAATGCACATACCGCAGGGATAGGAATATCCATAGTGAAACGGCTCTTCAGTAAGCAAAAGCGGACTGACTCTAGAGACCATTGAAATTATAGGATCAGAAGCAAATATCAAGTTGGTGATTCATGAGTTTGTTACAAAATTATCTTGAGGTAAAGACAATTCAGAGGACCACGTGACATCACAGAAGTTGAAATCACCAAAAACCAAGCAATTGATCAGTATCAGAAAGCATTGACGCGATCGATTGAATAGCATTAAGATGATCCAAGTAAACAGAAACATCAGAACGTGGAGGAATGTAAGAGGCAGTGATAAAGACAGAAAAAACATTTAAGATACACTTTAGTACATATAAATTCAATTACGTTACGGAATCAACAGCTATCAGTACGCCACCACCCTGGCGGGAGGGACGATCAAATCTATAGGCAGTATAATTATTAGAAAAGATTGCAGAGTCTAAGGTATCAGGTTTTAACCAAGTTTCAGTAAATATTAATATATGACAATCCAAAGATAGTGTAAAGATCAGTGTAAAGCAGTTTTATTAAGTGCACTTGAAGGCTTTCGTTAAAACCGAAACCGAAATTAAGCACAAAAGAAGAAAACTCGGACACAACTTAACAATTGGCACACGAACGTAAAAAGTTGAACAATACGGGAGATTTAAAAAAAAGCAACCGTTTTGAGCGAAAGTCAGAGAGCGATATGATATTTATTATATAGGTATATTGGCAAATATCAGTCTTAGAAGCCTCGCAATTTTGTACGAGAAGGTAAATCATAGCGAGGATCAAGAACATTCACCAAGTTTCGAAATCACTTGTTTTCAGCATCTGAAAGTGGTCGTAGGTCTGAGCTGATATAATAAGCTAGGAGTTGTCAATACTTATTTTTTTACTGGATGATGCCACGTATTTATACTCCATACTTACTCGGGTCTACGTCCCGGGAGGACCCAAGTTACCGGCCAAGAAGTGCAACACCATCTCCAAGCTGCAACGACTCAATACAAGTTTTTTTTCACGAATTTGGCTGCCGACGGGGATTTCCAATTGAAATATACTCAGATAATAAAACGATCTTTAAACGAACTAGTAAAGACATAAAGAAAATTACTTCTGAGGCCACAATACGAGCTAACACAATTCCTGACGACAAAACAGTGTACTTGGCTCTTTAAGTCACCGTTGTCTTCGCACATAGGAGGAGCCTGGAAAGGCTTATACAGACAGTACAGAAATATTTGTGTGAGTTATTAAGAAAAATATTTCCCAGAGTATATAATAATTATGTATGTGACATAATTATATAAAATTATAATTGCGATTTTTATTCATGTCTTTTTATAGCGTCGTCTCTCAACAGCTGTTTTATATAGTTATCGATATATCGATCATAATATGTCAAGATATCTTAGTTTTAATATATTGTACATAACCACTGCGTGTTTATTGACTTAACGATATTATTACACCCTTTTTTTTTTGAGTTAAATATGGTATTACAATAGCATTTGAAGATTCCAAAATCAAAATAATATAGCATTAAATTGATAGTTCAATAATAGTATGAAGTTATGGATCATTACATTAGGATAAATGTAGCAAACTTAATTTTAGCTTTCTGACATTTTCTACTGTTTACTTAATTTAATCCCACACATATCTTTTGGGTTGTTTAATAACATGGTTATATCGAAAAGTTCTTTCATTTACATTTGGAGAGCTAACATTCTGCGGATTCTCACTACAGCTATCAGTTTCGCTTTCAGAGTTTCATATTCATCGGTTGAATTATTAATATTTCTTTCAACATTCTCTTCTGGTTTGTTGTTTGGACCAGTTACATTTTCGGGTACAACAATTTCGATCTCTTGCATTTGTGGGTTGTCATTAAATCTCCCCCGTTCAATATGCTCCTCGTATAACATCTCGCTTGGATTAGATTGTGAATTTTAATACTCGATATTCCGACATTAAGATACTCGTACTCAGCATTTATTCAATATTCGACACACTCAACAGTATGAAAAAAATTTTTTTTTTGCTGGCGGTGTTTTCATACAAAATGTTTTTTTTTACGATTTTGTGTACAATTATTGTCCGATCTTCACAAATCGCTAGATTATGTGCTTATACATTTACAAACCGAGTTTCAACTAAATGCAATAAACTTTGTGGAAGATATAAGGACATGCGGTTTGTGGTGGCGTGACGGGGCGTGGCAAAATTTAAAAACAAGCGATCTGACCCCCACAAGTCTGCATATTTTACGAGTTGCTCCTTAGTTTTTGTCAGACTGCTGATTGAATTAACATTCAGGCATTTGATAAGCCCAAAATCAACTGAGGTTTTAAGTCCCACTATCGGTTCTCGTCCATTATCCACTACTAAAAATTACGCTTTTCTACTTATACCTTTTTTTCATCAAACATTTTAGTTCTACCTTACCAAAATTCTAAACCCTGTAGATATTATAATCATAGATCAAGGATTGACCGTTCCAAATACATCGGCCCCTGTGTCAACCTTAAATGATACATTTAGATTTTGTATTTTATAAGTCTTCGTCTACTTTTCCTTGCTTGATCCACACTCATTTATTCTGAGAAAATCATCACTATTCCTTTGGTGCCTGTTTTGTCATCCTTCTTTTGGTGTGATGCTTTGTCCCTGTTGTCGTCCTTTGGCTTTCGTTACTTGCAATACTTCGCAAAATGCCCAACTTTGCCACATGTATGGCATGTAATCCCAAGAGCATTACATTCATTCCGGTGATCCGAACTAAACACGGCTCCACAATTGAAACAGCGGCGCACAACCGCACAAACTTCTTCTGGTTCCTCCTTAATACCAGGCAACTTTTCATGTCCATGCAGCAAGACTGTACCTTTGCTATCTTTGACAGCTGTTTCAAATACTTTGCATTCGTTTATTAGATCCACCAGTGATTTGTGCTCCTGTGATTCCTGTGCTCCAACAGTTTGACCTGCAGCTGCTTATTATACTCGTACTCAAGTAGAGTAAACCAGTATATTGTATTCGTGCAAATGTATGTAACCGGCAGAAGGAAGTGTCTCCGACATCCTAAAGTATATATATTCTTGATCAGCATCAACAGCCGAGTCGATCTAGCCATGTCCGTCTGTCCGTCCGTATGAACACCTAGATCTCAGAGCCTATAAGAGCTGGAGCTACCCAATTTGGTATGTAGACTCCATTTGTGGGGGCGTCAGATCAAGTTTGTTTTAAGATTTTGCCCCGCCCCCTCCTGCACCCGCAAATCGATAAAAGGTTATATCTGCCAAAAATTTTAACGCATTTAGTAGAAACTCGGTTTATATATGCATAAGCACATAATCTACCGATTTGGCGAATTTTGCATTTATATTCACAGTGTTTAATCAGTTTCCGTAAATCGGTTTCAAAGTTCGCGAAGGGTTGACTTTCACTTTGAATAATGTGGCTAAATTTATACTATTCTACAGTGAGGTTTTTAGCGGAATGCAATAATTGGCGAACGAGTAAAGGTTATGAACCATCCTCTTGCATTTGTCTGCTCAGTACCAAAATATTTCCATCCATGTCGTTGGCAGTCCCATTGTTAAGAAATAATGTGTTGTATATTTCCGTTGCTTTTATTCTGGCCAACCTTTGGTCCAATGTCCCCAACTTTGCCAGTTGTGATAATGTACATAGGTAATGCACTTTTCCACTTTGGACACTCATTTGCAAGTCCCCGCAATAAATTTCTGGTAAAGTACGTTCCGCTGAACTCATTATGAATGTTTTACTTCTGACACCATGTAATTATTATGTATGTAACATAATTATATAAAATTATAATTGCGCTTTTATTTATGTCTTTTTATAGCGTCGTCTCTCACCAGCTGTTTTTATCGATATCGATACATCGATAACAATATTTTAAGATATCTTAGTCTTAATATATCGTACATAACCACTGCGTGCTTATTCATTTAATGGTATTATTACAGAGTATACATTGACAACATTGATATTGAATTCATGATAAATAGTCGAAGTCTGTTGTATGTACTTCAGATTCAGTAGAATCAGAACCAATACCCAAAAATTACATCTTGATTTGTCCCAATTTTAGATATTCTTTAAATAACAAATAATATATATGAACGACCTGTTGTAAAAGTTTTCGAGCTAGAAGTAAGAAAAGATTGCGAACTCTAAAGTATTGCCGACGGATATGCCAGTTTTTATCTACTAGATTGCAAATGTCCTTTTCAGGCGTATATTTAGAAACAAATTGGTTACACTTAACAAGTAATGTAACGATATTAGTCTTAATGACTACACATACCCTTGCACATTCGATTGAAATTCGGTCAGCAGACGTGGATTCTTCTAAGACTGACACGTTCGAAAAAAAAAATCCGATATACTATGAGTTTATTCCGAATCGGTCGGTTATATGGAAGCTATATGATATTGTCATCCGAACTGGATCAACAGAGGTAAACAGACATAGAGGCTTCTAAAATTGACATTTACAAAATTTGGTTCAATTTGAATAAAAAACAACCAATTTTGCTGTACTAAGAGTTCATGCCGAATCGATCGGTTATATGGGGGCTATATGATATATTGGTCTTATCTGGACGATTTTAACATGTGAGCAGCATACAGCAGAAAAAGACTGTGATAAAATTTAAACTTGACAGCTTTAAAACTGAGGGACTAGTTCGCATGGAAATAGATGGACAGAGAGGCAGACGGACATGGTTATATCGACTCGGCTTTTCATGCTGATCAAGAATATGTATACTTTATTGGGTCAGAAATGCTTCCTTCTGAATAAGACCCTGATTAATCTTATAAATTACGATTTTCGACTGTTTTTTCTACTTTATAAACATTCATTACAATGAATAACAAACAATTATCTGACTCTCGGCCTACTGAGGAACTGAACAAGCACAGTCGACTGCTAGACTATCAGAAAATGAAGGAAATGGTAAGTCTAACACCTTCTGAACTAAGATCACAACTGATGGAAGACCTGGCAGTCACCTGGCAGACAATTTCGCCCAAAAAAGAAGGTCACCTGACTCACCCAAAACTGCGAATAACTTACTTACGGCACTTGCAAAAAATCGGTTTGCCGCTCTTGCAAATCTAGATCGTAGTCAAGCAGACGTTGATCCCGACATGGACGTTCCCCTGGACGAAGTCGACATAGATGGAGAGACACAGACTCAAGTACCAACGGAAAAAAACCGCCAAAGCCTAGCCAAATTAAAGTACTGGCCATCAGTGATGGAGAGTATCAGCCATCAGCCCTGGAGAGGCTTCTCAATTCGGCGGTTACTGCTGACTCATACGAGTTTAAGGTTGCTCGTGATGGCAATTTACGCATAAAAGTAATTATTTAGTATGTTGCGTGTTATGATATTAATCATTTATTTTATGTAAGTGAACTTTGAGAAATTAATGTCGTCAGGACAGAACATTATGCGTCTCTGCCTTTCGACGAACCACTAAAGACTAAACTTAAACTTCCTAAAGATAAGCTCTCCGCTGTCGGCAACGACGCCCGTCGCTACCCCGCAAAAGTGCGATCGGCATCTCTCGGAAGACGAAACTGCTTGTTTTATAATAATGCAGATAATATAATAATACAATAATACAATTCGCCCCATCCAGTGGCTTATTTAGTTAACTCTTGTTAACTTATACGCTCGTAACTCTGATGCCCTCAGAGCTATCAAAAAAGGTTTCGGAAGTATACCTCCAATATACGCACTTCTGCCTACCTGAGGACAGAGTCTTTAGAGTGTTGGTATGCAACTTGGATGCATCCACTCCTACCGAGCAAAGTAAAACAGCATTCAACTCTCACTCAAGGGCACTCTGTGGTGAATATGTACAATCCGAAGTCAAAATCACTGGTCGAGGACCATTCTGAAACTGCTCCATCCAAAGCTCCAGGCCAGAATGTTTGGTTTATAGATCTCAAAAAGGCCCTGAAAGAGATGACGAGAAAGAATATTGACATGCGCCAATGTTACCGTTGCTTTGGATTTGACCATACCAAGAATTATTGCACCAAGGAGCCCAGATGTGGTAGATGCAGCAAGCCTCACTGGACTAGTTCTAGCCAATGCCAGGCAAAGACTTATGACGACCTGGTGTGCGTCAATTGTTACGGAAACCACGAAGCAACTAATAAGAGCTGCAGAATATACGTCCAACGGCTCAAAAGCCGTAAATCCGGAGTCAATACTGATCCCGTGATGCGTGAAGGCTACGCTCAGCCCACGCGAACATCGAAAATGAAAAACCGGAGAAAAAAAATCGAAGTTTGAATATATTTGAGCGACATCGATATATCGATTTAACATCGACGAGGCCATTTCCAAGTTAGTAGCGAGCACCGAGAGTGGAGAGAGCCAGTGTTAATATATATCTCTAATTGCAGTCATGGCAAGAAGCGGGCCAAAAAGATAGCCTCCGGCAAGGTGGATGTGAATGAGGCGGATCTGTTTGATTCGTTCCGGGTGGCCACCACAATACATGGGCGTTATTATTCGGAAACACATGCCATACTGGGGCGCACCTACGGCGTGTGTGTGCTGCAGGATTTTGAGGCGTTGACGCCAAACCTCATGGCGCGTACCATGGAGACAGTAGAGGGCGGCGGTCTAATTATCTTGCTGCTGAAGACAATGAAGTCGCTGAAGCAGCTCTACACCATGAGCATGGATGTACACAAACGCTACCGCACCGATGCCCACCAGACGGTCAAAGGCCGATTCAACGAGCGCCTCATCCTGTCTTTAGCCGACTGCAAGCGGTGTCTTGTGGTCAATGATGACCTGACTGTCCTGCCGCTTAGCTCCAAGACAATTAATCTGCAACCCATTAATGTGAGTGAAATCGAGAGCGGAGTGAAATGGAGTCTCAGGTTTGTGTAATCCCTTTCCTCTTATCCTTTTCACAGCCTGCAGATATATCCAATGGCTCCTCCAACGAGAGCAGCCTGAAAGAGCTTAAACAGAGTCTGATCGATGACCAGCCAGCTGGCGCCTTGGTCAACCTCTGCAAGACCTATGACCAGGCCAACGCCGTCGCCCAGTTCATTGAGGCTTTGGTGGATAAACAATTAAAGCCACCGATGTCGCTAACGGCGGCGCGTGGCCGCGGTAAATCTGCCGCTCTTGGGCTGGCCATGGCCTCTGCCATAGCTTTTGGCTATGTAAATGTTTATGTTACATCGCCGCATCCAGAGAATCTGATCACGCTGTTTGAATTTGTGCTGAAGGGCTTCGACGCTTTGGAATATCAGAAGCACGCCGATTACACCCTCATCCGCTCCACAAATTCCGACTATAAAAAATCTATCATTCGCATCAATATCACCCGTGGCACGCGCCAGACCATACAGTACTTCGCCCCCAGGGACACCCATCTGCTGATTGGCCAGCTGCAGAAGGAGCACAATGCGCGGCCCCCACTAAAGCTGGAGTAGTCGATTCGTTACAGCGACAACGGAGACATCGAGCGTTGGTTCATCAATCAGCTTTGCTTGGATGCCAACACGGGGTCACCCAGCAGTACTATATCGATCGAGATGCGCTCTTCTCTTACCGCGGGGCTACCGAGTCCCTCCTGCACCGCCTGGTGGTCATCTGTGTGGCCTCATACTATAAGAACACCCCCAAGGATAAGAACACTCCTTGCAGATGATGAATAACGCGCCGGCACATCATTTGTTATCACCGATTTGCTGTGACACTTTTCAAGCATTTTCCAGTTTTGCCATTATTTTCCAGACCGATGATTTCTTTGTCCGCTTAACAGGAAGTTCTTCTTCGGGACCACCTCACTCGAGTTCGTATTATTCCAATCTACTTATAAACACATCTAAATGCATTATAAATGATAAAAATACACACACGTACATAGCCATTCAACTAGGATTGCAACAATATAATTACCGTTGCCATTACAATCGCTCAAAAACTTTTCTATTTCCCCGCACTGCCAACATCAATATCCTTCTAAAAAAATCAATATATTTTCATTTATTTAGTAAGCTTTAGTTATGTAAAATGTATTGCCTTTTATCTTACCTTATTATGCACCTTCTTTTTATTCTCGTTCTCTAGTAGAGTAAACAAGTATTATTGTATTCGTGCAAGTGTATGTAACTGGCAGAAGGAAGCGTCTAAGACCCCATATATATTTTTGATCAGCATCAACAGCCGAGTCGATCTAGCCATGTCCGTCCGTCTGTCTGTCTGTCCGTCCGTCCGTATGAACACCCAGATTTCGGAGACTGTAAGAGCTAGAGAGACCCAATTTGGTATGTAGACTCCCATTGTGGGGCGTCAGATCAAGTTTGTTTTTAAATTTTGCCACGCCCTTTCCCGCCACTGCAAACCGCAAACTTTATATCTTCCACAAATTTTAACGAATTTAGTTGGTATAAATGTATTAAACCCTTATTAATTAATAAACTTCGTCTTCCTAATCGTTCATAAGAAATACTTGCTAAGCAAGATAATCCTGAAGAACATAATCCATGAGCAATTAATGTATATGAACCACAAAATCCTCAATATCTTATTGTTAATAAACAGCTACAGATTAATGAGCAATTAAAGACAATAAATCTCTTTAACGTAAACAAATAAATCCAACTAAAACTTCTCCAATTAATCCAATTCTAACTCAAGTAAATCTATATTTTAAATTTATAAATTGCAAGAATCTAATAGCTCGTAATAATCCATAACCCCCTAATTTTAACATAATTCCTGCTAAAATTATTGATCCAGAAACGGGAGCTTCAGCATGAGCTTTTGGTAATCATAAATGAACTAAGAAATATAGGTATTTTCACAAGAAATGCTGTCAACATACAAAAATATAATAAATCATAATTAAATATAAAATTATATAACAAATAAAAATGTATTGTTTCTGTTTCATTTATTAAATAGAAAATTCCAATTAATTTAGGTAAAGCAACCAATAATGTATAAGTTAATAAATATGTTCCAGATTGCAAACGTTCAGGTTAATATGCTAATATATTTAAATAAGCAATTAATATAAAAAATAATACAATACAATAAAAGATTTTTATATTATTATATTTTATTTTTATTTTTTATTTATTTATGTAACATCTTTAGCTTCAAAGTAACTAATTAATTTATCAATAAAATTAACATTATTTTCTTTTATTTTATATTTTACTTTTTTAATACTAATTTCTCTTGAAAAAACTTCTATTGCACATTTTGTAAAAAATATTGCAATATAATCAATTTTAGTATTTATTTCTTACATATCAGAAAATTCTTTATCTTTAAATAAATTATATAATTTTCCAACAAGATGTAAATTATGGTTGATTATTACGAACACTTCATGCTGATGGAGCATCTTTTTTCTTTATTTGCATTTATTTACATGTTGTACAAGGAATATATTATGGATCTTATTTATTAACCCCAACATGAATAATTGAAGTAATTATTCTATTTTTAGTAATAGGATGTGCATTTATAGGTTATGTTTTACCTTGAGGACAAATATCTTTTTGAGGATCAACAGTTATTACGAGTTTATTATCTGCAGTGCCTTATTTAGGGATTGATCTTGTACAATGGGTTTGAGGAGGGTGTGCTGTTGATAATGCAACTTTAACACGATTCCATTTCCATTCCATTTCATTTTACCTTTTATTGCACTTGCTATAACAATAATTCATTTATTATGTTTACATCAAACATGATCTAATATTCCAATTGGATTAAAGTCTAAAGTTGATCAAATTCCATTTCATCCTTAATTATCATTTGGATTTATTGTTGGATTTATTGTAATAATTTTTTTCTTATTGACCTTAGTTTTAATTAATCCTTATCTTTTAGGAGACCGTGATACTTTTATTCCTGCATATATAATTTTTCATTTAATTCCAAATAAACTTGGAAAAGTTATTGCTTTAGCTTTGTCAATTGCAATTTTAATAATTTTGCCACTTTATAATTTAAGAAAATTTCGAGGAATTCAATTTTATCCAATTCATTAAATTTTATTTTTAATAATAGTAATAACAGTTATTTTTTTAACTTGAATTGAGGCTCGACCTGTTGAAGAACCTTTTGTGTCCATTGGACCAATTTTAACTGTAGTTTATTTTATATATTATATAATTAATCCGTCAGTTATTAAATGATGAGATAATTTATTAAAATAGTTAATGAGCTTGAATAAACTTATGTTTTGAAAACATACCATAAAAATTGTATTGTCTATTAACTTTACTAAAATAAATTCATAATAAAAAAAGGAAAATTAAAATTTCAAATCCAATACAAAATAATAAATATTTTAATGAAAAATATAAAAACATTTTCATGCTAAATCATAACGAAAACGAGGTAAAGATCCACGAACTCAAATAAAAACAAAAGAAATAAAAGTTAATTTTAAATAAAACCAGAAATTAAAAATATCACAACCTAAAAAAATTACACAAAGTAATATACTTATAAATCAAATTCTTGCATATTCAGCTAAAAAAACTAAACCTGTTGGAAATAAAGTAATCAGAAATCATATATAAATTTGATAATAATAAAAATATAAAATATTATATTTTCCAATTAGTACAATTAAAGATAACAAAATTAATGCTAATCTACTTCATAAGAAATAGTTTGAGCAACAGCTCGTAATCCTCCTAGCAAAGCATAATTTGAATTTGAAGATCAACCTGCTACTAAACCCCTGAACTAGTACAATATAAAAAATAAGCCTCCTAAATACAAAGAATATAATTTAACACAAAAAAGGTATACATATCCAAACTAATAAAGATAAAACTAAAGATAAAATAGAAGAAATATAATATCTAAAATATTTAGATAATATAGGATAAGTTTGCTCTTTTGCAAATAACTTAATTGCCTCGCAAAAATATTGAGGAAGTCCTATTAACCCAACTTTATTTGGATCCTTACGAATTTGAATACAACCTACAACTTTTCGTTCAAATAAAGTTAGAAAAACTACACTTACTAATACACAAATAATTAATAATAAACTCCCAATCAATGACAAAATTAATTCTATATAAAACAAGTTATATTTGTAATAAATATTACATAAATAAATTCTAAATTTATTGCACTAATCTGCCAAAATATTTAAATTAATATTATTCTTACAAAAAATTAATCATTTTAGTATTTAATCCTTTCGTACTAAAATATTATAATTTTTATAGATAGAAAACAACCTGGCTTACACCGATTTGAACTCAGATCATGTAATAATTTAAAAGTCGAACAGACTCAAAATTTGAACGGCTACACCCAAAATTATATCTTAATCCAACATCGACTTCCCAATCTTTTTATCGATATGAACTCTCCAAAAAATGTCGCTGTTATCCCTAAAGTAACTTAAATTTTTAATCAATAATAATGGATCAATAATTCATAAATTTTTGGTTCATAAACATTAAAAGTTTTCTAAATTTTAATAAATAAATATTTGATAAATAAAAATATTTGATTTTATTATTTTTATTTTTTATTGGCAACATTTTAAAACAAACTTGATCTGACGCTTCACAAGGGGAGTCTACATACCAAATTGGGTCTCTCTAGCTCTTACAGTCTCCGCTATCTAGGTGTTCAAATGGACGGACACTGCTAGATCGACTCGGCTGTTGATGCTGATCAAGAATATATATATACTTTATGGGGTCTTAGACGCTTCGTTCTGCCTCTTACATACATTTGCTAGAGTACAAGGATAACAAGGAAGTTGCAAAAATATTTATAAAATTGAAGAGCAGAAAAAGAAAAAGAAGAAGATATAGAGAAAATGAAACCAGATGGGCACGCAGGTACATGATCAAGTAGATCAAATTTCTTTGAAAAGGAAGTGCACACTTGAATTTTAAGCGGCCGCGATATATTAGTGTTGGTAAATGGTTCTCTTTTATGTGAATATGTTTACTGGTTCAAGATTGTCTTCAGACACGCCCAGTGAATTAACTTATCCTATAAATAGGGCAAGCAGGAATAATATTTATTCATCATCATTAATACAGACTAAACATGTTCGATTGCTCAATTCCAGTAAATAATTATTTTTGTGCTACTCGCACATGGGCGCAGCCCAACACTAGCTGCCATCGTTATATATCGATATGATTTTACCAACACGTGCGCTTAAAATTAGGCCTGCGTTCGCTTTCGTTGTATTTATATTTATACTTAAAATTCAACGTAACAGGTGCAGCAGCGGATCCGAAAATGGTTAAGAAAAAGATTGACAGCCGCATACGAGTGATGATTGACAATGGCGTCAAACTAGGCCACCGCACCATGTTCATCATAGTTGGCAACAAAGCGCGCGACCAAGTTCCGATTCTATATGATATACTAACAAAATCCACTGTCAAGGCGCGACCCACGGTGCTGTGGTGTTACAAGAATAAAGACGAGGCCATTTCCAAGTTAGTAGCGAGCACCGAGAGTGGAGAGAGCCAGTGTTAATATATATCTCTAATTGCAGTCATGGCAAGAAGCGGGCCAAAAAGATAGCCTCCGGCAAGGTGGATGTGAATGAGGCGGATCTGTTTGATTCGTTCCGGGTGGCCACCACAATACATGGGCGTTATTATTCGGAAACACATGCCATACTGGGGCGCACCTACGGCGTGTGTGTGCTGCAGGATTTTGAGGCGTTGACGCCAAACCTCATGGCGCGTACCATGGAGACAGTAGAGGGCGGCGGTCTAATTATCTTGCTGCTGAAGACAATGAAGTCGCTGAAGCAGCTCTACACCATGAGCATGGATGTACACAAACGCTACCGCACCGAGGCCCATCAGACGGTCAAAGGCCGATTCAACGAGCGCCTCATCCTGTCTTTAGCCGACTGCAAGCGGTGTCTTGTGGTCAATGATGACCTGACTGTCCTGCCGCTTAGCTCCAAGACAATTAATCTGCAACCCATTAATGTGAGTGAAATCGAGAGCGGAGTGAAATGGAGTCTCAGGTTTGAGTAATCCCTTTCCTCTTATCCTTTTCACAGCCTGCAGATATATCCAATGGCTCCTCCAACGAGAGCAGCCTGAAAGAGCTTAAACAGAGTCTGATCGATGACCAGCCAGCTGGCGCCTTGGTCAACCTCTGCAAGACCTATGACCAGGCCAACGCCGTCGCCCAGTTCATTGAGGCTTTGGTGGATAAACAATTAAAGCCACCGATGTCGCTAACGGCGGCGCGTGGCCGCGGTAAATCTGCCGCTCTTGGGCTGGCCATGGCCTCTGCCATAGCTTTTGGCTATGTAAATGTTTATGTTACATCGCCGCATCCAGAGAATCTGATCACGCTGTTTGAATTTGTGCTGAAGGGCTTCGACGCTTTGGAATATCAGGAGCACGCCGATTACACCCTCATCCGCTCCACAAATTCCGACTATAAAAAATCCATCATACGCATCAATATCACCCGTGGCACCCGCCAGACCATACAGTACATTGCCCCCAGGGACACCCATCTGCTGAATGCCGCCGATCTGCTGCTTATTGACGAGGCGGCCGCCATCCCCCTACCGTTGGTGAAGAAGATGCTGGGCCCCTATCTGGTGATCATGGCCAGCACCATCAATGGCTACGAGGGAACCGGCCGGTCACTCAGCCTGAAGCTGATTGGCCAGCTGCAGAAGGAGCACAATGCGCGGCCGCCACTAAAGCTGGAGGAGTCGATTCGTTACAACGACAACGACGACATCGAGCGCTGGCTCATCAATCTGCTCTGCTTGGATGTCAATACGGTGCCACCCATCAGTTCCGGCTGCCCCACGCCAGATGCATGCGAGCTGTACTATATCGATCGAGATGCGCTCTTCTCCTACCACAGGGCGGCCGAGTCCTTCCTGCACCGCCTGGTGGCCATCTATGTGGCCTCACACTACAAGAACACTCCCAATGACCTGCAGATGATGAGTGATGCGCCTGCACATCATTTGTTCTGCCTGCTCGGTCCGGTCCAGCGCATGGAGCAGCTACCCGAGATCCTTGTGGTCATCCAGGTGGCACTCGAGGGTCAGCTCTCGAGCCAGAGCATCAACGATTCACTGGGACGCGGCCGCAAGTCGGCCGGGGATCTGATACCCTGGAACATAGCCGACCAGTTCGGAGATCAGGATTTCCCCAAGCTCTTGGGCGTGCGCATCGTCCGGGTGGCCACGCATCCCAATTACCAGCGCATGGGCTATGGCAAGCGGGCCATACAACTACTCCAGAACTACTATGCACGCACGTATCTCAATCTGGAAGATGATGGCAAGTCCACTACGGAGGAGTCCTACAATGGCATGGAAGAGGTGGAAGAGGAGCAGCTAAACCTTCTAAAAGAGGAGATACGTCCGCGCTCACGTGTGCCCATGTTGCTGAAGCGCCTCCACGAGCGCAAACCGGAGGTGGTGGATTACTTGGGAACGTCATATGGCCTCACCGCCAACCTACTCAAATTTTGGAACGCCGTTGGCTTTGTGCCCGTCTATTTGAGCCAGAAAACCAACGAGCTGACAGCCGAGCACAGCTGTATCATGCTCCATGGCAACACCCCCCAGTCTGGTGCCTGGCTGGGTCTCTACCATCAGGACTTTCGGCGTCGCGTGCTCCGCTTGATGGGCATTAGCTTCAGAGATTATGATGTGAAGCTGTGTCTCTCTCTTTTGAAAGAAAAAATCATGTCGGATGTGAACGTAGACATCGAGCGGCTGAATTTGGACAAACACATGTTGGATGTCTACTTTCTGCCCCACGATCTGCAGCGCCTGGAGAGCTATGCCCGCCAGCAGTCCGAGTTCCGTCTGATCCTCGACCTCATTCCGAATATTGCCCAGCTGTACTTCCAGGGCCGCATCGAGTCCGTCTCTCTAGATGCGGTGCAGCGTAGCGCCCTCCTGGCCCTGGGCATCCAGGGCAAGACGGTGGATGCTCTGGCCGCGGAGCTGAATATGCCCGGTCAGCAGGTGTTAGCCAAGTTCTTCGATGCCATCAAAAAGTGCAACGCACGCTTCCGCTCAATCGTGGAGGAGAACATTGAACTGGGAATGCTGCAGCCGTCGCAGCTGCCGCGTGGCGAGGAACTGCAGCCGTTGACTCTCAGCCTGGACCAGGAGCTGGGACAAACCGCTGACAAGCTCAGCAAGCAGCAAAAGAAGGAGCTGAAACGCCTCAAAGCCGAGCAGGAGCTCTCCGAGTACCAGATACAAGGCACCGAGGAGGAGTGGACGAAGGCATTGCAAGAGTCCAACGGAAACAAAAAAAGCAATGCCGGTGGGCTGATATCAGTGAAGAGGTAAGATCGGTTGGCCTGTGCCAAGATGCGTAACGAAATGAAATCAAAAATATAAGAGCTAGAGAGCGCGTGCATAAAATATAATGAGCGAGAGAATCCACTATTCTAGTCAGCGAGAACGACCGTGCGTGTTCCTTGCCAAAGAGCGAAAGGCCACCCCACTAATTGTGTCTTGCAACGTTACGCATCTTTAGTTCCACTTGTCCCACATCCGCAATCCACAATTTACCTTCCACATTCTCCCATCTCTCTCTCAAACAGCGGCGTCAAACGCTTGGATGCGCCTATCGAACAGCTGGAGGAGGGTCCTGACTTGGCCACCCCGCAGGCAAAAAAAAAGAAAAAGCATTCGAAGCGTGGCAGTTCTATCAGATCGTTGATCTAGGTGGAACGGAACTAGGAGCAATGTGAGGCGGAGTGACACACATGATAAATACGATTGTTTTAAGATTTTATTAAAGAACATTCAGGATTTCTATGCATGATCTAGATCTTAATGTTATTTGTAGAAGATGCAGCCGCCGCGGCGGCCTTGCGACGACGCTCGCGCAAATCGTGATAGCTGACGCCCGGCTCTTTGTGGCTAGAACGCACGAACCGCTTGACCTTGGATTTCTTGCGATGCACGGCCACAGTTATGGGCAGCATGTTGCGTTTTTGCAGCAGCTTGAAGCGATCCGTGAGCAGATTACTTTCGGTCTTCACGTTGCGCAGATTGCCAGCCAAGTCTTCGGGCATGTTGATGTCCACATCGGGCTCCTCAAACTTGTGCCGACCCAAACGTTTGGGCTCAAACTTTTTGCGTTCCGCCTTTTGTTTGCGGCGCTTCTTCAGCTCATTAAGCTCGGCCTCCTCCTCGTTTAGCTCGGCGCGAATGGTTTTGATTCTGAAAATGTGGAAAGCAGTGGTGGAGGTGGAGTGTTAGTGGCATGGGCAACGTGGTGTTGGGGACTCTACCTGTTAAGATCGGCGGTCTGTTTCTTGAGGGCCTTCTTCAGCTCGTGCTGGCGTTGGAGTTCCTTCTGTTTGAGCTCATTGCGACGTGCCTGCTTGCTCTTCTTCTTGTTGACTACGGGAGCATTGCCTGGCGGCTCTGGCTCCGAAGTGGTCACAGTTTCTTCCTCTTCCTGCTCCTCTTCAATGCTTTCACTCATTTCCATGAGACGTCGGCGATCCCTTTGCTCGGGCGTCACTTTGCTGAACATGCTGGTGGTGACGCGCTTTAGATGCTGCTCCTTCTTGATAATGCCCTGTTCACGATCCACCACCTGGTCGAGCAGCTCCTGGTGCGCATTAAATGAGGGATTATAGCTCATGCCTGGATGCGGCGCTTCAAATATATTGGCCTTGGTGGTTTTGTGACGCAGGCTGGCATGCGTTTTTACCACCTTGCGTCCCACATTGCCGGCTACGTGCACGGCCAGATCACGATTGATCCAACCTTTCTCGTCCTTCAGGCCGGGTATTTGATCACGAAAGTCCTCCTTTACCCAAATGTCCTTATCAATCTTGAGCTTGTCCTTGCACTTGGCTGCCACCCGCTGCTCTACCTGATCATAGTGGCGCAGGCGATCTTTAGTAGCCTGGAAGTGACGCGGCGTGCTGGGATTGTGGACCTCCTGCTCAATGTTGCGCCCGTTCTTCTTCTGCTTCACAATGTTACTGCAAAGAAATTAAATTTTGATTGCAGATTGGAGACACATATAGTTGCCGATTGATTGGTGCCGTGTCCTACCGTTTTGTTATGGGATCCTGCACTTTTGAGGTATTCTCCAACGCCTGGTGCGACTGCATTGGCTTCTTGGCATTCAATTTCCGTTTCTGCTTCACGCTCAGAACCTTGGGAGGCGCCTTAAGCGGCGAGACGTCCACCACAAACAAATCTCCATCTTGCTTGTCTGTAAAAGAGCTGCCCGACCACACCAAATTGTATAGATATGTCGACATCCGCTTCAGCTTGTTTATATTTTATTTACCCAATGCGTTCTTCCTGGCGCTGATCCTCCAGAAATTGCTCTACATCTTGTATGTCAGTTTTGCGCCAAGCAGATTTGTTTTTCTTCGAAATGCGCTTCTTTTTAATCACAGTTGGTGGTGCTAGTGGTGGCATTTTCCTAATATTTTATAGATAATCATAAAAAAAAACAATAAAAATCCGTAAGTACCGACTAAGTGTGAGCGCGGCACACGTGCAAACCGTTTGCGTTGTTGGCCAACACTGCAGGGCAGCTGGGTATCGATAGCTGTCTATCGATATGGTAATTGAACACAATGGTGCGTTAGCGCGTAATGGATGTTCTTTATACAGAGTTTTCATTTAATTTATGTATGTGGCAAGTGAAGCATATCTACAATATATAGACATTTGACATACGCACACATTATTTAAGAAAGACATCAGATAGCGCAATGCGCTGGTCCGTAACGTGAGTGAGCCAACAGCGACGTCTTAAATTTATTGTCTACATTGCTTTTGTTTGCATCATGAAGAGTTCTGTGACAAATTATGAAGATATTTTCAAGCTCGGAAGAATAACGTTTTATTTTCCATAAAAAGAAAAAATAAAAACATGTGACTAAAATTTTATCGCGAAGACAGCAAAATTTAATAAAAACACATGGAGGATGTCCCATGAGCACCTCAAACCGGAGGATCTTTATGATCAAACGCAGTGGGACTTGACCTTGTAAAGTTCGCATCTATTTTATGCAAATTCTAAAAAAACAAGGCTCTAAATTTCATGTTTGCAGATATGCGTGACCGATACCAAAAATTTTATAAAGACATACCGTCTAAATCAGGATGTTTTAGATAATTTTTTCGGAAACATTAGGGCATAGGGTGGTCTGCATGATCATCCAGATCGTCAAGAATTCAAATATAGGTTTTGCTCATATTTATTTGGCCACAACGAAGATCTAACCTCAAAGGGAGGAAATACCTTGGCGGACGAAACTCCGGACTTCGATAGGGATACCAAGTCCATGAGTGGTTAGCCCTTAACTGGTTACATTTATTTATATTTGTTTAGTGTAAACAGAGGACTCCAACACAACTTACATATATATATATGTATAAATATATATATATATATATGTATATACTGCTGTTCGCAGGAACACATATATATTTTTGTACAAGTGCAAGTGTTCATTATTTTAGACCTGTAAAGATGTAAACTGTTTTATTAATATCGCATCATCGCCGGTATTGTAATACCCCCAAGCTCGCTTCCAAATTATCAGAGTTAAAATATTTTCGAAGGGCCAATATTGAGTGCACTCTTATGTATCAGATCTTCTGCGATTTATTGATTTCCAAAAGATTATAAAGTGAATCCATTGTAGTTTTGGTTGGTGTTGGTAGGCATGTGGCATGAGAAGATCCCGTCAAGCCGGTGGTTAGGTTGAGTGATGAAAGGTCACTTTCTAAAAATTTCTCCGCATCTTTGACATTTAGTGACATCCAGTAGTGTAGACACTCGCGCCACAGCTCGCTTCTCGTACAGCAACAATCTTGTCTTTCTCCCGGCGATCAAAACTTAGCAAGCTCCTCGACCTTCATCAATTTTTAATTTTCTATATTATATAATAGTTCGCCAGACACCGGTATGATCATAGATACAATTACTAAAGTGCTTGATGAAGAATTTAGTCGCCTTTTCAAACAATCCAAAAAGTAGTTTTAAGTCGTCCAGGAATGAAATCTCTTCCGCTGATAAAGGCACTACTGCTCTTGCGGTACTTAAGAGTACACTTGCAATAGCAGACTGCGTTAATAGAATGCGATCTCTCATGTGAAACGCACTATTCCATCTTCCTGTTTGAATTCAGCATAAGCTACTGTGATGCTCTTAAAAAATGACACAGTACTCTTACACTTTACCATGATAGCTTTTAGTTTGTCATGAGAAAGACAGTCTTGTACGGTCAAATTTATTGAATAAGCAAAGCAAGGCACATGTTTTTTTTGGCAGGATTTCACATGCCTTTATCATGTTTCTGGCGTTATCAGTCACAATAGTCGTCACTTTGTCCTAAACTCGTCATTCAGTGAGAACGTCATGCA
The DNA here is from genome assembly GCA_037043425.1 of Hirtodrosophila duncani. Classification (NCBI taxonomy): domain Eukaryota; kingdom Metazoa; phylum Arthropoda; class Insecta; order Diptera; family Drosophilidae; genus Hirtodrosophila; species Hirtodrosophila duncani. Next base: position 1,498,908 of record JBAMBM010000503.1, read on the forward strand.
ACGAGCTCGATATATTCTCTGCCGAATGGTTCTTTTCATTGAGCATTTTTTTTTAAGACAAAACTGCTGTGCGTAACTTGTAGTGTTCCGTAATGAAATGACCGTCAGATAACTATCGAATAACTCCAGAATGTAGCTCAGCTTTGACATCATTACCTTCAAAAATTTCTTCATTTCCTAGCACTGTCAACACCAATATCCTTCTAAAAAGTCAATATATTTTCATTCATTTACTAATATTTAAAAGTTATTCAGTGATGCTAAATCATCTGATAAGAAAATATCGAACATCGGAAAAATAAAATCGATGTTTGAAAAAATTTGTGTAACATCGATGTATCGATATAACATGGATATTTTCTCCAGCACTAGGGCTGCCTTTTCATTGGATTTACAAGCATATTACAATGAGGCAAGAACTGTGAACTACCATATGGATATTAAAAAACTATTTAGTAGATCCAGAAAATTTTTTACTATAAGAGACCTAAACAAAAAGAAAGAATACATATATTAAAAGAAAAAAATAAATAAATTCATGCATTGAAAAATTACAGTATTTTTATTTAAAACACTTTATTAAAAAGAATGGAAGGTTAGCCTTCGGCTCGCCAAAGCTTATATGCTATTCACATTGAAAATACATAGCCGAAGAGATAAAATCTTGTCGACGGGCGTGGGGCTACAGTGGATACTAGTGATACAAGACAATTTTGATCAGATAAGGCCAGCGGACGTGAAGAGTATTCAAACGGATACAAACCGAATTTGGTTTAATTTAGAAGCAAATAGACAAGTTATGCTAAGTGTTCATTCCGGAACAATCGGTTAAATGGGAGCTATATGATATAGTTGTCCTAGCTGCACAAAACTCGAACTTAACCAGCGTGCAGACAAAGGAAACATCTGGTAAAAATTTCAGCTTTGTATCTTTTAAGACTTCTCAGGTCTTTGTGTTGACACAGACGGACAGACAGACAGACGGACATGGTTATATCGATTCCCCTTCTCATGCTGATCAAGAATATATATACTTTATATAGTCGGAAACGCTTTCTTCTGTGCGTTGCAAACTTTCTGACAAAATTAATATACCATTTTGTGAAAATAGCAAAGAAAAGCCTGCATCGAACATACTTGGCGGTTTGCAATTATTTAAATCAATCAATCACATCTTTGGGAGGTGATCGTTTGCTTTCTCGATACATTTATGACGTTGATGCGCAGAGCGAGCAAAAGCTCCTACCCCTGTTTGCTCTATTTGGTATCCTTCGTTCATGCGCACGCACATGTATACATTTACATTGCAATAAATACCACTCCGTGGGTGCGTAAAAAGAGAGAATAACGAAATTCCAGTTTTCGGCTTTTTTAAGAAGAGAGGAAACGCCAACCGTCAGAGTAGAGTATTTTGGTTCCGCTTAAGGGAGATAGTTCAAGTTCAATAGTTTCTTCTCAAATAAATTGTATGAAAACGGGAATAATTACCTCTGTCGGTTTTTTGATATGTATATTAAGCTGTATTTGTAGGCATACGTTTCGCATACGTAATGTTCTTTGTCGCAACCCATATAAAAAATGTCTGCTCATTAGAGCTAGTTCAAAACGGATCGGCTAGCGCAACTCTAACAACAACAGCTTCGCAGAAATGAGAGCTGACGTGTACTAATGCAAAGGCTGTAATAAATAAATAAATAATCAGAAGCGTGTTCTGTCCCATTGCTGGTTAGACTATAATTAGAAAGCAGGCAAAAAAAACAGTCCAAATTGATATAAAACCAACAGAAATATTAATCGTCCCAGCCAAGCCGCAGTCACAGCTTTGAAAATGAGCGAGACGCCAACATTTGCAGACATCTCCGCCAAATTCACGAAAGCCACTCTCGATGAGATCATCCGGAAAGTGGGTGGCGACCGGCACACTTCGTACAAGTGGGGCAAAGGCGGCAAAAAGGGCGACTCCTACTTGAGCAGGGTGTTCCGCATGCGCGTGTTCGGTGTGGAAGAGCCATCTGGCAAGGAAATCGTAGTCAATGTCATTATCAAGGGCATGCCGGATAATTTGCATCGGCGGCGCCTCTTCAGGTCAACGGACTTCTTCCGTAACGAAATCAATTTTTATCAGAAGGTGATACCGGCCATTGAGAAGTTCCAGGCGGAGCGTGATCCCAAGCCGAAGAAGCCGTTCGTGGAGTATCCCAAGTGCTTGGCGTCACTTTGCGATGGGGTCAATGACTTTGTGGCTCTGGAGGATGTGGGCTATCGAGGTTATCAGTCGCCCAGTCGGTAGGCACTTCAACACACTCGCAACAGTTTATTGCTAGCTCTAACTAACATGTATTCTTGCATTGCAGTCAGGATTACATTGCGCTGGAGGATGCCTTGCTAACCATGCGCACGTTGGGTCGCTACCATGGCGTTGCCTTGGCTTTCCATGCCTTGGAGCCGGCCAAGTTCGAGGAGGCCTGCGCAGCCCTTAAGGAGACCTACTACAGCGAGGACACACGCAAGTGGTATTCAGACTTTTTGATTGTGGCCGAGAATGTGGCCAAGGATGCCATTGGCAAAACCTATCCCGACACCAAATACGAAACACTGGCCAACAATTTCTTGCAGCCGCAGTTGTTCGATGATCTCGTCAATTTGGTGTCGACGAGCTCCAAGCTGAGCGTCTTTGGCCATGGCGATTGCTGGACGCCGAACTTCCTCACCCGATACGGACAGCAGGGCCAGCCGGAGGAGATTATCATCATTGACTATCAGCTGGCGCGTCGCGCGTCCTTGGCGCTGGATGTGAGCTTCTTTATTTACTCGTGTACCAGTCAAGAGCTGCGTGAACAGCACTTTGACCGCCTGCTGCGTGCCTACTTGGAGAGCGCCCAGGACCTGATCACTGATTTGGGTGGCAATGCAGAGGCCGTCATCTCCTGGGAATCGCTGCAGGAGGAGCTGCGCCAGTTTGGCCGATTCGGTGTCGGCATGGGCATTGAATCGCTGCCAATGTCGCTCCTTGAAGACGATGAGGTAGCTGATTTGGATGCCATCGTTGAAAATTCTGTGCTCACTGATGTCTGGAACCTAACGCCCTTTAAGGAGCCCGCAAAACAGCGGCGCATCGCCGAGATGTTCAAGCATGCCATCGATCAGGGCTACCTCAAGTAAACCCTAGCGCCTCCACCTGAACTGGCTGTCTTATCAAATAGCAGATAGGCAATATCATTGCTGCTTTCATAACATTTCATATAAGTAAGCATTACCGGCATGAGCGTAGCGAGGGGGGAGTCACACTCCCGCCCCCGCACATCGATAAACAATTTTGGACATATTTAGTTGAAACTCGGCTTATATATGTATAAGCATATAATTTTCCGATATACTGATTAGATAATAATTGTAGACAAAATCGTAAAAGCATTTTATATTAAAGCACACAAACAAAATTTTTAAGAAAGTGTTGCATGCTTTTGAGTTTATCGAATATTAAATAAATGCTGAGTACGAACCTCTTGAGTTCGGAATATCGACTATAGCGTTCTTACTTGTTCTGCCAACGCTAAGTACAGTTAATTACCTAGGATCGCACTAAGAAACGATTTTACAATAGTCCAATTGCAAGTGGGTCAAAATGAAGGTTGTCTGGAGAAAAACGGCACTCTGTTCTTTTCTTGGTGCCTAAACCATTGGACCAATCGCCATGCAATTTTTTGACATTATACCAATAACTTCCAGGGAAAGATCAAAGCCTATATATCGGTATAGAAAATATCGATAGTTCTCGATATACATAGTTTTCTGAGAATGTTTAAAATGTACCAATATCTCAAAACGGAAGGCGAAGAGCTATTATATCGATATAGATACAACCCGATATATATCGTGTGTAAAGCAAATTAATCAATTTACATATTTATAATTTATATATATGTGGAAGCATAAGTAGTTTGAATATGCGGCGTGTGTGAATACATGTGAGAATTGTATTGAGTTTGTGTTAGTGCGTATTTGGGTATTCCACCAGGATCGCAGGTACAATGCCACATTGCAGCAGCCTGGTCATGTGTCCGTTTTGTTGCCTGCTCTACTATGTGTTTTAGGAAAGTCCCGTTTCAACGGTTTCAACAGCTGCGTTTGCAGCTGTCGTCGAGTACGGTTCGTACTCATCTAACGGAAAGTCCCGTTTTAACGGGGCGACAGCGTTTACAGCTGTCGCCGAGTATGGTTCGTATTTATTTAACGGAAAGTCCTGTTTTGGCGGGGATCAATGAAAACATTGATGAGCCAACATCAGAAGTGGGATCGGGCTCGCTCCTGATACGTGCAATTGATAATGCAATTGATATTGCAAACACAAAGTTGAGATATATAATCAATTGCAAATAAACACAAACCAAATGCGGCTTTTTGGTGACGCGTCGTGCTTAGCCTAAATAGGCGTTGACAAAACAAAGGACGAAAAAAAAACAAAACAAAAAAAAAAAACGATAAAGCAGAAAGCAAAGAAAGTGGTTTAAAAAAATACGCAGCAGCAGCAGACACACAAAGCAATAACAATAACAGCAACACAAATACAAATTTGTTTAAATCTATTGTTTGTTTGTTATTTTTTTCGTGTCGGTGTTTTTGTCTTTGCAAAGAAAAAGTGTGCGTGTGTGTGCTAGTATTAGTGCGAGGAACGTACGGTAAATGCAGCGTCGCAAAAATGTGCAGCGTAACTTTAAACGATATGGTCCATGTGGCGCAGCAGGATTTACACGATCTATTAGAAACTTTCGCAAAAAAAAAAAAAATCATTTGAGGCGGTGGCCATGGAGGAAGGCACAGCGAAAACAACATTAAAGACAGTGCGTCGCAGTGACTCTGGAGCGGAATGTTCATTGGTTAAACAAAAGATAAGTGCTAAATTAGTTGGTAAAAGAATTAAGAATACAGTAATGTTGAAAGGTATTGGAAATTACAGCATTTGTAGTACATTGCAAATACTTTGCAAGGTACAAATTAACAATCATTGTATTGAAATGTTATTCCATGTTTTGAATGACGAATATTTGAAAAAAAATGATATTTTGATTGGTAGAGAAATACTGTCGCAAGGATTTTACGTCATTATGTCACCCGGAAAATTTTAAATTGTTAGATCAAAATCTGTTAACTTTTGTTCAAATGACGGTGTTTTCTAAATTGAATACTGATCTTGTCGGTGAAGATAGAGATAAATTAAACAATTTATTGGAAAACTATTCAATATCTTTTACAAAGGGAATTCCTTCATCTACTGTCAGTACAGGCGAAATGAAGATTAAATTAATAGACAATAGAAAAATTGTTCAAAGAAGACCATACAGGCTTAGTTCAAATGAAAGAGAATTGGTACGCGACAAGATTAAAGAGCTTTTGGAATGCAATGTCATAAGGCCAAGCTGTTCTCCCTTTGCAAGTCCTATGATGTTAGTAAACAAAAAAGACGGTTCTCATCGTTTGTGTGTTGATTACCGTGAATTGAATTCTAACACAGTTTCAGATAGATATCCTTTACCCCTGATAGCAGATCAGATAGCCAGACTTCATGGTGCTAAATATTTCACTTGTTTAGATATGGCAAGCGGATATTACCAAATCCCATTGCATGAAGAATCAATAGAGTGTACGGCTTTTGTCACCCCAGATGGCCAGTACGAATTTTTGTCAATGCCGTTTGGTCTGAAAAATGCACCTTCAGTTTTTCAGCGTACAGTAATGCATACACTTGGAGAATTGGCAAATACTTTTGTGGTTGTCTATATGAATGACGTGTTAGTGGTGGCTGCAACGAAAAGTGAGGCTTTGGAAAGACTACAGGTTACTCTTGATGTTCTCACGAAAGCTGGGTTTTTGTTCAATATTAAAAAGTGTTCGTTCCTGAAGTCAACTGTTCAATATTTGGGATATGAAGTGAGCGCAGGTCTAATTCGTCCAAATTTTCAAAAAATTTCTGCATTAACTGCCTTACCATCTCCTCAGGCGGTTTCTGCTTTAAGACAATTTATTGGACTTGCGTCTTACTTTCGGCAATTTATACAAGGATTCTCTTGTTTCTTGAAGCCTTTGTATTTGTTGACATCGGAAAAGAACGAGTTTATTTAGAAGCCAGAAATGAGGAAATAAGACAAAAAGTTATATCTGTTCTTTTACAGAACCTTGGCATACAATACACATAGACATAACGGGCAAGTTAAGTGGCAAGAGTGTTCAAAAAGAGTATGTTATTGTTCAAGTGGATGCTTTTACTAAATTTGTTTACTTAACACACACACTCAAGATTGATGCTGACAATTGCATAGGGGCTGTGACATCGGCTGTATCCTTGTTTGGAGTACCTAACCGCATAATAGCAGATCAGGGTAGGTGTTTTGCCAGCTCTAAATGTAGTGAATTCTGTTCTAAACAAAATATAAGTTTGCACTTAATTGCGACAGGTGCAAGTAGAGCTAACGGACAGGTAGAACGCATTATGAGCACTTTGAAAAATTTATTAACGGCAGTTGAAACTAGCAGCAGATCTTGGCAAGACGCATTGGGCGAGGTACAGTTAGCCTTAAATTGTACTGTAAGTCGAGTGACAAAGGCAAGCCCTTTGGAATTGTTCATTGGCAAGGTTGCTCGTCCGTTGGGGTTGCTTCCACCATGTGACGTGGCACTAGAAGTTGATTTGGCAGAATCAAGAGCTCGAGCAGTGCAAAATATATCAGCAGCGGCAGCATATAGCAAAGGGCAATTTGATAAAACTAAGGCTAAGGTTGTTGGGTATGACGTAGGAGACTTTGTGTTGTTAAAGAATGAAGAAAGGCATCAAACAAAGTTAAGTCCAAAGTATAGAGGACCTTTGCAAATTGTTCAAGTACTAGACGGAGATAGATATATCCTCAAGTCGTTGACAAATAATAGGAAGTGCAAGTATGCTCATGAAGATATAAGGAAATTGCCAGAGGGATATGTCCCAGATGATTTAGAAAGTTGTAATGAGGATTTGAATGATATTGAAAATAAAAATGTTGAAGGTATTGAAGTCACTAAAGAGAGTGAAAATGAAAATGTTGAAAATGTTGAAAATATTGAAGTCACTAAAGAGAGTGAAAATGAAATTGTTGAAAATGTTGAAGTCACTAAAGAGAGTGAAAATGAAAATGTTGAAAATGTTGAAGTTACTGAAGAGAGTGAAAATGAAAATGTTGAAGACAGTAATGTAACACTGTGGGCCAAAGAAAATGGCAGGGTACTCAGATCATAAAGCAAGCACAAGTGCAAAACATTCTAATGTCTGTTTTGATCATGGCGTGTGGGGCTTTTGATTGAGTGACCTCTGTGGGCCAAAGAAAATGGCATGGTACTCAGATCATAAAGCAAGCACAAGTGCAAAACATTCTAATGTCTGTTTTGATCATGGCGTGTGGGGCTTTTGATTGAGTGACCTCTGTGGGCCAAAGAAAATGGCATGGTACTCAGATCATAAAGCAAGCACAAGTGCAAAACATCCTAATGTCTGTTTTGATCATGGCGTGTGGGGCTTTTGATTGAGTGACCTCTAATGTTGAAGACAGTAATGAAATGATATGAAATGAGAGAATTATAAAAATAAAATAAATAAGTTGTAATCGAGAAACATAAGAAAAAGGAAATGTTAATGTTAAATTTTATTTGAGGATCTATAAATAAAATGAATTAAGAAGCTAAGCATTTTTTTTAGAATTACACGAGGTCGTGTTATAGTCAGGTTGGCCGTGTGGAAGCATAAGTAGTTTGAATATGCGGCGTGTGTGAATACATGTGAGAATTGTATTGAGTTTGTGTTAGTGCGTATTTGGGTATTCCACCAGGATCGCAGGTACAATGCCACATTGCAGCAGCCTGGTCATGTGTCCGTTTTGTTGCCTGCTCTACTATGTGTTTTAGGAAAGTCCCGTTTCAACGGGGCGACAGCGTTTGCAGCTGTCGCCGAGTACGGTTCGTACTCATCTAACGGAAAGTCCCGTTTTAACGGGGCGACAGCGTTTACAGCTGTCGCCGAGTATGGTTCGTATTTATTTAACGGAAAGTCCTGTTTTGGCGGGGCGACAGCGTTTACAGCTGTCGCCGAGTGTGGTTCGATATAAAAACCGGAGTTCGAGCGAAGACACAAGTTAGTTGTGTGACGGATCTCGGTGATATCGAAACTCGCTACGCTTAAACAATGGAAATTAACAGTGAAAACATTGATGAGCCAACATATATATATTTATAATCAAGAGCTAGGGTGTAAATACCTGATTTATCGATAAGTATCGATGTATTTCGGTGTGGAATAAATTGTACAATGTACTAATCAAGAGTTATATATCTGCGTTGAAAACCAAAAGTTATGTATCGTTATCAGATTGCTAGTAGTTGAGAGACGCTCTTGCAAGAATAATTAGACCATCTCCCTCTGAACCCACAATAGCCCCCTCCCCCAGAGCCCAGTCCAAACCAAACCTAAGTAGGAAGGTGAGTGAGTTGAGCGACTACAGGTGCAGGAAATGCATTGTGATAGCGGCCCTGCAGGAGACCAAGCTCACGAGTAGGAGTTCCCTCTACTGCTCGTCGTGCTACAAGGTCCTCAGGGCTGCCTGCGGTCATATTGCTGAAGGTGGCTTCGCATGCCTGGTACACGAATCGGTCAACTGCAGACCGCTGGTTATCCAAGGCAACGGCTCCCACCTGGAAGCCCAGGGTCGTCCGCTAGAGAAAGCAGGAAATAGACGTTATCAATGTTGTTGTGTTGGCCACCTCTATTTTCAACAGATGTAGTTAGCCAGCTCGAGGCTAACTGCATCTGCATTCTAAATATCTACATCCCTCCCACAGCGGAATTCCGTTCGGGCAATAAGCCCTCCGTAGCTCACCTACTAGAAGGAGAGCCCCGCTTCGTTGTAGGTGACCCAACGCTTACCAAGAGAGTTGGTATTCTGGGCTTGGCAATGATACTCAAGGTGTAGACTCAGCCTTCTGTGTTATTAATGAAGACCTCGCTGCACTCATCACAGCAAATTGCCGATCTCCCGACCTCGCTATTGTCAGGCCTGAGCTCAATGCCACCACTTCTTGGCATGCTGACATCGCACTCAATTCGGATCACTTACCGATAATCCGGGATGACAAGCCTGCCGATTTTCTCCCGAATCAAAAACGCAAGTTTGTCAACTTCGGTAAGGCCGACTGGTTAAGGTTCAAGGTCAACACAGAGGCTCACTTTGCTGATCTGCCAACACTCTGAAAAACTAGCGAGGGTGAGAAGACCTTCAGGAAGGTACTGACTCAGGCAGGAAAGCACTGCATACCAGCAGGACGCATAAATAACATGAGATCCATATACCACTGGAGGCCTTTCTCCTGCCGGAACAGCGAGATGCCCCACGCAGTGTCGACCCTGCGGATCACCGGATCCCAGAAATGAGAGCCTAAATTGGGCGCTTCGTGAATGCCCATAAAAAGACAAAATGGCTCAAGCAACTGAAGGAGTTGGATAAAGGTTCTAAGCGTCTATGGAAGACAATTTAGAACCTTTCGAATACAGTTACCTTCGGGAACATTACATTAACCGGGAATTCACGGAGCACTCTCCGCAGTAGGACAAGAGCCGCCGTAAAATACAGCGTTCGACCCGCTCACTGCCAGAAGACCACACCCCAACAACCTTTAATCAGAACAAGGTCCGTTGCGTAGGCCGAGCATCTAAAAACTTGACGGACGTGGGCCCTGATGGACTCGCGACCGTGATGCTCAAGCATGTGGTAGACCAAATGATGGCTTACTTCACAAATCTTTCAAGCCCATGCACCAAAACCTTGCACATACCGGACAGGGTAAAATAATTTGCGTTCGCAAACCTGGGAAACCCTTAAACATGGGCAGCTCCAACCGGCCTATTACCCTCTTATCGCCGGTAGCAAAGGTTTTGGGAGCTCTCATCCTCCCTCACCTGCAGGACCACTTCGCCCTGACTGACCACCAGCATGGTATTCGAGTGCAACAGCCATAACAAGTCTATCCTAGTGGTACTAGACCTCTCAAATGCCTTCGATATGGTCTGCCACCCTGCTTACCGACATCCACTCCTCCACTCTGCGCAACTCCTTAAAGAGATGGCTCGCCAACTACTTGGCTGGCATACGTGGAGTTCAGGTGGCCAAGTCAGGCCTTCGTCGGATCAAGCTGGGCGTTCCTCAAGGCGGGGTGCTGCCGCCGCTGCCTTTGCGAAACAACCCGAAAATGTGGCTAAGCGAGTAAGGGGAAATATGCAGCTCAAAGCTATGGCCGGGAGCACCTGGGGAAAAGATAAGGAGACGATTGTAACAGCGTATAAAGCGATTGGTCGTCGCCTTATCGACTTATCGTCTCCTTATCCCCCACATTGTGGGGGAACCTGGAACGGCCACTGAACACAGCGCTGCGCACAGCAATGGGATGCCATACCATAACACTCGTGGACCATCTCCATCAAGAGGTGGAGATGCTGATCAAGCAATTCCTCCTCTCGTGCCAGCTGCCCCTCCACCGCAACCATCAATCCACCAGACCACCCATAACGGCCAGTATCAGAAGGGGACGGGATCCATCAGCCACCTGATGAGATCGGGGTACTCTACGTTCCTTAACAACTACCTAGCCAGAGTTAACCCCAGTGTTGCCCCCAATGTCAGAGAGCACCCCACACAACTGTGTATCTCTTCGAGTGTCCCCTCCATCCCAACCACCTAACACCAGAAGCACTTTGGACCAATCCAGTCGAGGTTGCCATCTTCCTCGGCTTGGACACGCTTAAAGAAACGTCACATTGTGCTCTTTCGTCTTTCTATCGTTTGCTCTTGCTAAAAGACATAATTGTCAGTGATCCGTATAAATATGTATGTGCATATAAACGTATACCTATTTCAACAGCTACCTATTGATCTCTCATGCAAGCAAGCAACCTACTGACACATGGACGAACAGATAGACGGACCACGCTGCTTTAAGATAATCGTACTCAGCATTTATTCAATATTCGATACACTCAAATGTATGAAAAACAAGTAAGAACGCTATAGTCGATTTTCCGACTATAAGATACTCGTACTCAGCATATATTCAATATTCGACACACTCAAAAGTATGAAAATAAAAAATTTGTTTTCTTTTTGTGGGTGTGGTATTCTCATACAAAATGTTTTTTTTACGATTTTGTCTACAATTATTATCCGATCTGTGGGAGATATAAGGTTTTTTTAAAGAACATTTAAGACGCTCCACAAGGGGAGCGAACAAACCAAATTTGACAGACGGACAGGTGTAGATCAACGCGGCTGTTGATGCTGTTAAACTTTCAAAACAAACTATTTGGCCTCACGAGGGGAGTCTACATTCCAAATTTGGTAACTCTAGCTCTTATAGTCTCCGAGATCTAGGCGTTGATACGGACGGGCAGACGGACGGACGGACAAACGGACATGGCTAGATCAGCTCGGCTGTTGATGCTGATTAAGAATATATATACTTTATGAGGTCTCAGACGCTACGGTCTGCCTGTTACGTACATTTGCACGAATACAATATACTCGTTTACTCTACTAGAGTATGATTTTAAAAACAAGAAAAGCAAGCTAGCATTGTAAATATATAACCGATCAAATACGGATAGAGTGGTTAAAAGAGGTACAAGACGAATTTGTTTTAATTCGGATGAAAAAAAGAAAATTTATGCTCCTAAGTGCTCATTCCGGAACAATCGGTTATATGGGAGCTATATGACATAGTTGTCCGATCTAGATAAAACTCGAACTTGAACAGCGTGCACACAAAGAAAGCATCTATTTAAAAGTTCAGCCTTGTAGCTTTTGACACTTCTGAGATCTTTGTGTTGAAACAGACGGACGGACGGTCGGGCATGGTTATATCGATTCTCCTTTTCATTCTGATCAAGAATATATATACTTTATACAGTTGGAAACGCTTCCTTCGATGTATTTTGTAAATGGCAAAAAAAACAAGTAAGAACGCTGTAGCCGAAATTTCTATTATAAGATACCCGTATTCAGAATTTATTCAATATTCGACACACTCAAAAGTATGAAAAGCTTTTTGATTTTTTTTTGCTGGGGGGTGCTTTCATACAAAATGTTTCTTACGTTTTCCCTACAATAAACATTTGTCTCGCTTTGCGGGGGTGGGAGGGGGCAAGGCAAAATTTCAAAACAAATTTGATCTGACGCCCCAAAAGAGGAGGCTACAAAAGGGGAGTCTGCATACTAAATTTGGTCTCTCTAGCTCTTACAGTCTCCGAGATCTAGGTGTTCATACGGACAGACGGACATGGCTAGATCGACTCGGCTGTTGATGCTGATCAAGAATATATATACTCTAGATACTCTTAGATACTTCGTTCCGCCTGTTACATACATTTGCACGAATACAATATACTCGTTTCCTCTACTAGAGTACGAGTATAAAAACAGCTATCCCGGAACCTATGACAGGCGGATTATATTGTAAATCAGTCATATGTAAACTAACATTGTTTTTATTTTCTTCATATGTCTTCCTTGTGCGATTGTACATTGGTACAATTTAAAACATTTTTACATCATTTAAATTATTTTTCTAAAATGTGTTGGCTCGCTTCTGACGGTAGTCAGACCAAAGTGGTCAATTATGTCAAAATTGTAGATCACACAGATGATATTCTATCATTGTGGATCTTACTCCTTATCTTGACAATTGTCAACGTCGATCAATTTATTTTAATTTTGTTTGTAAAATATAACAAAATCCTTAAAAAACGCTATGTGAGCAGAGCCAACAAGCTAGACAGAACTGGATAAAATTGCAAAAATGTAAAGGACAAACAAATGAAAAAAACATTTTCGCATATGTTGATATGTATGTGTATGCTTTATTATGACCACAATATAAGCAATGAGATGCGTATTTTAAAAAAGGAATTCAACAATTAGCCTTAACGACACCTATAAGCATATATGAATTAGAATACCTATATATAGATAACTTTAATTAAGAGTATTCACCTTTAATAGATTGCAAGCAAACACACAAGACTATGGCTAGATCATGGCTAGATCGACACGGCTGTTGATTCTGATTAAGAATATATATACTCACTCTATGGGGTCGGAGACGCTTCCTGCTGCCTGTTACATACATTTGCACGAATACAATATACTCTACTAGAGTACGAGTATGATTAAGATTGGAAAATGATGAGCCAAGCTATATTAAAAACTATAGAACTCCCCATTCACAACAAGCAGAAATAACTAAACAAGTAAACAAGTAAACTAAACTTGTCAGAGATACAATAGTAGAATCCCCTGTGTTTGAATATGATAGCCCGTTAATATTAGTACCAAAGAAATCCTTACCGGATTCAAAAAAGAGAAGACGTCGCTTAATGATAGGCTATCGTTAAATTATTAACAAATTATTAGCTGATAAATGTTCACTTCCAAGAATAGATGATATTCTTGATCAATTAGGACGAGCACAATATCTAGATTCCATCAAATATAACTTGAAGAATATTCAAGAAATATAACGTCTTTTTCTACGAGCAATGGCTCTTATCGTTTTACACGATTACCTTACGCTTTAAAAAAAGATCCTAATTCTTTTCAAAGAATGATGACAATCGCATATTCTGATCTTGAATCATCTCAAGCGTTCCTATACATGGATGACTTAATTGTCATTGGTTGTTCTGAAAAGCATATGACCAAAAATCTCACAAATACAGAAAAAACAGCATCAAGTTGCATCCACATAAGTGCTCATTCCTCATGAAGGAGGTCACTTTTCTTGGACACAAGCGCACCGCCTGATGACACCAAATATGATGTTATTAGGAAATACCCAGTCCCTATGGACGCAGACATCTCGAACGGACAGCAGATTGCCACCACGCCTTTGAACACCTTAAAACGGCATTAATGAATCCAACTTTGCTTAATCACTGATGATAGCAAAAAGGCATGTGCAGCAGTTTTAACTCAAAACTATAAGGGTCTTTAATTACTTGTAGCATATGCATCTCGCAGTTTCACAAAAGCTGAAAGTAATAAGTCAACCACAGAACAAGAGCTTTCAGCAATTCATTGGGCAATTAATCACTTCAAACCATATATATATTGTCAAAACAGACCACTCACCGTTAACTTACCTATTTTCAATGGTTAATCCCAAAATTAACCAGAATGAGGAACTCAAAGACATACAAATAAAAGTCCTCAAAGTCACTGCCAGGCACCAAAGTAGACAAAACTTCTGCGCAGGAGATGATAAAGATGAATTGCCAATGCAATCTACGAAAAAAGCTTCAAAGGCCAACGAATATGAAGGCATCCAAAATGACGATGTACGTATAATAGTGACCTTGCATGTAAAAACAAGTAAGAACGCTATAATTGATATTCCGAGTACGAGTACCTTGTACTCAGCATTTATTCAATATTCGATACAGTCAAAAGTAAGAAAACAAATTCTGTTTTTACTCGTACTTTAGTAAACGAGTATATTGTACTCGTGGAAATGTATGTAACAGGCAGAAGGAAGGTCTGTCCGTTCGTCCGTCCGTCCGTCGGTCCGTCTGTCCGTCCGTATGCACACCTAGATCTCGGCGACTGTAAGAGCTAGAGGGTCCCAATTTGGTTTATAGACTCCCCTTGTGGGGCGTCAGATCAAGTTTGTTTTTAAATTTTACCACGCCCCCTGCAAACCGCAAAACCTTATATTTTCCACAAATTTTAATGCATTTAGTTGAAACTCGGTTTGTATATGTAAAAGCACGTTATCTACCGATTTGCTGAGTATTGTTTGGCCACGCCCCCTCCTGCCCCCACAAACCGCAAAACTTTTAACTCGACTTGTAATCTACAGATTTGCCGAGTTTTGTTAAGATCAAATAATAATTTTTTATAAGAACCCACAAAAAGAAAATATTTGTTTCCATACTTTTGGGTGTGTCGAATATTGAATAAATGCTGAGTACGAGTATCTCATAGTCGGAATATCGACTATAGCGAAGAACTATATCATATAGCTAATATATAACCGATTATTTCGGAATGAACACTTAGGAACATAAGTCTTCAGTTCTTGATCTAGATGGGTTTGATCTAGATGGGTTATATATCGACAATGTAAATGGTATATTAGCTTGGTAAGCAGAAGCTAGCTTTCCGGATCAGGCCATTATATTCGTCTCATATGGCCCCCATAGAATAGATTTTTTCGGAATGAACACAAAATATTTTTGCCTTACCCAAATTGAACTAAATCTGGTTGGCATTCATACTAAGATGTCCCACGTCTGTTGACCAACTTTTATTCAGACTGGGCAACTATCATATAGCCCCATCGAACCGATTTTTTCGAAATGTACACCAAGTGTTTGTTTTTCACCCAAATGATCAGGTGCGGCGTGGTATATTTTATAACGCCAGGTGCAGGGTATTTGACTGCCGATCAAGCTTGACTGTTGCTTTCTTACATGTTTCCTATTCATTTAGGAAATATGACCTAACTATTAGTCGATATTCTAAAAAATGTATTACCAAAAAATTATGAAAATATATCCCTAATATTCGTTTATCTTACCAAAAAATGGATTACCTAAATTTTTGGAAAATATGTCGAATAATTCAGTGAAATTTGTCTAAAAAATGATGTACTCATACTCTAGTAGAGTAAACGAGTATATTGTACTCGTGCAAATGTATGTAACAGGCAGAAGGATGCGTCTAAGAACGCATAAAGTATATATATTCTTGATCAGCATCAACAGCCGTGTCGAGCTAGCCATGCGCGTCTGTCCATTTCTCCGTCTTTCGGTATGTATGAAAACCCAGATCTCGGAGACTATAAGAGCTAGAGTAGACTCTGGTATGTAGACTCCCCTTGTGGGGCGTCAGATCAAGTTTATTTAAAAATTTTGTCACGTTCCCTCGCGCCTCCGCAAATCAAAAAAAAAACCTTATATTACGAAACTTGACTTATATACCATTTACATTGTAAATATAAAACCGATCTAGATCAAATCTGAAAGGAGTGGATACTAGGGATACAAGACGAATTTGTTTTAAATTTAATTGGTTATATGGGAGTTATGTGATATAGTTGTCCGATCTGGATAAAACTCAAACTTGACCAGCGTGCAGACAAAGGAAGCATCTGGTAAAATTTAAGCTTTATTGCTTTTACAAATTCTGAGATCTTTGTGTTGAAACAGACGGACAGACAGACGGGCAGGCAGACGGGCAGTTGGACAGACGGACACGGTTATATAGATTTCCCTTGCCATGCTGATCAAGAATATATATACTTTATATATATATACTATATATATACTATATATAGTTCCTGACAAAATGAATATACTATTTTTTAAATGGTATTAAAAAAAGAATTGCATACTTTAGAGCGTATCGAATACTCAATAAATGCTGAGTACGAGTATCTTATAGTCAGAATATCGACTATAGCTCTTAATTGTTTTTTTTTTTTTTTTGAATATTGTTGAAACTCGGACAATTCCGTAAAATATATTTAATATCACTGCGTTGACAACTTTAGCTAGATCACAATTTTGTCCTATTATTTTTTAGGGTAAAAACTTTTCGACAGCAAAAATTGCCAACACCCCATTTCGCCCCTTTGCCTTCCACCTAATCTGAGTATTTTGTGACTGCTTGTATACACGAAGAGCACTATTAATTACACGGGCCATGTTTTTCTAAAGTTAACAAATGGGAATAGGGCCTATAACTTAGCTCAAAGGAAACCTGCAATATCTCTTAATAAGTAAGCTAGTCGACAAAATTGTGCTGGAGAAGAAACTAAGAGCCGCGTGTTTTCAAATAAAAAAGCTGGCGAAAATACTTTTCATTATATTGTTGAGTATATTTGAGTCATATTTGAGGTGATAGCTGATAAATCGGACTTACATGTGAAGAAAAGTCAAGAAGCTTCGGCTTGTGTAGGCTTAAATACCATTCGATTTGGGGTTACAAGTATTAAAAAAAACGCAGCGAAGGCTAAAATTCACATTGTAAATATATAATGTCATTTAACTAAACATTTCTTGCCTTCACGTAGCAGCTGATAGACACCACTCGTCGAGAAGAGTGGCGATCAGTATCTCGTACAAGCAGGACCTCCCTAGCTTGTGAGCGGGCTTCTGTATTCTGTTCCCGTTCCGCGTCACGAAATCGCAAGCTCCAGCGACGCTAAGATTATTATTTTCATTAAGATTGCGTTTTTCCTGTGTTATTCGAGTGCTTTCACGCGCTTCGGCTATATGATGCCCATTGTTCTCTCTTAATCGAGTGGCATGTTTTTACAATTTACTTTTTAATTTAATGAAATAATAATCAATTTTTAGAAAATTTATTAACTTGCTTGAAATAATTTTTTTTCAAGGTACGTTCTTTCGTTTTTCTTTTCTTCTGAAGCAATCGGTCCTATGGCAGCTAAATGGTTGTCTAAACTGAATCCCATCCTATCCGGATGAATCTTAAATTCAATCATCAACAGCTTTATTGATTCCGCTTGTCATGCAGATCAATTATGTACTTTATATGGTCGGAAATGCTTCTTTCTGTGCATTGCAAATTTTATGACAAAATGACATGGGAATTGTAAAAAAAAACACAGTAGAATTGGGGAGAATGAGGCTCTCAACGTTAGATCTGTCGAGTAATTTAAGTGGTCACAAAGCAAAATTGTATGCCATTATACATATATGTATAAAAGAAAGTCAGGCATTCTCTGCCCATTGTTATCCACTAGTTTGCAAAGAGAATATGCTGTAAGTGCAACATATGCCTTTTATACGCCTTCACGTTCGTTGACAATATTTATCCGGATCGGACTACTAAGCTATCCTTACTTGATAAAGTACACATTTCAGGTCTTGTTTCTGAAAGGCGACTAATGATCATTACCTTAGTCAGAGCATTGACATTGAGTGTCACACACAAGTATGTATTTGCTGTGTGGCCTTTACAACGGTTTCCGTACATTTGTCTGTGTTTGCTTTAATCAGTTTATTTATCTCCAAATCTGAGCTATTTTGTGGCCACCTTTTTACATTATCAAACCAAGCCCATCATATAACCTGTCATGCTCGTTCGGGAACCGTGAAGGCTTTGAACACAAACTTGGAAGCGTAAGCAAAAAGAAACCCAGAAATACCTTTAGGCAAACCTGGTCAATGATCAGAATAAGTTGTGTTGGCCGTTTTCTAATGTGGCCAGCTTATCAATCACAAGCAACAAGATATAGCACTGTTCCTGGCCATACACACATGCACACACAGCAAAGGCAATTGAGAGAGGCCAACATGTGCAAAGCTTTCACTCAAACGTACACACACATGCTTGATAAGATTATAGCAACTTTTTGGTGGCGGCATCGGGGACGTTCACGTTACTTTGACTGTAACCCAGAGTCAGAGGCAGGTCAGGGGCCCGTCCGTATATAGGCATTATCTACAGATCTACAACATTTCATTACGATCGGATAAGAATTGTAGACAAAATCGCAAAAAAGCATTTTGTGTGAAACAACCCCACTCAGAAAAAAAAGGAAAAGTAAGAACGCTACAGTCGAAATTCCTACTATAAGATACTCGTACTCACCTTTTATTGCAAATCGTACAGACAATCAAATAAACGAATACAATGCACTCGCTTACGCTTCGGGTACGAGTAGCACCTGCCTGCTTATATCCTCCCATCCCTTTTATACAGATACAGTTAAACAAATATTACAAACTTGTTAAGAAGCCGTTACACTTGTTTTAAAAGCAACCATTACTTAAAATTAGCCTTTCTGTTTTTAATTACCCCCGCCTTTCCGCATCATACGCCTAACCCGCTCTCACTATGACCATTTGGGTGAGCAGGTAGAACATTTTTTTTTGCAGCAGTTGTATGCATTTTATCGATATTTTGGCAGCGTTTGCCTGTGACCTCTACTGCTATAACTATCAAAAATATCGAAATAATGCATACTAAAAACGGAGACTAGAAGAGTGACTAGAGTCACTACATTTGGTATGTAGACTCCCCTCGTGGGTCGTCAGATCCAATTTGTTTTAAAATTTTGCTCCGCCCCCTCCTAACCCCGCAAATCGATAAAAACGTTATCCACAAAAACACCTATATCTCGGAGACTAGAAGAGCTGGGTATGTAGACTCCCTTTGTGGGGCGTCACATCCTTTGGTTTAAAACTTCCCATGCCCCCAACACAACCGCAAATCAATAAAAACCTTATATCTCCCACAAAATCTCAACGCATTTAGTTGAAACTGGGTTTATATCTGCATGAGCACATAATCTACCGATTTTCCGATTGAAATGCTGAGTACGAGTATCTTATCGTCGTTCATACTTGTTTTATACTCTTACTCTAGCAGAGTAAACTAGTATATTGTATTCGTGTAGATATCCGTTTATCGGTCTGTGAGTATGAACACCTATATCTCGGAGACTATATATATGTAGACTCTAATAATTAGATCAAGTTTGTTTTTGAAGTATTCCACGCTTCCTTAATTAGATAAAAAATTCCACCTCAAAAAAAAAAAATGAAGCAACAACGCTATAGTTGAAATTCCAACTATAAGATACTCGCACTCACCTTCTATTGCATATTGTACCTACAGACAATGCACTCGCTTACGCTTCGAGTACGAGTAACGCCTTCGTGCTTTTTTCTTCCCATCCTTTTTATGCAGATACATTTAAACTGCCGTTACACACTTGCTAAGAAACCCTTCTGTTTTTAATTATCCCCTCCTTTCCCTTTCTTCCAGCCCGCTCGCACTCTGAGCAGGCAGAAATGTTTATTGCAGCAACAGCCACATCAAAGAGTTATTCGACCTGACCCACCCATACCTGTGGCTGTCAACTGCTTATATCTAACTTCCAACTTTTCAGCTACACAACAACAAAGCAAGCAAAAACGAATATGTAGCTCAGTCAGAAGCAGCACAGCAATTAGTGGGAGGGAGACAGAAACAGAAAACGCTAATGCTAAATCTAACGTTGTTTTTAAGCGATTTAAAAAAAATTTCGTTTGTTCATAGAAAATAGTTAAATTTTAATATATTCTTTTAATCATCTTAAAAATAGTAGAATATATAAAGTCGGTGCTGATCGAGAATATATATATACTTTATGGGGTTGGAAGCGCTTCCTTTTGCCTGTTACATACATTTCCACGAATATTCCATTTCCATTTACTCTATATAGAGTACTAGTGTCCGATTTTTTATACCATTCACAAATTTTGTCAGGAAGTTTGCAACTCACAGAATAAGCATTTCCGACTATATAAAGTATATATATATTCTTGATCGCCATGATAAGAGGAATCGATATAACTATGTCCGTTCGTCCCTCAGTGCGACTGTCCGTCTGTTTCAACACAAAGATCTCAGAGTATTAAAAGCTACAAAACTAACATTTTTATTAGATGCTTCCTTTGTCTGCTTGCCGATTGTTCCGGAATTAACACTTATGAGCATAACTTTCTGTTTTTCATCCAAATCCAACCAAATTCAGATTGTATCCATTTGAGGAGGCACCACGTCCGCTGGCCTGATCTGATCTTGATCTGATCTGACCTTGTCGTGCTGATCAAGAATATAAACACCGTATATAGTCGGAAAGGCCTCCTTGTATGCGTTGCAAGCTTCCTGACAAAATCATTATACAATTTTGTGAATGGTATAAAAAGATATTCATTTTGTTGCTTTTATTAAGAGGCATTTAGTAAAATGCAATCAAATTTTGCAAAGATTTAAAAAAATAAACTTATTCAGGGTGGCTTGAGTCCAGTATAGTTAATAATTTTACTTAATGATCATGACACCTTGCTGTCAAATTATATACATGTAGCATTTCGTTTAGAAGGAAAATAACTTCGGAGCTTGCTTCACAACAACAACATTGAACTTCGCTTTTTATTAATGTTATTATTAAAATCAGAAGATAAATTAACGGCTTTTGTATTGGGAAAAGCAATAATCAATGCAAACTTAAGTGACGTAAGAAAGAAACTTGAAGTCCGTTCGCTCAGTCCAATAATCCTTGATGACGCAGTAGTGCATATAAAAACGCTCAACAAGCAGCGTGCATGTAATATTAATCTCTCTGTAAAGACGGCTATATTAATATGCAGACCCAACTGAATCGGAATATGTGAAGGAAAATCAGAAGTTGAAATACAAAGCTTCTTGAATCATACAGGAGACCATATGCATGCAATGGAAAATGTTAGAGATCATTTCAGTCATAAAGCTGATATATATGAAATAATAGCGAGCTGCCTTCTCTGGATTATTCTCTCTGCGTTACAACAATGAGTACTTTGAAATTGAAAGATGAGCTTAATAGAACATCACAGTCAATTCGATTTCGCCGGCCTTTGAAAATTCTCTTTATAAGAAAAAGCACTGCCCTTACTTAAATAAATATTTTTATAATTTTTATAAATAAATATTTAATTTAATTATTATAAGACATATATTAATTATTAACAATATATTCAAATTCAAGTTTCTAGCTTTATATTTATACCAAAACATGGGATGCTTTTCCATAGTGCATAGGGCATTACTATTATTTATAAAAATACAATTGGATTTATTTCTACGACAACACATGATCTATTGCGAACAAAATTGAAAATTTGGTTAATCTAATTTAAACAACTAAGAACGCTATAGTCGATATTCCGACTCAGCAGTTATTCAATATTCGGCACACTCGAAAGTATGCAACTCTTTTTGATTTTTTCTTTTTTGCGGGGTGGGGTGCTCTCATACAAAATGTTTTTTACGTTTTTGTCTACAACTATTAGCCGATCTTAATGAAATTAGGAAAATCGGTAGATTATTTGCTTATACATCTACAAACCGAGTTAACTAAATGTGGTAAAATTTGTGCGAGATGTAAGGTTTTTTATCGATTTGCAGGGGCGTGGCAAAATTTTGAAACAAACTTGATGTGACGCTCCACAAGGGGAGTCTACATACCAAATTTGATGACCCTAGCTCTTATAGTCTCCGAGGTCTGGGTGTTTATACGGACATACAGACGGACATGGCTAGATCGACTCCGCTGTAGATGCTGATCAAGAACATATACTTTATGGGCTCGGAGAAGCTTCCCTTTGCCTCTCACATACATTTGCACGAATATAATATACCTGTTCACTCTACTAGAGTACGAGTATAATAATATAAATTTTTGCGGTGAAAAAGTAAATCTATGAATTGTGCAAGCCATGCTACTTATAAAATGCGTTCTAAATAAATTTGTTGGACCGTTGAAGTAGTTGATTGCGTTGCTCCCGACTGCCTTGATGGTTCTCGACCAGCCTTCTGGTGCGCTCAATGACCGAGCTGACGAAATTAGAACTGGAGATAAAGGTTGTATGTGATGGTGTAGCACGCATATCGAGATGGCGTTGGCTAAGGCGTTGGCGCTTGTACAGATGATTGCCGACATCTGCATCTGTTGCCGGCCTCGGATACGCAGTCGAATTTTCAAGGTCCCTAAACCTACTGCTAATAGGTTCTGATTCTTCTGCCAGCAAACGCAGACGTTTGTCTGAGAGGCGACCATTGGCGTCCCTGAGAGAGCATTCACGATTCTCCTGACATCTCTTTAAAATGGCCTCGGCTTTTCTGGTGACCTCCAGATATTCAGTCATATTTATTGTGTATGAAGCTGGTTCTATTGACTCATCTTCTAAAGTTGTCGGTTGGGCAAGGTCATTAGAGAGCATGTGGAACTCGTGATGGTTAACTGCTGGCAACGGTGTTGACACAACAGGAGTTGCTGACGGAGACACTGTTGACTTTGGCTCTTCGGGCATCTGCCACTCGTAGAACCAGGCCGCCTCAAAAATATTCTTCATGGTCCTCAGCTTGTAGACCACAGCGATGGGCAAGCCCTCGCCATGTAAGCGTATCATATACTGCAGCCGTTCGGCGGCCAATATTTTCACCAGGGTCAAATAGCCATTGTTGGCGTCAAGCGCGCTAGCAGCCATTATGGAAATGCTGTCCACCAGCTCCGGCTGCTGTGTCCGCTCGATATACTTCAGCATCCAATGGGAAATTGCTCTGTCTTCAGCCATATCTTGCGTCTGGCTGGGAATGGGCAGCGGTGGCATCTCAGGCAGCTTGGCCAGTTCCAGCAGTTCAACGATGCGTTGCCTTTGTCGCTGGCTTTGCCAGCCACTGATGAAGTACTCCACACGTCTGGTAAGTAGCGTATTAAACTGATTCGGTGCAGCCACATAGGCACGCAGCTCGTCGGGAAATTGGGGCTGCTGCTGCAAGTCCTCGCCAGCCACTAGCTGCAGGCGACGGACTGCCTCATTGTAGAGAAGGGCGCAATAGTGAGGCGATCGGCTACAACGCTCCTTAATGCATGAATCCTGTTCGCTGGCGTCCTGCAGGCGATGAAACAACTCGCTGCCAAGATTGGCAATGAGCCACTCTCTAAGCTCTGACTGTTGCAGCACGCCCAAGCCACGTTGCCAGTGGTGGGCCAGAAACTGCACAGACGCTTGCACCAATGGCATCAGCTCCTGCTGGCAGCGGCGGACTGTTCCAGCTGCACTACTTGGCAGACAGCCAAATATGCGTGACTTAAGGAAGTTCGTTTGTTGCAGATGCAGATCATCGGCCAATTGCTCCTCAGTCAGCTGGGTGGGCTGCAGCAAGATCAGCGCCACATGGCGGCACTTGGTGGCCCTGGAGAGGTGACGCAGACGAGCGCGCGCCTCATCGATTTTGCTGGCGCTCAGGCAAACAATGAGACCATTGGCATTGGCCAGCTTTGAGGGGTGCCATGTCCGCTCATCCGCGTCCAGCTTGTGTGCACAGAGCGCCACACCGCGCGCACTGGACAGGCAGTTGAGGTAGCCAGTGTCGTCGAGCTTCACCGACGGTTCGGGGTTCTGCAGCAGGCCATGGTCCAAGGCGCGATGGAACTGCAATCCATCTAATCCAGGTGGCAATGATATGAGCAGCTTGTAGAAGAGAAGAGCGCCGGGTTGGGCATGAGGCAATGACTCCCTGAGCAGCTGCCAGAGATCCAGCTTGAGCCAACATTTTTCCTCAAGCCCATCCAACAGGCGGCGCGAGTGGCAGGGTTCGCCCTGACGATAGCGCCGCATCAGACGCAGTGGCTGCTCCACCATCATAGCGGGCACTAAGCTCTCGCTGGACTCGGCTCCAAAGGTGAGGGGCAGACGTGCGAACAGCGCATCTTTGTGCTGATTTGCGCTGAAATTGATGCGCCATCGTTGCCAATACTTGCGCAAGATGCGGCATTCATGATTCGTCTGCCGCAGTTCATGCATCACCACCTGGCTGGTGAGCTTGTTGAGCATGGAGTCGTACAGCTGCTTGGCTTTGTTATGCAGCTTCAGCTCGCATTCACATAGCCGGCGCAATTGGAGATTGAACTGCTCTTGGAACATGCACACGGACTTGCGCTTCAGCTCCAGATGGCGCTGGTTTTCCAGATGGAGGCGACGCTGCTGCTCGCGTTCCTGTTCCAACTGCAACTGGCGTTGGGCCTCCAATTGCTTTTGGCGTCTTTCATGCTCGATGGAGGCCTGACGCTTAGCCTCCGCCTCTGAAGCCTGTTGGGCCAGTCTGTGATCTTGCTCCTGATGTTGACGCTCCAGTTCCAGCTCTCGAGCGATTGCAAGCTCAGCACGTTGGCGTTGGCATTCGAGTTCACGTTTACGTTCCTGTTGGCGCTGACGTTCCAATTGCTCCTGGAGCTGTTGCTGTTCCAGCTGTTGCTTGGCAGCTAGAAAACCAAAGCTGGGCAGAGGATCAGCCACATCAGGAATTGTAGGCGGCGGCGGCATTTGTTGTGGCACCATTCTAATCTTAGGCACGACAGGTGTTGCTAGCTGTGGCACTTTGAATATGTTATCCTCAGAGGTCTGTGTAGCTGCGCCTGGCTCTGTCAGCTCATACTCATCCTCTTGGCCCCATGGAAGCTGATCCTTGGCCGACCAGGCGGCGCTCTTCAGGTAGCCCAGCTCATCGAAGCTGTTGTGGGGCGTATGATTCCTATATATAGAATTTGAAGGCAGTGGCTCACCGCTGACGCATTCGCCTACGCTTTGATGCCGCTTCGATTCCACAAGCTAGAGCGAGAGTGAGACAGCGAAACAGTGGGATAGGGAGCGAGTGAGTGAGAAAGTAATAAGAAGAATTCATATCCCCAGCTAGCCAAACGTGGCCTCCACCCCATATCCTATCTCGATTTTTGCCCATAACTTACCTCCAATTGCCGCTGCAGCTTGTATTCCGTATCTGGTGTGTGCAACCTGGTGAGGATAACGCGATCGTGATCACTGGTCTCCAACCCGTAGTGCTGGATAAAGTCGACGGCTTCCTCCTTGGTGGTGCAGCCCAGCATGCGGGTAACATAAGACAGCGGCAAGTAGGACACTTCATTCTTACGTGCCCCACGATAGGCCTGCTGCAGACGGTGCAGAGTCAGCACGCGCAGACGAGTAAAGTACGTGAGTAGAATGCACGCCTTAAGATATGTGGTCTCCGGTGCCCGGAGCAGCTGATTGAAGCGCACGAAGTTTGTGTCCTGCAGGGCAAAATAAAACTCCATGGCGTGACGAATCTCTGAGCAGTTCTGTAGATCTTCTGGCAGCTGTCCCAGGTCCCAGAGGAAGTTGGCATCGGCAAGATTCAGCAGCACTATGTAGCTGCGGAATTCGGCCTCGCGTGGACACCGCATGCCCTGGACGCGCAGGTCATGGTACATGTATTTTAGTGTCTGCAGACATTTGGTCAGATTCTCGGCATTGATTTTGGAGTCAAAGACACTGGGATCCTCGGCCACCAGGCGGGCGGCACAGTGTATGTGGAAACGGGCACACTGCTCCACAAGCTTGACGGCGCCCAAGGAGCACAATTCTTGCTGGGTGATTTCCTTGCGTATGGAACGCGTGCGATCCCACACAAAATGAAACCAATCGCCCAGATGTGTGTCCTCGTGCTCGCTCAGATCCATGATCTCATGCATCAGATAGCTCATGGTCATGTGTAATGCCGGCTCCGCACGCAGCTCGTGAGGTAAGGGCGTCTCCTGGTCGGCGCTGCTGCGCGAGTATTCTTTGAGCGCCATCGCATGCGAAATATGCTCTTCGGAGTCGGGTTGCAGCTCGTAGGTGGCCACTTGGCGCTGGAATTCGCGCAGCCAACGTTCCTTTTCTGGGCACATATCCGGACAATAACCCTGGGTGCTGCCAGTGTTCTGCAAATGGGCCATGCGGCCGCGCTGGTTCAGTGTTAGACGGAGCAGCTTATCGCGAGCATCCAAGACACGAAATTTCTCCTCACTGGTGTGGGCCGGCTTGCGCATAATGGCCTCTAGCTCTTGCTTGGCGGACTTGAGCTGCGATGACGATCGCTGGCCATTGAATTGAGTTTTTCCAGCAGCCCCAGCAACAGGTATGCCGGCTGCTACTTTAACTGTTGGTGTGTTTACGTTGGATGAGTGTTGTGCCTTGCTAGTAATGGCGTAATCATTGCGCCAGCCGACGCCAATCAAGGCGCTCAACTCAGCCTGCACCTCAGGATCGACCCATTCCTCGGTCTTTTGGGCGGGCGCACTCTCATTTTCCGCATAGGTGATCTCGAACTCCTGCCCATTGAAAATGTTGCCCTCAAGAAGCGCCTTCTCAGCTTCCTCCTCGCTGGCATAACTCACCGTGCAGGTCATGCGACGTGGACGCAACACGAAGTTGACCAAATTGCCAAACTGGCCAAAGTGCGTGCGCGCCACGAATTTGTCCAGAAATAGTTCCGGTATGTTCGTACATCTGCAAATAAACGCGGGACTCAATTAGGACCGCCAAACTTTGCCTCAGCTTTGCTGTACTTACAACAGTGTCTTGTAGTTGTATGCTTCCGAGCGGGCCTCAATCATTTTAAATTGTCTAACCAGTCACTAGAACTAAGGGTATATTTAGTTTTAATATGTGAATTTTATTAAAATATAAATTAAATATTAAATATAGAGGATTGCAAGTTCTGGAAAAACATCGATTCTTTTTCTCCGATGTCGATGTTTTTGTTATTCTTGTCGACGTTCGATGTTTTTTAACCAAGCAGCCGCGTTGAAAATTTCAATTACAATTTTGAGTAATGAAGATAGAATTCGATCCGCAAGTTCATTTTGGGTTCTCGAGCAAAATGGCGGGCAGTTTTGAATAACTAGCAACAATTGAAAACGAAAGACTTAATTAGCCAAACATAAGTAATTCTTCTATAAATTGTCATTCACCAAAAATAGCAAATAACGTGCAGTTTTAATGCGGTTTTCGCTAAAAATACTAGATTTTTAAATAAGATTAGTGGCCATAACGTTATTTTCGGAGTTTATTCGATTTTGTTGTTATGAAAATTATTTTGGTTCGATGATGAAAATTCAATTCCAATGAAGTAACAAGTAAGAACGTAACAGGCGAGCTTGCTACACAGTTAAATATCCTGCATTATTAAGCCGCTATAAAAAATATAACAAGTCGCTCTTGATCAACTTCCGACAAACTCGGACTTGGGGCCTCCTAAAATAGATACAAACTAAATTTGGCTCGATTCGGATGAAACACACATTTGGTGTTCATTCCAAAACAAAAAAAATCGGTTATATGGGGCTATATGAAATAGTGTCCAATCTGAATGAAATTTGGTCAACTGACGTGGGACCTTCTAAACTGAATACCAACCAAACTTAGCTCGATATCGGTGAAAAACCAACATTTTGTGTTAATTAAGAAAAAAAATAGGTTCCATGGGGGCTATATAATACAATTGTTCGATCTAAATAATATTTGATCAGCAGACGTAAGGCATACTCAAACAAGAAAGGAGGAAATCTAGCTTCGACTTGCCGAAGCTTATATAAACTTTACATTGTAAATCTAGATTAAATCTGGTCGGCAGGAGTGGATGCAAGGGATACAAGACAAATTTGGTTTGATTTGGATTAAAAACAGAAAAGTTCTGCTACTAAGTGTTCAATTCAGAAAAATCAGTTATATGAGAGCTATACGATATAGTTAACTGATCTGGATTTATGTCGAAGTGCAGACAAAAGAACCATCTGGTACAAATTTCAGCACTTTAGCTCTTAAGACTTCTGAGATCTTGGTGTTGAAACAGACGGAAGGACGGATGGACGAACACACGGACGGACATGGCCAAGAATATATAAAATTTAGGTAAATGAAAAATTATGGCTTAAAAAGAAAGAACGCCATAGTCGATATTCCGAATATAAGATACTCGTACGCAGCATTTATTCAGTTTTCGTCATATTTTTTCACATTTACGACTGTTTCCTTTAGTTTTTGCTTCGTAAGCCTTTTCACAATTTAAAAAAATATGCCGATGTGTCGATACAATCGATGTTCAACCCACAAACATCGACAAAATCGATAAGGGCAAACATCGGATGCCAATACACATGTGTTTAGTAATTTAACAGTGTGCAGTGTAGTGTGACCGCAATTCGAAAGCGGCAATATATTGAGTTTTGACAAAGAATACTAATATAAATTTGTGAATATAAAAAATATGGTGGAAGACCGAAACGGTTTGATATTTGAATTTGTTTAGTTAAAATTTTAAGCATACTACTGTAATCGCTCGCTTTTACGTTTGTCCAATATTTATTTAATGCTGGGTGCGAGTATCTTATAGCCGGAATATCGACTATAGCGTTCTTACGTTCTTATATATAGATATAGATCATTAGTATTATTTCTATTAGTAAATAATTGTTAGCAAATAATACCTAAATATTAACAGCTTGGCGCACCAAGAAAGGAATGTTAGCTTCGGCTTGCCGGGTGTGGGCTACAGTGCATACAAAAGAAACAAGACGAATTTGGCTTGATTTGGATGAACAACTCAAAAGTTATGCTGCTAAGTGTTCATTCCGGAGCAATCGGTTATATGGAAGCTATAGTATATAGTTGTCCGATCTAATCAAATTTGGTCAGTGGACATGGGGTATCCTAAAATTAATATAAACCAAATTTGTTTTGATTTGGCTGAAAAACAAACATTTAGTGTTCATTCCGAATAAATTAGTTCTGTGGGGGATATAGATGCCCGATCCGGACCAAATATCACTGAGATGCCTCTAGGACACATAAGCCCGAACTTTGGTTTAATTCCCGATGAAAAACAAAAAAGCTATGAAATAAAAACGGTAAAGTTGAAGGTGGGTTTGTGTGGGGCCAACCTAAAATTGGGCGTGGCAAAAAAATAAACTTGATCTGGGTGCATACTTATACAATATATAAGTTCAAAGTTTAAGTCTTTATCTCTTATATTTTCCAAGATCTAGAATTTTATACATCCGGACAGACATACGGACATGGTTTGATCGACTCGGCTTGTCATACTGATCAAGAATATACTTCATGTGGTCGGAAACGCTTCCTTCTGCCTGTTACATACATTGCAACAACTTTAATATACATTTGTACCATAGGTACAGGGCTGCTTGATTGTGCTTAAGCACACACACATGGATAACAAAAATGAAGAAATAGATTGGCACGACTTCGAAATCTCACAATATAGGTCAAACTTATTTAACTTTCAATTTAAGGCCCAATTTTAAAAAATTACAAACTCATGCAAATTTTTACGAAGCCCAAAGTATTTTGACTAATTCAATCCAGTCTGAATGACATTCATGTTGATAAGCTTTTGCATTGAATTCTTAGATACTTTCACATTAGTGCTGGAGAAAACATCGATACATCGATGCTGCTTAAATTTTTTCAAACATCGATAGACAAAATAGCGGGAAATAGAGGTAAGCTATATGAAAATATATTGATGTTTTAGAAGGATATTGGTGTTAAAATTGAGTTTTTGAAGGATTGTGATGGCAAAGCTAATTATATTGTTGCAGTCCTAGTTGAGTGGCTATGGACATGTGTGTATTTTTATCATTTATAATGCATTTATATGTTTACATGGATACATGGATAGCGAACCCGAAATATAACTGCCTCTTAACCAGACAAAGTATGGAAAATAATCAGTCTGGAATATATTTAAAGAGTCTAATGATAGCAAAACAGCAAAAAGTTTCAAATGTGGAAATGCCCACCAAAGTAGTGGCAATAACACCAATATGTCTGGTCATCTAAAGTTTGACATGCATCCCAGTTTGACAGTAAGGGATCCACCAAAGGCCTCTATTATGCATCGATTTTATCGATGATGAGATACCAAGGATATCGAAAAAACGATGTGGGCAAACGTCGATGTTTCTCCAGCTCTATTTCACATGGAATTAAACATTTTTTAATATTTAGCTCAATTGGACGAAGTTTGAGTAGATCTCAATGTTACTCAATGCTTGGCTCACTCATCTTATTTTGATATAGCGATAACAACACCATGGTGGAGGTATGTTTGTAGTATATTTTGGTATATTTTTTGCATGAAGGTATGGTATATTAATTTTTCGTTTACATTTAATGTTAAGACGCGGCGCAATGTTCAACGGAATATTGTTGGTTTTTTTTTGTTTTTGTTTTGTTTTAAATAATACAAAAATAACGCTCGGCTAACTAATATACATCACAACCCAAGTAAACCAAAACGAATCAAGTGCAAATTATTAAGTTATGTTTCTTGTCAAGTGCAAGGCAAAAAACGACGCTACAACGCGCAAAGTAAGCGAATACGAAGAGCAAACCAAAAAAGAGATAACCATAACCAACGAAGAAACGACGTTGCGATGGGCAACGCTTGAAAACGAAAAAGCAAAGATCGAAATCGAACAAAATGGAAATATATGCCCATTGTTGGTAGAACTGGAAATTTAAACAATACTCGGTGGTAACTAGGTAAACGTAATACAATTGCAATTAAGAATTTGCAGTTAACGTTAAACGAGTTCTTTTAAAACTAACGGGGTGCAGCAAATTTTCTACGCTTGTTGTTTTTCTCTTATTATTTTTATTGTTGTTTTTAACTTTAACCGTATATTCGTGTTTGCGTTACGACGCCTGTAACTTGTTTTGAGCGCGCGCGCGTTTGTGATTCACGCCCGCGACAACAACAATAACCACAACATGAAGTATGCTAAATAAATAGTCAGTCACACATGCTTATGTAGACAAAAAAAATGTTGACGCGTGCATCCTGCAATTGAGAGCGCGAGATTAAAAACCAAAAAACAATAGACACAAGTAGACACACGTCAAGTCGGTGTACTTGTGCCTGTGTGTGTCTGTGTATTGTTCGTTGCGCCGCCGTCGTATGTACAGCTGTCAAGTGCAGCTAAAGCGCAGACGCAGCAGCGACGCCAGCGAGGTCCTTTTTTTTAACGCATAGACGCTTCATCTCGCTCTCACACATGCTAATACAGCCACATCTAGGGCGGCCTAGACAACTCTGCAGAGCAGCTGCCTATGGAAGATGAAGTGCCAGCAACAACAACAACGAAATCAACAACAGGAACAACTGCTGCAGCAGACAAGCATACAAATATTTTTTCAATCAACAAAATATACTACTCTTATATATTATTATTAATATATATATATATTATATATTTTATATATATATATATATATATATATATATATATATATATATATATATATATATTATATATAATATAAATATATTAATTGAAAAGAAACTGCAGTAAGAACAATAATAATAATGAAGGTAACAGTTTGCTTTGGAGATATACGCATATTGGTGCCCTGCGGCTCTGGTGAGCTACTCGTAAAAGATTTAATTCTCGAGGCCATCAGGCGTTACAACAAGGCAGCCGGCAAGGTAAGTGAACTACAACCAGCACTTATATCTACCCTGTACCCTTGCTCCAGCGAAAATGCCGCACTTTAGAGTGCAGCATAAATATGTAATTACGTAAAAAAAAATTTCAAACGAAAAGAAGCCCGCGTCAGGCACACCGACGCTGCGGCTTATCGGGTCTGAGAGCAGACCCAGGCCCAGCAGGTCACAAAGATACATAGTTCATATCATATATTTAAATTTGAAAACCCCTAAAAAGGAGATGTTGACGAGCAACTGAACATATTATGGGCTTAGGTAAAATATTTGAATAATGATAAAAGCAGAACAGACGAAATAAACTACTAATATAACAAGCGATGAAGGGTAACTTCGGTTAGCCGAAGCTTACATACTCTTGCAGACATATATGTATGTATACACATACGTGTTCTTTATATAAGTGTCCATTCTATTAAAGTCGGTTATAGTAGTCCGCTTAGGATCATTGTTAACCATCATTGTTAAAAAACCCCATTTTATTCATTACGTATATTATTTCGAAAGGGTCGATTCTATGGCAGTTATATGGTAAGGTTGCCTGACCCGCATCATATGTGGTCGAAGGAAACGTTGGTCACGGACAACTCAGCTTATCAGGCTACTCCAGAAAATATACTTTATGACATCAAAGATGCGTTTTCTGAGCGTTGCAAATATCGTGATAAAAGCGTACAAAATGTTGATAACAACGACAAAAAGGCAAAGAATGGTTTAAGCAGTTTTATCGAAACCGTTACACCCTTCATAATTTTGACTGACAGGTGACCTGTCTATTATTATCCAACATATAAAAGAAGCTACTTTTGAATCAAACAAAAATATCAGTTTACCTTATTTTCGCGTTCATTGGCGATCTTAAATGCAGGACACCAATTGTTCCTGCACTACAGTAAGCTTTCAAAGATCCTCATCATCATAGCCTCATCAGCAATGATCGCCACATCTTCCCTCTCGCCCTAAGCAGCATCAAATATTTAATATATCCACACATGTAGGGTATTCAAAACGATATGAAATTGTATAAACTTATAAAACCAGAACACAACACAGGCAAAAAGATGTACAAAAAAAAGGCAGCCGCACCTACATTTTGAACTCATTTGACCTTAAGATTTTGGAGGGTCGCTTTCCTTGCATTAAACAACTTATGGTTGGGTCTTTTAAAACAGGTACAAAGTGCAGCAATTCCACCTTGTAATTAATCAACAAATTCCCGAAACGCAGCAGCGAATGTAAAAAGGTTTTCCTAAGAATATCAAATCCATCTCAAAATGTTGGAGGATGATGAAGTTCACGATGATTATGTTAGTGTTCATGATGATGATAATGATTGACGATGACTTTTCGAACTGATTAAGTCATTAAAGATAGATTATAGATAAAGTCATCTTGTTTTTCTATATATTTATACCCTTGCAGAGGGTATTATAGTTTTGTCACGATAATTGTTACGCAAAGAAGGAAGCATCTCCGAAGTATATAAATTCTTGATCAGCGTGACAAGCCGAGTCGATATGGCTATGTCCTCTGTACATCTGTTTCTATGCGAACCAGTGTCTCAGTTTTAAGGGTATCGATTTTATCGATAGGCTGCATTCTGCAGTAAGCTACTCATATGTAAAAATCGTCAAGCTCGGACCAATATATCACACAGCCCCATATAACCGACCGATTTGGAATGAACTCTTAGTATACACAACTTTTTTGTTTTTTTTATCTAAATTAAACCAAATTTGTTAGGTGTCAGTTAGTGTCTGATCAAGATTGGAGATTTATATCATATAGCTACCATATAACCGATTGTTCCGGAATGAACACTTAGGAGCATAACTTTTCTGTTTTTCATCTAAATTAAAAGAAATTCATCTTATATCCTTGTATCCACTGTAGCCCACGCCCACCGACCAGATTTCATCTAGATCGGTTATATATTTACAATGTGAATAATATATAAGATTCGGCAAGACGAAGCTAGCCTCCCTTTCTTGTTTTGACTTAAATTTAGTCCGAATCTGTGTTAAACCAGTTCTTTTACTCTTGAAATTTTAAGTAGCAAGCATATGAAGCCTGTCTAGGATTGCTTTGATCCCGGCCGAGATGGTTCAGGGACTAGTATATTTCAACCCCGAGTTGAAATTTGCAACGCACAGATGGAAGCATTTTCGACCATATAAAAATTATATATATTCTTGATCAGCACGACGAGGGGATTCAATATAGCTATGTCCGTCCGTCCGTTCGTTTCAATCCCGAGATCTCAGAAGTCTTAATAGTGAGAGCTACAATTTATACCAAATGCTTTTTATATCTGCACCCAGATTAAGTTTAAAAACAAGTAAGAACACTGTAATCGATATTCCGACTATAAGAAACTCGCACTCAGCATTTATTTAATATTTGAGGCGTTGCAAAAATTTAAAACAAACTTGATGTGACGCCCCACAAGGGGAGTCTACATGCCTAATTTGGTAACTCTAGCTCTTATAGTCTCTGAGGTCTAGGTGTTCATACGGACGCACAGACAGACATGGCTAGATCGACTTGGCTGTTGATGCTGATCAATAGTATATATACTTAATGGGGCCTTAGACGCTTCCTTCTGCCTGTTACATACATTTGCACGAATACAATATTTTCGTTTACTCTACTAGAGTACGAGTATAAAATATGTATATCAGATGCAGATACCAAATGCCATTTCAGACCCAGATCAATTTGCTAATTATGCAATTTAATGCTCGAATGGGACAGAAGAGAAAAATGAAGCAACCAAACAAACACAACTTGCAAAATCTGCAACAAAAAAATTAAGGGAAAAGCCACGCTTAGCTCTGCATTTCAAATTCTTGGATGATATAGCCTAGCCGCTTATAGAGGCGAAAAGTGGGTTAAATTTCATTGCTGCGCGAGGCGAGAACATGCATACTCGCATATACATATGTCATTTTGCCCTGGCAACTGCCTAAGAACGAGTATTTTATTGTTGGCTAGGTCTACACAATGTAGTAGATTTATATGTATATGGATCAATTATGGTGAATGATAAAATGTGTTGAGTAAGTGCAATTTTTTTACATTTTCAAAAAATGTGTACCATTTGGTACGCCGAATGTAAATTTCAGAGTTTGTTTTTATGAAACTAGCGTGCGACACGAAATGCGGAAGCGGAAAACAAAAACCGGGACTCCCTTGTTGAAAAAATAGACACAGAACAAACGTTTAACTTTAACGACATGCACAGTGCGTTTGTAGGCAATGAGATTATAGAATGGAGATACTCTATATATTTATTTCGCCTTAGATTACATTACTTGTCGAAAACATATCCAGGGGATTGTTTTTATGTACACGTATTACGCATATCCAGCATCTACAAAATTTAGAACCTTGGGTCACTGTGTATTGCAAGTTGAGCTGTAAATATTCACAGTATTTAAAATTCTGTTCAAGTTCTAAATATTAATTTCAGTCCACGTTCCATTCAAAATTGCAAATTTTTCTACACAAAATGCAAGCCAATTAGCTATGCTGGGAAGGGAGGGGTAAAAGCATCTGCCACTATAATAAGTACTTCTTAGTGTTCCCTACCTCTCCTCAACCTGTACCCCACAACTCTTCATGCAACAAAAATGGTAACAACAATAACAGTAGCAGAAAAATCAATTGCGTTTTGCTGAATGTTTGCCTACACCACTGTATAGTATATGAGGGTTGGCTTTGAGCTGGAACTTGGGGTTGCTTGGTAGGTTGCTTGGTAGGTTGCCCTGACAACCTCAATATGTATATACATACATAAATATACCACACCATACTATATAACGTATGTGCCTGCATTACTATTTTTATACAACTTTATACAATTTAGAGTAAACGAGTATATTGTATGGGTTCAAATGTGTATGTAGCAGGCAGAAGGACACGTCTAAGACCCCATAAAGTATATATATTCTTCATCAGCATCAATAGCCGAGTCGATCTAGCCATGTCCGTCCGTATGAACACCTAGATCTCGGAGACTGTAAGAGCTAGATAGACCCAATTTGGTATGTAGATTTATTTAATATTTAATTTTTTTTTTTTCATGCCAACTTTTTTCAGACAGACCCACCGCCCACTTTAGTGTTTTATTTTATTGCTATTTTGTTTTTCGTTGGAATTCAACCAAATTTGTGGTTTATGTGTCTTACAGGCATCTATGTTAACCAAATTTGATTCGGTTCGGGTAACTATATTATATAGCCCCCATAGAACACAAAATGTTTGTGTTTTAGCCAAATCGAACCAAATTTATTTTGTATTTATTTTAGGAAGCCCCGCTTTCGTTGATCAAATTGTATATAGATCAGGAATATTGATATTGATCGGGAGCGGTCTGCTATACAATATAATAGTTTACTAAGTACAGGGTATTTAACACTCGAGCAAGTTCGACTGTACCGTTCTTACTAGTTTTATTTAATTTTTTTTGTAATTGAAAATAGTTTCATCGTTAATTGTGTGCCCACTCACAGTTTTTACACATACGTCGAAATGTGTCTCAAAATGGACTGAGCAAATCAAACAATTGAAGTCGTGGGGAACTGGGGAAAGGAAACATGTTGTAAGTGTGAAATAGAAAGGGAAGGAGAGAAGGAAAAAAAATGCTACAGTAGTTGAGAAAGTCCAAGGCTCAAACTTCACAGTAAGTAGCCCGTGTAGCCGTGTATGTAAGATCGGGGAAATAACCAAAACTTGAGGAAGAATAAGTATTTCGAAGATATTACTGTGAACGGTAAAGGCTGATAGCAAACGCTATAAGCTAAGCAATTAAGATCTAAGAGGTAGAAATGTTCGAATTTCTCTGAAGAACAACATTTTGTACTCATCGAATTTATGCATAAGAAGGCATTCCCAGTATATAAATAATTTCAAATACATGTATTAATATCATTAAATAGTTATATAAGGGGAGGTTGATGTACAATCCCCAGTACGTTCAAGGTGGTTCCGCAATGACACCAAACCATGTTGGGCGCGGTATTTTGTTTCCCTCATAACGTCCGCCACGAGAGGCGGAGATGAAGAGCAAAAACGCACACTCGCTTACTCTCAAAGAAAAGAAAGAAACAAAATGATTTACGTTTTAGATGCGGTAGTGTA
Source organism: Hirtodrosophila duncani (assembly GCA_037043425.1). Lineage (NCBI taxonomy): Eukaryota > Metazoa > Arthropoda > Insecta > Diptera > Drosophilidae > Hirtodrosophila > Hirtodrosophila duncani. The sequence continues at coordinate 1,535,996 of JBAMBM010000503.1, forward strand.
TTAAGAGAGTATTAAGAGTATTAAGATATGTTTCAATGGAAATTACTTTAAAGAGATTATTGCAGTTAATGCAGGGCATGATAAGATTTAGAGGGAGTGAAGAAAAGAGCAAACAGAAAAAAGGTCAATGCGGTCCTGGGGAGTCCTACATTAACCACACCACACACACGAAACATATTCTAAAACTGTTCGATAATACTATTTCCTATACATAAATTTTAAATCATCTAAATGATACTGTTAAAAAAAAAAAAAATTCAATAAACAATTACGCGTTTTGGTTTACTATTTTTTTTACACCATTCACAAAATGGTATATTAATTTGTTCACGAAGTTTGCAACTCATAGAAGGAAGCATGGGAAGGGGATTCGATATAACCATGCCTGTCTGCCTTTTTTAACACAATGATCTCAGAAGCCGTTAAAGTTACAAAGCTGAAATTTTTTCCAGATGCTTCTTTTGTTTGCACGCTGGTTAAGTTCGAATTTCATATAGATCAGAAAACTATATCATATACCTCCAGCTATATCATATAGGAGCGTAACTTTTCTGAGTTTCATCCAAATCAAACCAAATTTGGTTGTATCCATTTAAGGAGGCCCCACGTTCACTGATCTGATCTGATCAAGATAGGACATCTATAGTATATAGCTACCATATAACCGATTGTTCTGGAAGAAACCGTTAAGAGCATAACTTTTCGGTTTTTCATCCAAATCATACCAAATTCTGCTTATATCCATTTGAGGATTATCGTACGTCCACTGGCCAGATCTGATCAAGATCGGAAATTAATATCACATAGTTACCATATAACCGATTGTTCCGCAATGAACACTGTTTTGCATCCAATTCCAACTCAATTCGGTTTGTATCCATTTGAGGGGGCCCCCATCCGCCGACCAGATTTGATATAGATCAGTTATAAATTTACAATGTGAATGTTATATAAACTTCGGCAAGTCGATTCTAGCCTTCCTTTCTTGTTGTTTTTTATTTCTGCCTATTTAACGTTGATTCATATGATCGGACCAAATTTGGTGCGATATTCAATTGCAATCAGTATGGGAAACCCAAGTAAATAAGTAAAAATGTCTTTAAAAATATGAAATCGTAGATGAGTAAATCAATTAAGAGCTGTAAACATTTCAACCCAAACCGCACTTTGTACGTCCTCGAATGAAACCCAAGTTGTAAATAAATAAAAATTTAATAAAAAATACTAAATCGTAGATGAATAAACAATATAAGAGGCAAATTTGAAGTCTTTATCTCTCCTATAGTGTCCAAGATCTACAGTTTCATACATACGGATAGACGACGTACGGACGGAGGGAAGGACACGACTAGATCAACTCGGCTTGTCATCCTGATCAAAAATATACATTATTTATAGGGTCGGAAACGCTTCCTTCAGCCTGTTACATATATTGCAACAACTTTAATATACCCTTGTACCATAGGTACAGTATAAAAAGCAGTAAAAACTGAGAGACAATAATTCAATTGAATATCGCGCCAAATTTGGTCCGATCGTATGAAACAAAAAAAAGAGATAGCAATTAAACACAACAAGAAAGGAAGGCTAGCCTCGACTTGCCGAAGCTTATATACCATTCATATTGTAAATGTATAACTGATCTATATGGAATCTGGTCGGCGGACGTGGGGCCCCCTTTAAATGGATACAACCCGAATTTGGTTGGATTTGGATAAAAAACAGAAAAGATATGCTCCCAAGTGTTGATTCCGGAACAATCGGTTATATGAAATCTATATGATATAGTTCTTGATCTTCATCAGATCATTCCAGCGGACGTGGTGCCTCCTCTAATGGATACAACCCGAATTCGGTTGTATTTCGATAAAAAAAACAGAAAAGTATTTGGTTCGATTTGGATGAACAACAAAAATGTCCATTCCGACAAAATCAATTTTATGGGGCTATGTGAAATAGTGGTCCCCCCTTCTAATGAATTGTGCACGTTAAGCCGTTTATAGCGCTTCCACGTGAGACTAAATCAGCAGGGTTCTTATCACATGTCGCCAAACCACGTTGCTAGAGAGCTCCTGGATTTCAGCAACCCTATTAGTCACAGATGTTGCTAGCCAATGTTTCAGCCAATACAATGTGACTTGTGAATCTGACCAAAAGTTAACGCTTTCCAAAACGAAGTTCTCAAGTAATTGTGCCACTTGAGCCCGCAACTGAGCTAACAGATGCGCTGCACACAATTCAAGCTGTAGAATCGATTTCGTTTTCAGAGGAGACACTCGAGATTCTGCTGTCAGAAGCCTTGACAAAGCATTTGTACCATCACTGGTACGAATATTAATGCAGCAACCATATGCTTCACTTGACGCGTCTGCGAATCCGTGGATTTGGACACTTCTATAGGAGGTAAGACAAATATAGCGAGGTAGAGCTATTTTCTCTAAACCAAGCAAATTGTGTTTAAATTTGTTCCAGCTAGTATGAAGATTTATGGAACGGACTCGTCTCAATTTAACTTTTGCCGCCAAAGCAGCAAAACTTTGCCCTCATAATCAAAGGACATAGCAGGCCCAATGGGTCGAACAAACGTGATGCAACTGGCAAAACGTTGGGCTTAGTTGCGGATTACAAATCAAACGAATCATCTAAATGATAGTGAAACAAATAATTTTGAGGGTTCCATCGCAGAAGGATTAAACTGCAGAGACTTCTCCTGCCCACTGTTAGACAGCACATGGGGATGTTTTGAAGCCCATTTGGCCAACTTGAAACTTCCAAGTTCCAAAACCTCACAAACTTTCTTACGGATTAGTTTTAGGTCTGCCAAACTGTTTGCTCCTGTAAGCATATCGTCAACGTAAATATCGTCAGGACTCAGAAAGTTATTTTTAATAACTCTTACTCTAAGCCCATTAGGGTTACATCAGGGGTACCGCAGGGTAGGCACCTCGGTCCCCTTGTCTTCGCCTTATTTATAAACGAACTGCCTCGTGTTCTATCTCGTACTCGTGTATTAATGTGCATACCACTTCTGACATCGTACGTTCTTAACGATATGCCCCTTGATCGCGTCGACTCAGTTAATGACTTGGGTGTTCTTTTAGGGCCTAAATTGAAATTCGACTTAAACATTTCAATTACCGTCAATAAGGCTGTGATTGTTTTGGGTTTTATTAAGTGATGGTCGAATGAATTTGATGATCCTTATATAACAAAACTACTGCATACTTCTCTGGTCCGAACTATTTTAGAGTACGCATCGTGTGTTTGGTGTTTACAATACAGGAATAACCAGGACCGCATTGAGTCTGTTCAAAAGAAATTTTTACTTTTTGCTCTCCGTGGGTTCAATTGGGACCCCATATTCAAGTAGGCTCCTGCTAATAAACCTTCCATCTCTTGAAAATATTAGAATTATGCTTAATGTTATCTTTATACATAAGCTGATTGATTAAAGGTGATATTGACTCGCATTCTTTAATCAGTTTTTGTCTTCCTCGTAGAACTACTAGAAAAATGTGTTCCTATCTATCTTCAGCACTGTAATTTAAACTATCTCCTCCATGAACATTTTCGTGTCCTTTCTTTTAACTATAGTAATCTATTTAACTTTATCTCTAATACTAACTCCCTTAACTCAATCAAACAAATATTAATGCATCTCGCTAGTAGATAATGTAAATTGTTTATGGTTTGTTGTTTTTACTTTCACTGAAAGTGAGCGAGCGAGTCCGCGTTTTTTTCCGTCTTCGCGATTCGTGTCGCTCGTTAAGCGGCTGCGTCCCTCGGCCGGTTGGGCGGGAGATGTGAGCTTCTAGTCTGGGCTTCGCGCGTAACAAGCCCCGTGGCTTGGTATCGTGGGTCCCCTTGAACGTGCAGCGCATTTTAAGTCAACGTCCCGATAAAAAAAAGTGACAGCGTAGATTTCTGACAATTCAAATAGACAACGGATGGCCAAGAGGGTGCCGATGCTGTTCGCGCTCTCCCTCCAAAGAATCAATTGATAATTGCGATATTCTTAGGCGACATTTACTTGTCTATACACCTTTGCATTACTTGTTTAATCGAAATCGTGCGAGAGTAGAGTAGAGCTCCCTCTGAATAGTCGCACCTTTCATCAATGTCTCGTTTAATGAGATTGAGGTCGACGGTTTGCTTGATTCGTCGAAAACTACTCGCAATTTGGTGGTTCTACTATCAGGTTTCAGGACACATTGATATGGAGTATAGTAACGCTGACCTGGAGGAGTGCTGGTAAGCACTGACATGGGGCCAAGTTTGGGGTACTCTTTCATAAAATACATGTACATATTTCGCCAATAATTATCCCGTCCGAGTCTGCGCTCTAGAGAAAGAAACCGGCGCTTTGCCGTTTCGAAAGATAAGCCCAATACATTGGGACTACGTTTAAATGGCAGCTTATCTTCAAAGCGAGGTCGCACACTAAAGCTTTGCAGATACAATCCAACCGAACAACGTTTTTTGGATAGATGGATGTTCGTAACTTAGCTTTATTTGGCCCACACAAAGTAATTCGATAAAGGTTTCTGCTCCTAGCAGAAAGTCAACTTTAGCAGGCTTGTGGAAGCAAGGGTTCGTCAGCTCAATGTTGGGCGGAATTTTCCATTGTACAAAGTTAACTACATGATCGGGCTTATATGTAGAAATCGAGCTTAATTCCCAGAAGTCGGATGCAAACTTATGAGCATTGACACGAGAGTGGACAGACGTGTGAACTTTGGACCATGTTCAGGCATGAATCTTCACGATGCAAACGTAAACGGTGTGCTAGATCCTCTGACATAAAATTGATTTGAGAGCCGGAATCTACACGGGCTCTTTCATATTGATACTGTCCGGATCTATCTTTGACTTTCACTAATGCAGTGGGGGAGTAGGGTCTCCTCAAATGGATACAACCCGTATTTCGTTTGATATAGATGAAAAGCAGAATAGTTATGCTCCAAATTGTTCATTCCGGAACAATCGGTTATATGGTAGCTATATGATATAGTTACCCGATCTTAATCAGATCAGACCAGCGGACGTGGAGCCTTCTCAAATAGATGCAAACCGAATTTAGTTTGATTTTGATGAAAACAGAAAAGTTATGCTGCTCAGTACTCATTCCGGAACAATCGGTTATATGGTAGCTATATGACATAATTGTCCGATCTTGATCAGATCAGACGAGTTGACGTGGGGTTTATTCAAACTGATACAAACCGAGTTTGGTTTGATTTGGAAGAAAAACAGAAAAGTTATGCTCCTAAGTGTTCATTCGGGAACTCTGGGAACTATATGGAACTATATAGCTGTCTGATCTGGATAAAACTCAAATTTGACCCTCGGGGGCTACTATTTAATCTGCCTGAAATTGTTTATTAAAAATATGTGCACAATCTTTGCTCGAGTTTCATTCCAACCATCTCAAAGAATTCAAGCAGTCTCTGGCTTTGTTATGGCTCTGGCTCCCTCATTCGCCTCATTTTGCCGGTCAGTTTTTAAGGCATGGCTAAAATTTCGAATTTACTTATAGCTTCCACAAAAATATCTGAACCCCAACCAAAGCTGTTTATGCTTAATCAGACTCAGACCAAATTGAGTCGATGATTATGGCTGAGTATGATTCTTATTTTCATCGCTGAAACGTGCTCGACGCTGCGTTTCGATGGTCGCCATAATATTAAGATGACCATTAAGGCTACAAAAATTTAAAATATTGTCCAACCATCGCAACCAAATGGGGCCTTCCTTTATGATATTGGTTAAAGTCAAATGAAGGCAGCTAAAGAGGTAAAAGCCTTGTTGCGACTCACTGTAAGATATTTCTCTTTTTAAAACATGCACAAAATGGTATATTCATTTTGTCAGGAAGCTTGTAACGCATAGAAGGAAGCGTTTCCGTCTATATAAAGTATATATATTATCGATCAGCATGACAAGGGGAATCGATATGACCATGTCCGTCTGTCCGTGCGTTTGAACACCTAGATCTCGGAGACTGTAAGAGCTAGAAAAACCCAATTTATTATGTAGATTCTCCTTGTGGGGCGTCAGACCAAGTTTGGTTTTAAATTTTGCCACGCCCCCTCCCGCCCCCGCAAACCGCACAACCTTACATTTTCCACAAAGGTTAACGCGTTCAGTTGAAACTCGGTTTGTGTATGTATAAGCATATATCATCTACCAATTTGCCGAGTTTTGTTAAGACCGGATTATGATTGTAGATAAAATCGTAAAAAACATGTTGTATATGACAACACACCATCCCCCCTCCCCAAAAATAAATGCTGAGTACGACTATCTTATATTCGGAATATCGACTATAGTGTTCTTACTTGTTATACTCGTACTCTGGTAGAGTAAACGAGTATATTGTATTCGTGCAAATGTATGTGTGTAACAGGCAAAAGGAACTTTTCCGACCACATAGAGAATATACATTCTTGATGTTGCTCAACAGCCGAGTCGGCATAGCCATGTCCGTCTGTCCGTCAGTCCGTCGTCCGTATGAGCACCTAGATCTCAGAGACTATAAGAGCTAGAGTCACCAACTTTGGTATGTTGGCTCCTCTACTTTACACGCAGATCAACCTTGTTTTAAAATTTCGCCACGTCCCCTCTCGCATCCGAATATCGATAAAAACCTTATATCTCCCACAGTTTTTGGCACATTTAGTTGAAACTCGCTTTGTCTAGGCATTAGAACATATGGTCTATAGCGTTCTTAATTGTTTTGTTTCTGTGATTTGGCTCAGAAGTTTGTTTGGTACCATGCTTTGAAAATGTTGTTTAATGCTGCTTATGTTAATAAAACTCACTTTTGCACCCAATTTTATGCTTTGACATAATCCTTACGGGTGATATAATTTTGAAATACTTTGAGATTTCTATTAATCGTCGATATGATATGAGGGCTTCATCGGCTCTGATTGGGAACATTTCCTTATCATCAGCATTAATACCAATATGGCTATTTCCGATGAAGTAATTTTGTAAATTTTACAAAAAATATCATGAATTTAAAACCATGCAAGACATAACTCGCTTGTGTGAGAAGTAAAGCAATTGCAAAATCGAGTGATCCCGCTTGTGCGAAAATTCAAGAAGTAAATTGCAAAATACAGTTGCCTAGTCTTCTCGCCATATGAGTCCTATATATCGTATCTCTCAGTTGCTACGTGAAGCTATGAAGGAAATAAGTGCAAGAAATGTTAAAATACAAAGTTGTTATATATTTACAATGTGAGAAGGGTATATAAGCTTCGGCAAGCCGAAGATAACCTTCCTTTTTTTCTTTTGGTATACTTATAAGAATTCATATGTGTTAAACAAAAAGCAGTAAAAAACAAGTAAGAACGCTGTAGTCGATATTCCGACTATAAGATATTCGTACTCATTATTTATTTATTCTATATTTGACACACTCGAAAGTATGCAAAACTTTGTTTTTTTTTTTTTGCGTGAGGTGCAAAAATATATTTACTTTATGGGGTCGGAGACGCTTCCTTTTGCCTGTTACATACAATACGAGTACATACGAGCATAATAACGTTGTCTCTCCAGGGATAAATGTGTTTTCATATCTAGCATGGAAGCATTGTACACAATTCAGCTCATCTGACATGTGCGATCGGTGCAACCTTTTATCGCGGTAGTCTCTTATAGCGCGTACCACAGCGTACTCGTAATACTCGTACTTACATATATACATCTGACGTGTCAATTTCACGCTTACTCATGCCGCTCCGCTTCCCAGTAAACATCAACACAGAATTCTTTGTGACCATACTCGTACCTGTTTCCTCTTAACCCAGCGTACGTGTCATCATCTGCCGGATCTGCTGGAAAGCAGAGCCATGCCGTTGGAAAGCAGAGCCAGGCACACAGAAACCCTGACATGACCGGCTGCATGACCAACACATCCACGCCCACACTGCATTAAAAAATAAAGCAGCGGGTTGCAATGATGAGTTCTCGCTTAAACCTGGGCCAGGGGCTGAATGGCTGACTGACCACCGCGTATACCGCTTATGGTGCATGTTTCTAGTTGTCCCTTTCAGGTTGTGGTACTACTATTAATAGGAAATTCGGTCTTTGGAAGAGCGCCAGCGAAGGTCCTAAATTAGCTGATTCTAGTATTTTTGAATTTCGTGAGTCACTTACCGATTTCTAACACTTGCAAGAGATCTGTCATCTCTGAAAAATATATCTATATATATTTGAAAATACAATACATATACATATATTTTTTGATACATACATATGTCTTCTCGATTTTATCATTCTATAAATTATTCTAATTAAGCATGCCGCCTAGATTTGTTGATTCGTTTTTAAATATCTAACCAAATTTCTAAGTACATTGACTCACACTCCACATAATATTTGTAATGTCGCGATGCCTTACATACATATTTATCCAAGTGTTCCCTCTAAAAAAAATTAATAAATTTCATGCATGAATCATCATGAACAACCATGAGCCATTGAAGTTTTGCAAGACAGATACAGAGAGAGAGAGAGAGAGAGAGAGAGAGAGAGAGAGAGAGAGCGAGAGAGAGAGAGAGAGATAGAGAAATAACGATACTAGTAGAGATAGAGAGCGTATTGAGAGATTTTCAACCAGTATTGCCAAACGGCTTGCCAAAGAATGTTGAAGGTCGCAAAACCTTTTGCATTTTTTTTTGTTGTTTTTTCCTTTTATGCCTTTCGGCTTCCACGCTTAAGTTACGACTTTAACATACAATTTTCTTGTTGCTGTTGTGTAGGCGCGTTTGCACGTGCAAAGCAAAAAGAGCGAACAAGCTCAGCCGCCACGCCCCAAAGTCAGTCAGTCCATGGCTAATTGCGCATTTTGCCGGCTTGAGTTCGAGGTGCTGTTGCTGCTTGCATTAATTAAATTATAAGCGCGGGCGATCGCGTTTTGACGGTCTGCGTCTGTCTCGGCTGCATTATTTCCCTCAGCTTTGCTTGGACTTATCGCCCCTGCTGCCATTCAAACAAACTAAACACGTAGGCGACAAACTTGCAAATGCCGGACAATGTTCAGATACTCTTTATTAACGTCTCGTTTGACGCGAATTCTATTTCATTAGAAAATCCGTTTGAACCCGTCTTATCCAGTTTAAAATATTCCGTGAGATTTGTATTGGTATGATATTTGAGTAACTGTTGGATTAAAACTGAACTAATTGTTATTTTTGAGCGCGCATGTTTTGCGTTTTCGATTTAAATATTTACAAGAGCAAGCATCAGCAGAGAAGCTGCAGAGTGCGACACATTCCTTTGTGGCATACATTTTTATACTCATTCTCTAGTAGAGTAAACTATAAGAGCTAGAGTTAGAGTTACCATATTTGGTATCTCGACTCGCCTTGTGGGGCGTTTTAATATTATGACCCGCCCCCTCCCACCCCCGCAAATCGATAAAAACGTTATCCACAAAAACAACAATATCTAGGAGACTATAAAAGCTAGGGTCACCATATTTAATATGTAGACTCTCCTTGTGGAGCGTCAGAATGCGTTTTCTCAAAATTTTGCCACGTCCCCTCCCTCTCAACTTTAGTTGCAACTTGGCACATAATCTACCGATTTGTCAAATTTCGTTAAGATCGAAAATTAATTGTTGACAAAAACGTAAAAAAAAATATTTTGTATGAGCGCAAGTGCTTGTCAACAAAGCGCTGTGGCAGAGCTTGGCAAAGACACCACATTAGTGGCGTCAGCAAAATATATAAGTGACACTTGTGGTCCATAGATGTTTTGCTTTATAGAGGCTTATTTGGTAATTGGTTTTCAATATCAAAAGAGCCGTCATAAACATATTAGTTTACTTTACATTAATGTTGACGGCAACCCTTTGGATGGAGGAATAAGAGATGGTGAAAAGAAGGTGGCGAGGGCATAATTTGCGTTCCAATTGAGCAGCCGGATGAAATTTCTGGCAGTGCACAAAGCAGACTCTGGTCTGGCCTTGAAGTCGCTTAACAACAATAACAAACCATGATAGTACAAATAATAATAACAATAATAAAACAAAAAAAAAAACCTAGTTTCGGCTTACCAAAGTTTATATACCATGCACATTGTAAGTAAATAAATAAATTTGGTCATCTGTCGTTTGGCTACAGTGGATACAAGAATTTATTTTTATTTAATGATGAAAAAAGAAAAGGTTGACGTGGGGCCTTCTCAAATGGATACAAACCGAATTTATTTTGATTTGGATGAAAAGTAATGCTACTAAATGTGCGAAAAGGCTTTATTTTGCCTGTTACATGCATTTGCACGAAAACTACATACTCGTTTACTAGAGTACGAGTATAAAAATCAAATGTATCGACTATATTCGAGTTTGGTATGGCAGCAAAAACGCATATCTCCCACAATTTTTGTCATTGGGTTGGTATATGTATGAGCAGATTTGCTAAATTTCCTAATAATCCGATAATCGGAAAAGCATATTCTGTACGAGCACCCCTCAACGTTGCAATGTATGCACAAGGCAGAAGGACCCCATTAAGTATATATATTCTTGATAGGCATGACACGCCGAGTCAAGCTAGCCATGTCCGTCTGTCTCCGGATGTATGAAAATCTAGATCTTAAGAAGTAAAAACGCTATAGTCAATATTCCGACTGTAAGATACTCGTACTCAGCATTTATTCAATATTCGACATACTGAACAGCGCACCCCGCTGTTGATGCTGATCAAAAGTATATATACCTTATGAGGTCGGAGACGCTTCCTTTTGCCTGTGACATACATTTGTATGAATAGAATATACTCGTTTACTCTACTAGAGTACGAGTATACCAAGAAAGGAAAGCTAGCTTCGGCTTGCATTGTAAATATATAACCGATCTAGATCAAATCTGGATGGAGTGGATACAAGGGATACAAGACGAATTTGTTGTAATTTGGATGAAACACAGAAAAGTTATGCTCCGAAGTGTTCATTCCGGAAGAATCGGTTATAAGGTAGCTATATGATATAGTTCTCCGATCTTGATCAGACCAGGCCAGGGGTTTTTTCAAATTGATACGAACCGAGTTTTGTTTGATTTGGATGAGAATGAAAAAGTTATGTTGCTAAGTGTTCATTTCGAAACAATCGGTTATATGGAAGCTATATGATATAATTGTCCGATCTGGATAGAACTCGAATTTGAATTTGTGCTGACAGACGAAGCATCAGGTAAAAATTTTAGCTTTGTAGCTTTTAAGACTTCTGAGATCTTTGTGTTGAAACAGACGGACTGTCGGACAGACAGACATGGATATATGGATTCCCCTTGTCATGCTGATCAAGAATATATATACTTTATACAGTGGGAGTGGGCGCGGCAAAGTTGAACAGCAAATTTGATCTGACGCCCCACAAGGGGAGTCTACCTACCAGATTGGGTCTCCCTAGCTTTTACAGTGTCCGAAATCTCGGTGTTCATACGGACGGATAGACGGACATGGCTAGATCGACTCGGCTGCTGATGCTGATCAAGAATATATTATGGGGTCCTAAACGCTTCGTTCTGCCTGTTGCATACATTTGCACCAATACAATATACTCGTTTACTCTAATAGAGTACGAGTATAAAAATTTCATACCTTTGAGTGTGTCGAATATTGAATAAATGCTGGAGTACGAGTATCTTATAGTAAGAGTATCGACTATTACATTCTTACTTGTTATTTACTTCCTTGTTGTTGTTTTTTGTTGCGTGAGCATTTAGTATAGAGTGTCCGGTTACGAGAAATCTGTATAGCTGTACACATATATATGTTTTCCCAATGTATTACCATAATAAACCGAGTAATAATTTCTTTTCAATGTGCATTTGTTTGTTTTGTTCATGCGACTGGTTTTGCATTTCACAAAACGCAACGTATTGGGTTTTGTATTTTGTTGCCTGGATTGATTGCTTGTTTGATTGACTGACTGATACATTAATTGATTGACTGACGGACTTAAGTCCGGGTTTGCTTTGAAAAGAAACCAAACAAAAACACAATGCGTTTCCGTTTTTCATCACTTTCACTACCATCTTAGCATAACTACGTTGTCCGTCGTCGCTTTTGTAATGAACTTTGCTTGACCAGGAGCCGGTTTTTATAGCCTTTTACACATATTTAAGCATATAAACAAGTAAGAACGCTATAGTCGATATTTCGACTATAAGATACTCGTACTCAGCATTTATTCAATATTCGACAAACCCAAAAGTATGAAACCTTTTTTTTGTTGGGGGGTGGGGTGTTTTCATACAACATGTTTTTTTACGATTTTGTCTACAATTATTATCTGATCTGAACAAAACTTGGCAAGTCGGTAGATTATATGCTTATACGTATACAAACAACATTTTTTTGTCTCTTTTATTCTTCATCATTTTGACTTATTCTGAGAGTAACTTTGAGTTCTGGAAGTGCACCGTTATTTTGTTTTGCTATTTTCTTGGAAGTGCGACAAAAATGCATGCATTTTTTTTTGCGACAGCCGATTAACACATTTTTGCTTTAGTATCAATTTTTGCGTGTAAGCTGTCGTGTTTGGCTGAATAAAACTATTATTTATTTATTGTGATCAATTATCAATAAAATAAAGAAGTAATGGGAAAAGCAATACCGTTGAATGAGTCTGAAAAAGGCAAAATAAAAGCTTACAGGGAGTGCGGTCACTCGATACTTCAAATATCAAAACATATTAAACGCAGCCGTAAAGCTATTACCGCATACTTAAACAATGAGGAAACCTATGGAAAAAACATGAAAGGTCGGCCCTCATCAGTAATAACACCAACCGCCAAGCAGATTATATTGAGGCTCGCATCTAATTCTCACGACTCAACCGCTAAGATAACAGAAAAAACTGGTGTTAAATCATGCGTTCGGACTGTACAAAGAGGTATTTCGAATGCTCAACAAATAAAGCGTCTACAATTAAAAAAAGAACCTCCTCTAAACCAACTTCGAAAGATGCAACGGCTCGATTTCTGTCGATCAAATATGACCTGGACCTAGGAATGGGAGCGTGTAGTCTTTTCGGATGACAATTTGGAGGGTCCAGATGGGTATGCCTACTCCTTTCATGATTTCAGAAAGGAAGATCGATTACACAGCCGTGCCAGCGGTGTCATAGTGTGGGGAGCTATTTCTTACTTTGGCACCATAGAACTGCAATTTCTAACCAGCCGTATGAACGTCATTGCATACAAGGAAGTACTGAAAACGGCTTTTCCGGCAATCAAGGCTATATTTGGAACCTTGGAATGGAAGTTCCACCTGGATAACGCACCAATTCACACAGCCAGGATCGTAAAGTCCTGGATTGAGGGTCAGAACGTTGAATTGCACGTTAGCACGCAAAGTGTAAGAGTCCGGCAGACAATATTCAACTGAAGCTCAACTCATTGAAGGAACAAAAGGGTCCTGGGAGGCTATTTCACTCAATTACATTAAAAAATTATATGACTTCTTACCCAAGCGGATGTATGAAGTCGTACTTAACCGTGGAGGCTCAACACATTATTACATTTTGTTAAAAAAAAACCAAAATATTAAAATTAATGTTAAAAAATAATTTGAATAAAATTTGAATCCATTGTTTTTTTTTTTTTTTTTTGGTATTTATGATGGCTGTGCTAATCAAATGTCGCAAAAATTAAAGTTAATTTTTTATGTTAAGTTCGTTTAAATTCATTTAAAATGTTATTAATAAAGTTAATATCTTATCTATTATTAAATCTTGTGTAGAATTTAATATTTTTGAAATGACCAAAAAATTCATCTCAAAAGCTTTATTCGTTTTCCTGATATGAAGCTCCTAAGACGCGGAGCATAGGGTGTGCTAATCGGTTGTCGGGGAGTGTACTCGTTTACTCTAATAGAGTATGAGTGTAAAAACAAACAAGATAGGAAGGCTAGCTTCGGCTTGCCGAATCTTATATACCTTCACATTGTAAATACATAGCCGATCTAGATAAAATCTGGTCGGCGTGGGCGTGGGGCTACAGTGGATATGGACACAAGGGATAGAAAACGAATTTGCTTTGATTTGGCTGAAAACCAGAAAAGTTATGCTCCTTAGTGTTTATTCCGGAACATCCGGTTATATGGTTGGTATATGACATAGTTGCCCGATCTTGATCACAGCATTCCAGCGGACGTGGTCCCTCTTCAAATGAATACAACCCGAATTTGGTTGGATTTGGAAGAAAAACAGAAACGTTATGCTCCTAAGTGTTCATTCATGAACAATCAATTATATTTTAGCTATGTGCTATAGTTGTTTCATCTTGATCAGATCACTCCAGAGAATGTGGGCCGCCTCAAATGTATACAACTCGAATTTGGGTGGATTCGTATGAACAACATAAAAGTTTTGCTCCTAATATAATTCATTCTGTAACAATCGGTTATATGGGAGCTATAGGATATAGTTGAGCGAGCTGGATGAAACTCGAATTTGACCAGTAAGCTGACAAAGGAAGCATCTTGTAAAAATATAAGCTTTGTAGCTTTTAAGACTTCTGAGATGTTTGTGTTGAAACAGACGGACTGTCGGACAAACGGACATGGCTATATAGATTCCCCATGTCATGCTGATAAAGAATATATATACTTTATATAGTCGGAAACGCTTTTGCAACGCATAAACTTCCTGACAAAATTAATATATGTATCTATGTGAATGGTATAAAGTTCCCAGCAAGTGAATTTGTAGGGAACCTTGGGCTGATTTTCGTGTTATTAGCCGATTATATAGCCAACCATGGTTAGGTCCATATCCGCCAAAGCATAGTATAACTGGAATCAAGCGCACAATTTCCTAGTGCAAAGTTCAAACAAATTAATTTGAAAAAAAATTATTATGCGTTTTTTCTTAGCCTTAAATGCTTTAATTCAAATCCGGATTATGTTTAATGTTACGTGCAGTATAGCTTCTTTCAAAATAGGTGTTCTGGACGACTGTTTTGACACAATCTGTCAAAAAAGTTTCTGGACTGAGCACCTAGTCGTGAAGGAGTTGAAAGCTAGAACTAGAAATCGGATACCCTCCCTGCCTCCTAGAAATCGATTAGACTCCCTGCTGTCGCACAATCCGTACCCTCTAAAATAGCTCCAAAAAACTAACTTTTGTTTTCTTGCCTACCAAAATGACCTTAAAACTAAACTCTGTAAACTTTACACTGATAGCCTATCTTTTGATTTTCATATTTTAATTTTTACAGAAACTTGGTTAAAACCTGATATCTTTTACTCTGCATTTTCCTAACACTTATACTGCCTATAGATTTGATCGTCCCTCCCGCCAAGGTGGTGGCGTATTGATTGCTGTTGATTGAACGTCATTGAATTTATAAGTACTAAATTGTCTCTTAAATGTTTTTCTGTCTTTATTACTGCCTCTTACATTCCTCCACGTTCTGATATTTCTGTTTATTTGGATAATCTTTATGCTATTCAATCGATCGCGTCAATACTTTCTGATACTGACCAATTGTTGGTTTTTGGTGATTTCAATATCTGTGATGTCACATGGTTCTCTGTGATCGACCCAGCCGGTTTGATACTTTCCAGGCAACACGAATTTGTTGACGGTCTACTTGAATTGTCGTTATCTCAAGTTAATTTTGTAACAAACTCATTGAATCGCCAACTTGATTTGATATTTGCTTCTGACCCGTCCATTTCAATGGTCTCTAGTCAGTCCGCTTTTGCTTCCTGAAGACCCGTTTCACCCATCATTACACTTTACTCTGGATATTCCTATCCCTGCTTTATCTGCATCATCCAACTTTTCCTCTAGAACATATTCATTTAGAAAGGCTAGCCTTAACAATGTCATCCTTCAATCAGACTGGTCATACTTGTACAGATATGGACAGTGTGGTAGACTTCTTTTACAAAATTCTTTATTCCATTTTTAAGGATTTGGTTCCGTTCAGTAGGCTTAAGAAGCCTCCTTGGTTTACTCCACAGTTGTCTAATTTAAAAAATATCAAATCTAGACTCTTTATGAAGCTCAAAGTCTCCGGAAAGTTCTGTGACTATTCGCGTTATATTGCTGCTCGTTCAAGGTTCACTGTCATTAATTCCGAGTGCTATAAAGCATATTTGCATCGCTGTATGGTACAATTTTCTCAGGACCCAAAACAATTTTATGATTCTGTTAATTCAAAACATTAAACAACTGTGCTACCTTCTTCATTATTTTATATAAATACTAAAGCAAATACAGATCAAGGCATTGCCCATTTGCTTGCAGAATTCGTTCAAACAACTTATTCCTCTCTTAAGTATCGGTCTGATCAGATATACCCTTATAGCTTACACAGGTCTAATAACATCCCACCCCCCCTAGTCACTGAACGCTTATTGCTTAATGAACTTAAGTCTATTAAGCCTAACTTTCGTCCTGGTCCTGATGGCGATCTTGGGTGTGTTCTCAGATTCTGTGCTGATGCGCTTTGGAAGCTTTTTGATCTATCTTTGAATTCTTCGTATTTGCCGTCTCTCTCATTTATTATTCCTCTCCATAAAAGGGAGAATAAGACTGATGCCCAAAACTACAGAAGCATATCAAAAGTGTCTGCTTTTTGAAAAAATATTAACTTCACAGTTACAACACTCTTGCGGTTCTATAATTTCATTTACTCATCATGGGTCTACCGCCACTATTTTATTAAAATTTTCTTCTTTTGTAATACAAGGATTTAAGAATAAGATGCAAACTGATGTCATTTACACTGACATCAGCAAAGCATTTGACTCTATAAAACCACTGTTTACTTATTCATAAGTTGGATCTTCTTGGCTTCCCATCCCATCTTCTTAAATAGATTTCCGACTACCTCAATCTCAGAACTCAGAAAGTTATTTTTAAAGGCTCTTACTCTAAGCCCCTTAGGGTTACATAAGGGGTACCGCAGAGTAGCCACCTCGGTCCCCCTCTCTTCATCTTAGTTGATAGTTCACTCAGTTGATGACTTGGGTGTTCATTCGGACCCTAAATCAAAACTTGATTTGCACATTTCAATTACCGTCAATAAGGCTGCGGTCGAAGAAATTTGATGATCCCTACTTCTTACTTCTCTTCTTTTAAATCTTCCATCTCTGAAATCGTGAAATTATGCTTAATGTTATCTTATACATAAGATTAATGGTGATATTGACTCGCCGTCTTTAATGAGCCAAATTAGTTTTTGTGTTCCTCGTAGAACTACTAGAAATTATGTTCCTATCTATCTTCAGCACTGTGATTTAAACTATCTGCTGTATGAACCTTTTCGTGTCCTTTGCTTTAACTATAATAATCTCTTTAACTTTATCTCTATTAATAGCTCCCTTAACTCAAACAAAACATCTATTATAACGCATCTAGCTAGTAGATAATGTAAATTGTTTATGGGTTGTAGTTTTTGCTTTCATTGAAAGTTAGCGAGAGTCCGCTTTTTTTTCCGTCTTCGCGATTCGTATCGCCCGTTATGCGGCTGCGCCCCGCGACCGGTTCGGCGGGAGGCTTGAGCTTCTAGTCTGGGCGTGGCATCGTGCTTCCACTTGAACGTGCTGCGCATTGAACGTCAACGTCCTGATAAGAGAAAAACAGAAAAAAGACATTGACATATTTGACATTTTTATTCTCATGTATTATATTCACCACAGTGCACAGGGCTCAACTCTGAACTGCATTGTACAAAATAAACCAGAGCGTGAAGCATTTGGAATAAAAATCAGATTTCAATGGAATAGGGATCATATTCTACATGGAATCGGGATCGCTTTCCTTTCATTCACTTTATACAACTCAACTTTGAAACTATCGATATATCTCCATATATCATTTTAGTTCCACTATGCCGCGTCTCATTTCATTTAAACCTCTCTTCGATTAGTGCGGTAGAAGCCTTGTTTGGCTTCCAGCCCGGCCGCCCACTCCGATTCATCACTAAGTGGATTTGTTGTCGCTTCTGTTGCCGCTGCTGGTGGTGTTGGCAGTACTGCGTGTGCCATGGATGCTTTCGCTTTGTCTCCAATGTGCTTTATTAGCCAGTCTTCGGCCGTTAGCTGGCTGATTGCCGGCATATCTCTTTGCGTTACAATTTTTGAAGCCCAACAGTTAAAAGAAAAACAAGTAAAAACGCTACAGTCGATATTCCGACTATAAGTTACTCGTACTCATCATTTATTCAATATTCGACGCACTCAAAAGTATGAAAAACAATTTTTTTTATTGGGGTGGGGTTTTCTTATACAAAATGTTTTTTTTACGATTTTGTCTACAACTATTATCTGATCTTAACAAATCTCGGCAAATCGGTAGATCATGTGCTTATATATATGCAAACCGAGTTTCAACTAAATGCGTTAAAATTTGTGGTTTGTGGGGGCGTGAGGAGGCGTGGCCAAATTTAAAAACAAACTTAATCTGACGCCCCACAAGGGGAGCTTACATACCAAATTGCGTCTCTCTAGCTCTTATAGTCTCTGAGATGTAGGTGTTAATACGGACGGACGGACGACATGGCCAGATCGACTCGGCTGTGGATGCCGATCAAGGATATATAGACTTTATGGGCTTACACGCTTCCTTCTGCCTGTTACATACATTTGCACGAATGCAATATACTCTTTTACCACTACTAGAGTACGAGTATAAAAATGTATCAGAACTTGCAGCTAAGGGGATTCAAAGTAAACGTCAATCCCATTTATGTAAGTGTATATTGAAATAGCTTCCTGCTATTCTAAGATCTACTCCAATTATAAATAGGTGAAGTTACACATCATTGCAACATATCCTAAACACTGATTAAATATTTTCCACTCTTTTGTTCTCTTCTATTCCAGGTAAGCAACGTTTTTATGGTCGGAGTAGAAGATAACGCCGCAAATTGGATAGGTAGGGTAAAAGAATGTATGTATCTACAATACTCGTCCAAGTGGATGATAACCCAGTTCATCGACCAACAGCGTAGTTAACAATAGACAAATGGAATGCCTTTCCGAAACTGACACATGCCTAGAATGCAGCGAATCGTGAGTTTTTGCCGGCGGATTCAGGATTCCATGTAAGCAAGTAAGGGCGCTATAGTCCATAGTCCGACTATAATTATTTAATATTCGACACACTCAAAATGGTTTTGTTTTGTGGTAGGGTGTTCTCATACAAAATGTTTTTTTTTTTCGATTTGGCAACAACTATTATCCGATCTTAACAAATCTCGGCAAATCGGTAGATCATGTGCTTATTCATATACAAACCGAGTTTCAACTGAATGCGTTAAAATTTATGATTTGTGGGAGCGCTAGGTGGCGTGGCAAAATTTGGAAACAATCTCATTGTGGCACCCCACAAGGGGAGTCTACGTACCAACTTTGGTGACTCTAGGTCTTATAGTCTCCGAGATCTAGATGTTCATACGGACGGACAGACGGACATGGCTAGATCGACTTGGCTGTTGATGCTGATCATACATTTGCACGAATGCAATATACTCGTTTACTCTACTAAAGTACGAGTGTAAAAAAATTGCAGCCATTGGCTAGCCGAAGTGTACATACTCTTTGAAAACTATGTTTATCTGTGTTTGTATCTTTTGTAATTACCATCTGAATCAAGAAATGGCTGGTTTCATTATCACCTTGCAAGTTTGAGTGAGAAGTAGGGCTCTTCTCTATTTGTATTGATTTGTGAACTTTCCCATAAGGCTCTCTCTGTCTTTCTCTGCAATATTTTGCTTGTCATTGAAACTGTGCTATATTCAGGTGAAAACTTGATGACATAGTGGTCCGATTCATAAACTTTGGCTTAATAACATCAAAAATATCCATTTTTGCATTTAAACCCAACATTCTACGCATAGTTATTATGGGTTTTTACATATTGGTTTTTACATAAACTAACAGTTCGGTTCGAATAGATGCACATGGATCTATCGACGCATTGCTTATCGTGCTGCTCAAAATTATATACACGACAAAATTATAATGCCTACTGAAAGGGTATAAAGAAAGGTCTCCGTTTGGATGTAAGTGTGTAGGAGTTTGGGTGTTGTCATCGATTGTATCTGTATATAAGGTTTGTCTCTTCTTCTACCTGCCTAACTTACATACTTCCCTTGCCGATCCGAAACGTGGGCACTAGGGTTTTTGAATCTGCTATTGTTATCGCACAAATGCGTCCCCTCTCGCCACTGAGCGGGCCACTGCGTCCCGTTCTCGTTCCGTTGCATGAAATCGCCATCTCCGACGTTGGAATTGGTTTCTTGCATGAAGATCGCGTTGTTGCTGTGTTACTCCAAGCATTGCACGCTTTTCGGCCATGTGATGCACATGACTCCCTCTTAAATAAAACTAGGCAACACTCAAATTGTATATTTCTTATACTCGTACTCTAGTAGAGTAAACGAGTATATTTTATTCGTGCAAATGTATGTAACAGGCCTAAGGAATCGTCTCCGACACCATGAAGTATAAATTTTCTTGATCAGCACCAACAGCCGAGTTGATGTAGCCCTGTCCGTCTGACCGTCTGTATGAACACCTAGATCTAGGAGACTATAAGAGCTAGAGCTACCAAATTTGTTATGCAGACTCCTCTCGTGGGGCGTCAGATGAAGTTTGTTTTAAAACTTTGCCACGCCGCCTCCCGCCTCCCTAAATCGATAATTCCACAATTTTTGACTGTTCTAGGTAAAACTTGGTTTATATATATATTAGCACATAATCTACCGATTTGCTGAATTTCGTTAAGATCAGATAATAATTGTAAACAAAATCGTACAATGTTGTATGAGAACATGTGTCAAAAATTGTGGGAGATATAAGGTTTCTATCGATTTGCGGGGGCGTGGCAAAATTTAAAAGCAAACTTGAACTGACGTTTCACAAGGAGAGTGAGTCTACGTACCAAATTGGGGATGTGTCGTTTCTACATACCAAATTGGGCCTCTCTAGCTTCCTTTTGCCTGTTACATACATTTGCACGAATACATTATACTCGTTTACTCTACCAATTTTGTTGCCTAGTTATTCACCAAATCACTTTTTTTTTCGAAATGATAGAATCAAGTGATTAACAAATAATGTCATGGCATGCTGTTTTCTATCCGATTCTAGTAAGTGTGCATTCTGAAGCAGTTTGCTCTATGGCAGCTATATGATATAGTTGTTCAATTCGGATGAAATTTAACAGCGTGCAGATATAATAAGCTACTTATGTGATCTTTGTGCTTAAACGGACAGATGGACGGATATAGCTATATGGAATCCCATCGTCATGTTGATGATGAATATATATACTTTATATGGTCAGAAACTCTTGCAAACAAAATGAGTATACATTCATATGTACATTTTTTGTGAATAGTATATGGGCTGTGATTGAGGTAAATAAATTGAGGACAAGACTACCTGCAGAATACAGAATACGATAAAAAAAACAACGAAAATTCTATAACTATAACTGATGATACCAACCAAAAGCTCATATTTTATAAGTACATATTAAAAAAAAAACGTACCACGTTGCACGCGAAACGTTAAACTTGTTGTTGCCTGGGCTTTCAAAGCTTTCCCTTTGTTTATTAGTACATACAGCAACCCAGCTTTTAGTCAGGACAGCACGTTGCTCTTGTGTTAACATTGTTACTTATACTAGGCAATAGATGGCGAGGCACTCGTTTCATGCAAACTATTGCAACTATGACTATGCTGCTGCTGCAACAACTGTTACGAGTTTTAAAGATGCAAGTATAAAATATAATATATAAACAAGAGAGGAAGGTTAACTTCGGGTACCCGAACCCTATATACCCTTACAGAACTATTAAAAGGAAAGAAAACTTAGTAGTCTAAAAGGTATTTCCTTCAGCTTTACCAATAGGCAGCGAAGGATATAATAAAGTTATTGCAATACCTTTAACAGGCAGAAGGAAGCGTTTCCGACTCCATAAAAAATATATATTCTTGATAAGCATGACAAGCCGAGTCGATTTTCCCATGTCCGTTTGTCTGTCCCTCCGTTCTTCGGTTCCTCCCTTCGGATGGGTGAAAATCTAGATCTTGGAAATTATAAGAAAGTGATTTTCAATGAGTTTTTGTTGCTATCTTGCTTTGCAAACTATTACAAGTTTCTGTGGTATTCTAGAAGTTTCGTGGATCACCACTTCTGCTTGGAAGAATTATATCATGTGAATTAAATTCTTGGCCAACTGTGACAATGACCACTCCGTTATTGTTGGTGCATTAAATTGGCGTTCATGTTGCCCGACAGGTCTTTTACCTGGCTCAACAACAACCTTATAATCATCAGCTGGAATTTTTTCAAGAGTTTTCAACAAACTTACTATAATGTTAAGTTGATCAAGAAGTCTTTCCAATGCAGCGACAATTTCACGATTAACATAATTTGTATTTCCGAATTATGGATAAAAACTCTCTTGATCGTCTTGTTTCGCCGGATACCATCGAAGGCAACGGTTCTGCTGACGAATTTAACGATGGCAGTCTAACTCACATTCTTGTTGTCTCATACGTTATCCGCTTTACCAATAGCTATAGTTATAGTTGACGACGTAACGGAACGCTCTTGATATAAATTAAAGTGACGTGCTCGTCGTTGATCAGAACAGGTCAGTGGGGTGGGGAGTCCTCAAATGGCTACAAACCGAATTTGTGTTGATTTGGAAGAAAAACAGAGAAGTTATTTTCCTAAGTGTTCATTCCGGATTAATTGGTTATATGGGAGCTATATGACAGAGTTGTCTGATTTGGATAAGACTCGAACTTAACCATGAGGACCATCTAAATTAAAACGGGTTTTATCAGTAAAGACAACTAAACGGCAATCATTAAGTCGAGTATCAGATTGAACAGTCATGTATTATTTCGCGAATTGAAGCCGTTTTTCTTCGCGTATTGCATTCAAAGGGGTTTTTTTTTTCCTGATTTTCAGACGCTTCAGGTGTTCTGCATTTCTGATAGTACCCTGAACAGTTGAAAGGCTTGCTGTTACTCCCGCTGACTCCTTAATCTTAGCTGCAGACTTTGTCGAATTTGAAGCAATTCTAACAATTTTGCGTGCTGGTTGTTCAAGATACTGCTTTTTTTCCTTTGAAGTGTGTTCCATATGCCTCTGGATCTTTTAAATATCTATCAACAGTTATAGAGCTGCGCTTTATCTGTTTGGCAATGTTTCGATTGGATAGTCCTTGCGAGTGAAAGAAGTATTCTCATTGACGTTCCAATAAGCTCATAACAGTAGCTTTTTGCTTTAAATCTAGCTCAAAAACAATTAAATTTTTTATTTTTAGTATTTTTTCAATAAAAAAAACTGCACTTATTTTCTCAAGACAAAGATATGTAAAGTGCGTCTATTTCAGTGACCAACCGAAAGCTAACGTGATTGCATAGAAATGTCTAGAATTTTCGAATGTATAGTTATTTTTTGTCGCTAGTCAACCATCTATAAGCTCATATTTTTTGAACAAGATTCGAACTCTGATAAGAAAAGTATTTAGGAAAATTAGAACAAGCATGATTATAAATATAACAGCTTATTTAAAGTAAACGTTGGTGTGTCTAACCTTAGAACAGCAGTGCATATATGCATACATAATCTACCGAATTTCCAAATTTGATTGAGATTGGATAATAATTGTAGACAAAATCGTTAAAGAACACAGCGAATGATAGATAGCGAAGTTCGGCAAATCGGTAGATTATGTGCTTAAGATTGTGGAAGATATAAGGTTTTTATCGATTTGCGGGGGTGGGAGGTGGCGTGGCAAAACTTGATCCGACGCCCCACAAGGGGAGCCTACATACCAAATTTGGTGGCTCTTGCTCTTATAGTCTACGAAATCTAAGGGTTCATACAGGCGGACACCTTTAGATCAACTCGGCTGTTGCTCCTGATCGAAAATATATATAGATAATAGGGTTGGGAAGTCAGGAAGTTTGCAACGCCTAGCAAGAAGCGTTTCCGACTACATAAAGATCCACACAAGAGGAGTCGATTTCTGTCCGTCTGTTTCAACCACAAGATCCCACGAGTCTTAAGAGCTACAGTTCGAGATTCATCCAGATCGGTCAACTATATCTTATAGCTCCAATATAACCGATTTTGCTGTTTTTCATCCAAATAAAACAAAATTCGCTTTGTATTTAATTGAAGAGTTTCCACGTCCGCTGCTCTGATCTGATCGAGATTGGATAATTATATCATATAGCTACCATACAGCCGATTGTTAAAGAATGAACACTTAGTAGCATAACTTATCTGTTTTTCATCCAAATCTAATCAAATTCGGGTTGTATCCATTTGAGGAGGCCCCCCGCCCGCTGGTCTGATCTGATCAAGATTAGGCAATAATATCATATAACTACCATATAACCTATTGTTCCGGAATGAACAATTTGTAGCATAACTTTTTTGCTTATTATCCAAACCAACCGTTTGAAGTAAGTGAATGAACACTTAGGAGTACAAGTTTTCTGTTTTTCATCCATATCAAACGTAATTTGGTATGTGTCGATTTGATGAGGCCCCCACGTCCGCCGACTAGATTTGATCTGGATAGTTATACATTTACAATGTGAATGGTATATAAGCTTTCTTTTCTTGTTTAAATAGTTATACGAGCATGAACAGTATTTGGAATTTGAAATAATACACTCTTTGGGATGAGGTGAAGCTGAACTATCCCGTACATCCATGATACAGTAAAATACCATAAAAAACATATTTTTAAAGCTATTAATCACGTACACATAATGTCGTGACTACGTCTTCCGTGAACCCGTTGAAAATGTGCACACGCACATTCATACAATTAATGAATAGTATTCTCAAGCACTTTATTGAAGACTTTCTTTTCTAACCTTAGAATTAACCACGCTACCATTTTTGCTGATACTTTGTTGCTTTCCTTGCTCATTAAGTGATCGCTTCTTTATGCGCCCTGCTCCCTTCCTTCGCCTTGCACTCCATTCTTTTATTAAAGTCGAGCGAAAGGTTTTTTTTTGCACTTGGCTGTAGTTTTTACGATTTTGTGTTTACATTGCGGTATCTTAAAGCATTTATATAAGGTGCAATCTTATGTCAATTTACAGTTTGAGAGCAGTTTGCCAGGCAGCTTTGCAGCAGTTTGAGTGAGATGTACTCCAAGATATACAATGGAATGAAATATGTATACATAGTTTTAGCAATGCGTGAATGATGAATGGTTTCTTCACATTATTGACGCTAACTAAAATATGTATGCATTTCACTACGAAAGAGAATTAGTGTATATCAAATCTAGTGAATACGCTGGATGCGGCAAAATTCCAATTTGCATATGCACGTTCTGTTAAAAAACTTTCTTCTTGCTGCAATTTGTATGTTTCTCAATGCTCAATCGATCTAATATGGATAACCACATTTTTAGTCTCTGAGTGCATTGTTTCATTTTCATCCATTGACTGCATTAATCGTTGAAACGTGATATGGTGGTTAACGATCAATATCTATGATATTCTGTTGCAAGATAGTATTTATTAAAATACGTGCTATATCATATAGCATTCCGACCCGAAAATGGACGCAAAGGGAGTTTGGATTGATTTCAATGAAAAGCAACAAAGGAAAGCTAAATATATAAATATATTTAGGATACAAGACGAATTTGGCTTAATTTGGATGAGGTTATGCTAATAAGTTATACAATCGTATATGTAGTCGCTATATGATATAGTAGTCCGATCTTGATCAGAACAGGCCAACGCCTAGAATTCGGTTTGATTTGGATGAAAACAGAAAAGTTTTGCCACTAAGTGTTCATTTCAGCTCTGTACCTTTTAAGACTTCTGAGATCATTGTGGTGAAACAGACGGACGGGCATGGTTATATCGATTTCTCTTGTCATGCTGATCAAGAATTTATATACTTTACAGTCGGAAACGCTTTCTTCTTTGTGTTGCAAACTTCCTGACAAGGTTAATACAATACATACATACAATCTTGTGAAAAAACTTTAAAGTGGGCGGTGGCTTTGTATGAGGGCTACCCCAAAGTGTGGGCGTGGCACATAATAACAGAAACTCTATCTGCCTACATATATATGAATATTTAAATTTGAAGTCTCTATTTCTTATTGTTTCCAAGATATACTTAGATTTTCATACACCCGGAAAGACAGGCAGACACGGTTATATCGACTAGGCTGATCAAGAATATATCTTTATGGGGTCGAAATCGCTTCTTTTTGCTTGTTACATACATTGCGCCAAGTTTAATATACCCTTGTACCATAGGTACAGGGTATAACAACTAAGAACGCTGTAGTCGAAAGTATGCAACAATTTTTGATTCTTATACTCGTACTCTAGTAGAGAGCACCCCTCCCCAAAAAATAAACAGCTAAGAACGCTATAGTCCATATTCCGACTATAAGGTACTCGTACTCAGCATTTATTCAATATTCGACACACTCAAAGTATTCAAAACTTTTTGATTTTTTTTTTTTTTTGGGTGGGGTGCTCTCATACAAAATGTTTTTTACGATTTTGTCTGCAATTATTATCCGGTTTTCACAAATTTCGGCGAATCAGTAGATTATGTGATAATGCAAACCGAGTTTCAACAAAATGCGTTAAAAATTGTGGGAGATATAAGGTTTTATCGATTTGCGGGGGCGTGGCAAAATTTTAAAACAAACTTGAACTGACGCTCCACAAGGGGAGTCTACATACAAAATTGGGTAACTCTAGCTCTTATAGTCTCCGAGATCTATGTGTTCATACGCACGTAGAGACGGTCAGAAGGTCAGACGGACATGGCTAGATCGACTCAGCTGTTGATGCTGATCAAGAATAAATATACTTTATGGGTTCGGAGACGCTTCCTTTTTTTTTGCCTGCAAATGTATGTGCACGTATACAATATACTCGTTAACTCTACTAGAGTACGAGTTTAAAAATATCTGTTAATTTGATTGATAAATATATGGGTGATGTCACGGAAATCTCTAGAGATTTGGCCAAATCAATGTGTAAACACTTCAACTTATATTTTAATTTGTATACCTGTGTATGAAATCGCCTACGAATTGCTGTAGCATTTGAAACCATAGCCTTTTAATATTTCCTTCCTTCATGAATCCATGCGTTGCAATTTACATATCGTCAACATCGTAAATGAGTATACAATGGTTTACGTTTTTTACACTTTCTGAAGAAGCCTTGTAATACACAACACATTCTCAATCATTAAGTGATAACTATCTCGTACTTTATAATATTATATTATTAATGTATTTCCATCAGAGAAAAGATAAGGCACTGCATCTGTAGGCGGCTTTTGTTACCATGATGCGACACATATTTAGTTCTCATTTCTCATTGTGAACACTCATAGCGAATGAATGCTGTTGCCACCTCGTTGAAAATATTAAAATCTATATATAACTATTAGCATTAAATTCTCATCGATAATCCGCTAAATGTTACATTCAAGCATACATTCTCTTGGTTAAACACTGCCTTTCATAACTGAATCAACTACGTCAATAAATTATTCATTCTACTATAAATGTATTAATTTACGAGTAGTATTCATTAACTTATTTACCAATTTATACTAACAAATGTATGCTAGCAGCACAAAGTACTGCATATATACATAAATATATATACCTGTACATATAGTTGAATACTTTTCACTCATTAATTATGCTACAGCAAAACAAAAACAAGTAAAAACGCTTAGTTAATATGCCGACTATAAGATACCCGTACTCAGCATTAATTCAATATACGACGCACTCAAAAGTGTGCAACACTTTTTGATTTTTATACTCGTAGTCTAGTAGAGTAAACGAGTAGATTGTATTCGTGCATATGTGTGGGAGAGGCAAAAACGGGCTTTTCTGATCCCATATATATATTCTTATACCCAATTGGTGACTCTAGCTCTTATAGTCTCCGAGATCTAGGTGTTCAGACGGAAACGCTCTTTTTTGCCTGTTACATACATTTACACGAATACAATATACTCGTTTACTCTACTAAAGTACGAGTATATTAAGGCTTTCGCAGAAAAAGGAAGCTTTCCAGTTCGTTTAATTTCATTACGTTTTTACCAATCAAACCACTACAATGGTTGCAGAGAATTTTCAACCAGAAACTAACTAACTATTCCAACAACAACAACAATACCAAGATAAAACAGTACACTGTCGATTGGCAATTCTTTTGGTTGTGGCTGTTGCCATTTGTGGCATGTTTAGTTGATTTTTTTTACAGTTGTGCTTCAAAAAGAGGAAATAGGAAACTATCTGGCCATCATCAACAACATCGTCGTCGTCATTATCCTCATCGTGATTGTTCTGTACGTTCTTGGCCAATTATGGGGCTCCGACGCCCCTGATGGCGTCCTGTAAATCGGCTAGCATAGTATATTGGCATTGTCGTCTGCCCAAACAATACAATTTACACTCACCTATGTTGGGCATATGGCCTATATATTTTCATTTCGTAAATTTGTAAAATTCAATGTAAGTCAAGTTGCAACGCAACAAGCCCAAAAAAGTGTAAAATCGTCGAGCATAACAAAATACGTCTAACCTTTTTATCTGTCAAAAACAAACTAAATATGCTATGTACTTGAAACTGTGGACATATGTTTGGGGCATGTGTATCAACACAACAATAACAAAAAAATCGATATTCGAATCGTACGTTGCCCACGAAACTTGAAAAGTCTCTTTAGTTTTGGTACACACCTCGCATATTTTAGCGATTTAGCGCTGTCCGCCCGGATGAACAGCTAGATCTCGGAGACTATAAGAGCTACATTCACCAAATTTGGTTTGTAGACCCCCCTAGTGTACACGCAGATTATGTTTGTTTTCAAATTTCGCCACGCCTCTCCTACAGTTTTCAAGATATCTGAGTGTAATATAATCACTTATAAATTTAACTATTTTCTATGGGCATACCAAATTTTGCTAAAATCGGTTACGAAACAACTTCAGAATTGGCATTAACATTTTCTGTTACTGTATATCCACTTACACCTATGCTTCCTCTGCTTGAATGACAGAACCCCCTATCCCTACCATAAACAAAAATCGTATGGTCGTGAATACCATTGTTGAAAGCATGCTTGAATGACTGAAATTTGGTTGTGTAATTTTGTTGTCTAAACGCAATTGGAGTTTTGTTGTGTTGCTAAAAAGGGGGTTTACAACAAGCCGCTGATTGAATCAATTTTTGCACTGTTACGATATGAAGTAACTGAGTACCAGGTATCTAATAGTCGGATTTTTGACTATAGCGTTCTTATTTGTTATACCATTTGCAAAATAGTATATTAATTTTGTCAGGAAGTTTGTAACGCATAGAAGACTATATAAAGTATATATATTCTTGAGCAGGATCACAAGGGGGATTGATATAACCGTCTGTCCGTCCGTCCGTCCGTCTGTTTCACCACAAAGGTCTCAAAAGTCTTAAAAGCTACAAAGATGAAATTTTTACCAGATGCTTCCTTTGTCTGCACGCTGGTGTAGTTTTATCTAACCAATTGTTCCGGAATGAAACCCTAAGAGCATAACTTTTCTGTTTTTCTTCCAAATCAAACCAGTTTACTCTGTTCCGTCCACCATGATATATTATAGAGGTTTTTAAGTGTATTAATATTTCGTGTTAGTTACTCCGTGTTTACACTCGTACTCTAGTAGCGTAAACCAGTATATTGTATTCGTGCAAATGTATGTAACAGGCAGAAGGAAGCGTCTAAGACCCCATAATGTATATATATTTCTAATCAGCATCAACAGCCGAGTCGATCTAGCCGTGTCCGTCCGTCCGTATTAACACCTATATTTCGGAGACTGTAAGAGCTGGAGAGACCCAATCTGGTATGTAGATTCCCCTTGTGGGGTGTCAGATCAAGTTTGTTTTTAAATTTTGCCACGCCCCCGCTAGCCGCAAAACATTATATCTTCCACAAATTTTAACGCATTTAGTTGAAACTCAGTTTGTATAGTAGCAGTTTGTAATTGCAAACAAAATCGTACAAAATTTCTTTCATACTTTTGAGTGTGTCGAATATTGAATAATTGCTGAGTCCGAGTATCTTATAGTCGGAATATCGGCTATAGCGTTCTTACTTGATTTTTTTTTTGCGTTGCGTTACGCTTCACAAACTTCATTTCTATGCTTTAGTAGTGCATTCTTTATTATTGTTGTTGCTGACCATTGTTGTTCTGGTTGTTTCCACATATTTTTGCCCATTGGCCATTTGGTTTTCAAGTCCGCTGTCTGCTGCTGTTCTTGCTGTTGCCACCGCCACACACACTCTCATAGTTTGACAGCCACAGTTTGCGTTGCGCCTGCACTTGTGGCGCAGTAACGCATTCTCTCTTTTACCTCTCTCTATCTAAGTATATTGTATTGTGTTGTTGTCGTTGGATGTATTGTTTATCACTTCCCTCAGCTCTGCAACTGAGCGACTAGCTCTCTTTCTAGATTTGCACAAATGTGGTGCTGTGCAGATGTGGAAACGCTAAATATAATAGCTAAAATTGGCTATGTCTGGCAATAAGGCAGCCCATGTAACGTCTGTTCTTGTTGGATGTTAGGTTCTGGGTGAAGCGTCTGTGCTATAGACATGCTATATATATATTTTGTTATATTATGTTATTATTATCCCATCTTCTTCTCTTTTGTGCTGTTGCTTGAGATTAATGCGATTAACACTTCAATACATAATTCGCTCTAAGTTAATATATTTCAACGAGAAACTAGCAATTATGCATTGATCGATGATATCAATCACTTCATATAGAAAACAAGTAAGAACGCTATAGTCGATATTCCGACTATAAGATACTCGTACTCAGCATTTATTCCATATTCGACACACTCAAAAGTATGAAAAAAATTTTTTTTTTGGGGTTGGGGTGTTCTCATACAAAATGTCTTTTTACGATTTTGTGTACAGTTATTATCCGATCTTAACAAATCTCGGCAAATCGGTAGATTATGTGCTTGTACATATAGAAACTGAGTTTCAACTAAATGCGTTAAAATTTGTGGAAGATATAAAGTTTTGCGGTTTGCGGGGGCGTGACAAAATTTAAAAACAAACGATCTGACGCCCCACAAGGGGAATCTACATACCAGATTGGGTCTCCCTAGCTTTTACAGTCTCGGAGATCTAGGTGTTCATACGGACGGACAGACGGACATGGCTAGATCGACTCGGCTGTTGATGCTGATCAAGAATATATATATTGTATGGGGTCTTAGACGCTTCCTACTGCCTGTTACATACATTTGCACGAATACAGGATTTACCTACTAGGGCACGAGCATAAATATAAATACTTTATAGACCCGGAAACACTTCCTTTTGCCTGTTACATACATATATACGAATACAATAAACGAGTGTAAAAATTGTAATATCCTGAAGCTAACTCGATTGACAGCTAGATTGAGCGGGAAAATGCTTATTTTTGTGTCATCACTGTTGCTGGCGCTCACTTGTTGCTGCTGTTGTGGTGGTGGTGTTGCCTGCTGTTAGCTGGCGGTGTCGGCTCTCTTAGCGGCTCGCGCTTTGGCCCAGAGTGAATTTTGAGTTTTCAGTTTACAAACGAAACGCGCCCAATGTGCTGTCGCTGCGGGTCGCTCGTGCAACACCGCGTTCGGTACGCGGTTTTCGAACCGATCTTGTTGTTTTTATTTATTTTTTTTTCATGTTTTCTGTTGATTTCGAAATTATTATAGTTGTTATTTTGCAGTTTAATCACTTCAAGTGTGTTCATTGTTATTGCTGTTACTGTTGTTTTTATTACTTATGGTGATATGCTAAAAAACATACTACAAATGTGTTTCGGCAGCCAAGCAAATTTTTTAAATCACAGAAATAAAATTCGAAAAATGAAATGTTTTGTTGTGTTACAGTTTGACAAGTGCTTGGGCCATTTAATAAAATTATAATAAGCATTTGGAATAAATAAAGCAAATTTTATGGACATTAAGCAAATACGTTTTTATCTAACAAATAAGTAAGAACGCTATAGCCGATATTCCGACTATAAGATACTGGTACTCAGCATTTATTCATTATTCAACACACTCAAAAGTATGAAATTGTTATACTCGTTCTCTAGTAGAGTAAACAAGTATATTGTAATCGTGCAAATGTAGGTAACATGTAGAAGGAAGCGTAAAATATATATATATATATATATATATATATATATATATATATATATAATATATATATATATTCTTGATCAGCATCAACAGCCGAGTCGATCTAGCCATGTCCGTCTGTCCGTCCGTATGAACACCTAGATCTCGGAGACTGTAAGAGCTAGAGAGATCCAATTTGGTATGTAGACTCCCCTTGTGGGGCGTCAGATCAAGTGTGTTTAGTTTGTTAGAGTTTCATCCAGATCGGACAACTATATCATGTAGCTTCCATATAACCGATTCTTCTGGAACGAACATGTAGTAGCATAACGTTTTTGTTCATCGTTCAAACCAAACCAAATTCGGCTTGTATCTATTTGACTCGGGCCCCGTCCGCTGACCAGATCTGGTGAAGATCGGACAACTATGTACTAAAGCTCGCATATAACCGATTGTACCGGAATGACATCAGCATAGCTTTTCTGTGTTGCATCCAAATCAAACCAAATCCCTTTTGTATCTTGTGTAGCCCCCCGACGACCAGTTTCTTTCAAATACTTACAATGTGACTGGTATAAAGACTAAGGCAAGCCGAAGCTAGCCTTCCTTTCTTGTTATACGATGTGTTGTTGTTGCTGGCGGTGTAGCTTAGCTTCCCATGACGAACCAAAAGACCAAGACAAGAGTGTCGAGGCGCAACACCAGGAAATGTCAGGCACACACACAAACTGACATACCTTATACAGACATACAGACGTGTACAGGTATTCCATGAGGGGTTGCAATACATTCCAATGACAATTTATTTATCTTTTGGGGTATTGCCTGAAGGTTTCAATTATGATTCCGGGCAGACAGACCTAATAAATTTGGGTCTTATTACCTACCGAATAACGAAACATGCCTAGAATAAATTCTAAACATGGGGCAGGTAGGTAGGCTAAGTCTGTATTAGGCAGTTGGTAGCCTTGAAACAAGTCAACTTTCACTCGTCAGGAATGCAACAAAAACCACACAACCATTGCAACAGCAGGCTGTTCCACCTGTTGCAGTTTCAGCTAGAACCGCAAATTCTTGGTATACCCTAACCGTAAATACCGAAAATATGAATTCACACATACCCTCACATAACAAAAGTTTCATACAATTTAACCACAGTACGAGACTGTAAAACTTCGCTAAGAATCTGGATATATGAGACATTCAAAATGTGCATAACTACATATATTTATATGAGATTGCTTCGATTTAAAATAAGGAGAAACGTTTTAGCGATTTAATAACCAAAAGAACTTAAATTTATTTCACGAGGTTTGGCTTAGACATTGTATGGTTAAATTATAATGTGAATTACATGTACCGATTACGATTTTGCATTAAAAGTTCAACTATGATTAATTACACTAGGCAACACTAAAATTGTATATTTGATGAGATCGACTTTTTTTGATAGGTATATGCCTCCATATAGAGAAAATCCCTAAACAAAATGTTTCTATGGTGAAACACGAAAACAAAAGTGATGTTCCATACTAAGATATTGATCCTGAATTAATCGCTTATATGGCAATTATGTGATATAAATATCCGATGCAAATAAATCTAAAATAGTATACACAACAGCGTGCACTCATACTAGAGTACGAGTATAAAAAGCGTTGTGCCATCAAACCAACAAACAATCAATAAAGTAAAGTGGACAGTTTAATGCCGGCTTTGCTTCCCAATGGACACGCTTGTGTCGGGTAGCTTCCCTATCGATCATCTGTAGAGATGTTGGCTTCATCAAATTGGACAACACCAACAAGAATACAAAGAAAACACATAACAACAAAGTTGTTGTACAATTCAGTTGAAGTGTCACCAAAATGTGTTCCTCAATTGAACTGCACCTCGTACAGTGCTTTCTTGCTTGCCGTGATCTGTCCAGCTCCAGCTGCTGTAAAACTTGTTCAGCTGCCGTTTTCAGCAAATAAGTGAAAGTGACAGTGAACTCGATTGACCCACGTCCCAAAACGGAATCGGAATTGGAATCCGAGCTGCAAACGAATGGGAATGACAATCGGAATTCAAATTGGAATTACAAACCCTATGATCGTGTAGGGAGAGCAATTCGTTTGCGATACCCAGCGTTTCTCAGCTTGGAAAAGAAATATAAAAATGCGTGTGTTGGTTATTTGTACAAAATCTTGAGGTGATTGGCAAATAACTTGGACCCCCTATGACTTGGGGGGACAATTTGATCACTAGTGTCACGTGTCGCTATATACTAATAACTAAATTATCCTGTAGCCGTTGATGTTAATTGTCTGACTAGCGGGACTTTCAAAGAAGAATGATGTGCTAATGATGAAACCGGAACCAAACAGTTACACGTTGTGGTGATACTTTGCTCGTCAACACGCTTGTGTATTTCTGAAGCTGCTATGGCAAAGTGCAATTTGAGATAATGTTCACATATTAAAACGCGGTGCTCTTTGGCATAGCGTTTGAAGGTTGTGGATATTAGTCAGGACAGATCTTTAAGGGGTATCTAAACTTCATATCCATAAAGATTTTTATAGTTCCTTTTTATTCGGATTAATTAACCAAAATAAGAAGGGCGAATATGTACTATTTTTTTGTTATTAACGGGCTTTTACTTTCCAATTTCCGCAGGTAGTCATATCTTTTTTTTTTGTTCTCTCTCTCTCTCTAGTTTTCTCTACATAATCTTCTCATTTAGCGTTATGCTGTCCGACGCATTGCAATTAAAGTAGCATGAAAAGCCACGGCCGCGTTGAAAATCAATTACAATATGTGTGTTACGTTACTCAATTGACCGGCCATGTGGCGGTACGAAGGTACTACGGTTCAATCAACTTTTCAAAGAAGCCAACCGGTTAATGAGTGTGTGTTTATGCCCTGCTAGACGTGCCTACTCAGTTGCTATTATTATTATTTGTATTTTTTCGGTAAGTTTGTTAAGCGGGGTTTTTTTTTTTGCTGCTGAAGTTGTCGTTGTTTTTTTGTTGGTTTCTTGCAGATTATGGGGCTCTGCCATTTAAATGAGAGTTTAGGGCAAAGAAAGTTTTTGTCTGCTCATGTTCATGCAATGCCACAACAAAATAACCAATTGATATTAATACGTAATGTACCTATAAAATATATCAAAATACTTAAATGTTTTAGTTAATTTTTTCACCTTCGTTCTTTGTTTTTGGTTTTTTAAGCTCCTTCGTATACATTTGTTCAATTTGCCAAAGACGCCAAAATATACAGAGGCCACAATGGCACAATGGCCACAATTAACTTCAACTTAAACTAACTGCCAGAGTTGTGGTTAAAAAAAAAATCGAATGAGCCATATCGCCTAGTCGAAATTTGTTAACAATGGGAACTCACTGGCTTATCTTTGGGTGTGTCGGTCTTTCAAGTGGGGACGGTTAACTCTGATAACACAACATATATCAGTCACCAAACGACCTTTTTATACTCGTACTCTAGTAGAGTAAATGAGTATATTGTATTCGCCCGAGACCCCATAAAATACATATATTTTCTTGATCAGCATCAACAGCCAAGTCGATCTAGCCACCATCCCCTTTTGTCCGTCCGTCCGTATAAACATCTCGATCTCGGCGACTATAGGAGACCCAATTTGGCATGTACACTCCCCTTGTGGAGCGTCAGGTCAAGTTTGTTTTTAAATTTTGCCACGCCCCCTCCCGCCCTCGCAAACCACAAAACTTTATATCTTGTATGTGTATGAGCATATAATCTACCGATTTGCCGAGTTTTGTTAAGATCGGATAATAATTGTAAACTCAATCGTAAAAAAAATAATTTGTATAAGAACACCCCCCCCCCCCCCCCACACACACACACACACAAAAAAGGAATGTTTTCATACTTTTGAGTGTGTCGAATATTGAATAAATGCATATAATCGGAATATCGACTATAGCGTTCTTACTTGCTTGGAACCCTCCAGTGGAACTGTAATGGGCTAGGTAGGAAGGTGTCTGAGTTGACCGATTACATGTCCAGCAAACGCATTGTGATAGCGGCCCTGCAAGAGACTAAGCTCACGAACAGGAGTTCCCTCTCCTGATCGTCGTGCTACAAGGCCTTCAGGCAGCACCGAGGCCATGATGTAGGAGGTGGCCTCGCATTCCTGGTACACGAATCGTTCAACTACATACCGCTGACCATCCAAGGCGACGGATCTCACCTGGAAGTCCAGGGTATAGCTGTTCGCACAGGAGAGGAGGAAATAGACATCATAAACCTCATATACCCCTCCTACAGCGGCCTGCCAGAGCACCGCGTCGTTGTAGGTGACCTCAACGCAAGCCACGAGAGTTGGTATTCTGAGCTTGGCACCTATGCTCGTGGTGTGGACCTCAATAAACATATTGAGGACTCAGCACATCAGAGCAAATTGCCACGGCTCTCCTAACCTCGCGAGCTCTGAGCTCATTGCCATCACTTCTTGGCATGCTGACGTCGCACACAATTCGGATCACTTACCAATAACAATCCGGGTTGACAAGCCTGCAGAATTCCTCTCCAGCGAAAAACGCAAGTTTGTCAACTTCGTTAAGGCCGATTGGTTAAGGTTCCAAACCCCCACGGAAGCTTACTTTGCCCCGAACAACTGGCGGGGGTGAGAAGACCTTCAGCAAAGTATTGACTCAGGCAGGAAAGCACTGCATATCAGCACTGCATATCAGCATACCTGACCTGAGACCCAATTTCCCACTGAAGGCCTGTCGCCTGGCGGAACAGCGAGATGCCCTACGTAGTGCCGACGCTGTGCCCCGGATCCCAAATTGGGCGCCTTTAAAAAGGCAAAATGGCAGTGGAGATGCTTCCTGTGCGTGCGCACTGTGGGATGCTGACTAAGCAATTCCCTCCCTCGTGTTAGCTGCCTCTCCATCCCAACCATATATCCACTAGAACATCCATGTCGGTAATTGCCAGACCGAACCCTACACATACTTGTTGCATACTTTGCAGTGTGTCGAATATTGAATTAATGCTGAGTACGAGTATTTTATAGTCGAAACATCGACTATAGAGCTCTTACTTGTTTTTTCTTAAATTTTCGACTTTAAAATTCTTTGTAAATTAGAAAAAATTTGTATATGTTTCAAGCTTCGTGCATTTGCATAGCTGCATTAACTATTTAGCCAGTTGTATTCGGATCAAATTTGGTGTAAAAGAATACAAACCCAAACGATTAGATTTGTCAGAAAAATAAGAAGTTATGAAATTACTAAGTTTGGATGCAGAATTAATCGATTCTATGAAACTATTATGTTATATAAAAGTGCCTTTCGGATGAATCAAAAATATATAACATACACACAACTTCCACTCAAAACAAAATCACCTGCCTTTTGCGTAATTATCTTTATTTGCTATGAATATCTTTCTGATGCTGACCATTCGGCTGTGTGTTTTAAAATTGTCATACGTATCCCACGCCCTTCTGAACTTCGAAAGCATTTTCGAATATGTATTTAACAACGTAATATACTCTTTCACCCATTGGTTGGTTAGAGATTATAAAAAGTGAGAGAAAAGTGAAATTAAGTGAATTTTAGCTAACAATATGGTAAATTTACTCATACTCATACTCGTATGTAGTATGTACTTTAGGTTCATATTGGGGTCACCTCTGGCAATTATAAATGGTGTGTCATTAATTTTCATGTAGCAGAGTGTGTGTATGAATGTGCGTACAATGTGTTAGTGTTGTCTAATATGTCATTATGTTGAATTTTCACTGCTTTATGAAATGGATAATAAGTTGGCGTCTTTTTATTTGTGGCTCCTCCAGCGACCTCAAGGCCTTATTGTTATTTGCTCGTGTTATGGTCGCATTCCTTAACAAATGACATTTTTGTCTAGCCTGATGAGGCGCATTGAATAAGTTGTTTGTTATTAGACTTTGATGACACGCCATTTCAATTCACGCACGTCACCAATCTCATCGTTCACTCGATCTGATAAAAGCGGTTTGCATAAAAATCAAACAAATGTTGTTGGATAAGTCGCAATGACGTTCGGATGTTTATTAGAAAGCCTTGGCAATTGCCATTAATAGCCTTAACTGGAATTAAATCAAAGAGCTACGACTGCATTTTCACCCCATCGTATGAGTGAAACATCTACCTATCCCCCACGCTCAGACGTTTAGTCGGTAAGTCATTGCCTTCTCGCTGATAACAAAAAGTAGCCGTGCAGTGTGTTTTCAGCTGCTTTTGTAAACAATATGATGATGATAAAAGCAAATACATAAAAAACAACCCAAAACTATTAAGAGCTAGCAAAATCTGGAGACATGCTAAATCCCTGTTGACAAATTCAACTGCAGGCAAATGAGATACAGATATTTTGAGGTGCTGCTTTATCATGGTTGTAAACTGTATTTTTTAAACTACAAAGGAAGGCTAGGTTCGACTGGCCGAAGCTCACATACCATTCACATTGTAAATATATGCCCGCTTCTACGCCAGCTACCTACTATAATAATCCGATCTGAATCAAATTAAATCATCGGGGTGGGCACTCCTCAGATGGGTGCGAAACAGAGACCTGCAACTGGTACCTAAATTTCATGAACACTCTTATCATATACACGGATTTTGTATGATTGGACGGTTTCAATCAGATACCGGTCACAACCGGTAACCCATTTGTTGACTCTAATCATGCCATGCGAATGTTCGGGCCTGTTTGAATCATGCATGTTCGAACATTGACTCATTTCCAACCGTGACAAGCAGTCGCAAAAATTGAAATGAGCTTCTGATTGGATCGTATCGAAGTTGCTGCCGACTAGAATTTTCATGTTTTCAAGCTCTCAGATTATGAAATTCCAACTCCGCTCGTTGCTTGCAAAGGACAGTTAGAACAGTTATCAGATTCTCTATTTGTTAAAGGGAAGGAAGGAAGAAGGGCAGAAGTGAGAAACACGTTGTTATACTCGTACTCTAGTAGAGTAAACGAGTACATTGTATTCGTGCAAATGTAGGTAATAGGCAGAACGAAGTGTCTAAGACCCATAAAGTACACATATTCTTGATCAGCATCAACAGCCGAGTCGATCTAGCCATATTCGTCCGTCCGTATGAACACCTAGATCTCGGAGACTGTAAGAGCTAGAGAGACCCAATTTGGTATGTAAATTTTGCCACGGCTCCTACCGCAAAACTTTATATCTTCCACAAATTTTACCGCATTTAATTGAAACTCGGTTTATATTTGTATAAGCACAACCTATCGATTTGCCGAGTTTTGTTATCGGATTGTTGATCGGATAATAATTGTAGACAAAATCGTAAAAAAAACATTTTGTATGAAAACACGAAGCGAATTTGGTTTGATTTCGATGAAAAACAAAGAAGTTGTGCTATTAGGTGTTCATTCGGGAACAATCGATTATATGGGCTTTATATGATATAGTAAACCGATCTGCTAAAATGGATGAAAACAAAGAAGTTATTCAACAAGCGTTCATTCTGAAAAGATCGATTATATAAGAGCTATATTATATAGTGGATTTAGTGTGGGGGTTTCTAAAATGGATAAACACCAAATTTGGTCACATAGGGATAAAATGGATAAACACCAAAATTTGGTCAGATTTGGATGAAAAACGGAAAAGTTATATGGAAGCTATGTGATATAGTGCCCGATCTGGATGAAACTCGACATTATCCAGTGTACAGACAAAAAAATCATCTGGTAAAAATGTCAGCTCATTAGCTTTTAAGACTTCTGAGATCTTTATGTTGAAACAGACGTACAGACGGACGGATTACAATTTTTTGGGGATTAATAAAACCTTTTTTCCCCTTAATCTTATGAAAATCAGTTGCTTTCCTAGATCAGCAAGACTTGAGAAGGTGAAAATAAACAAGAAAGGAAGTCTAGTTTCGGCGTGCTGAAGCGTATATACCATTCACATTCTATATGTATAACTGATGTAGATAAAATCTGGCCGGCGGATGTGGGGCCTCCTCAAATGGATACAGACCGAATTTGATTTGACTTGGCTGAAAAACACAAAAGTTATGCTCCTAAGTGTTCATTATGGAACAATCGCTTATATGGGAGCTATATGATATAGTTTTGCGATTTCAATGAAACGAACTTAACCAGGGTGCAGACAAAGTAAGCATCTGGTAAAAATTTCAGCTCTGTAGCTCTGAAGTTAAGACTTCTGAGAAGCTTGTGTTGAAACAAACGGACGGACAGACGGACATGGTTATATAGATTCCCCATGCTGATCTAATATATATATACTTTCTTTGCGTTGCAAACTTTCTGATAAAGCGATTATACCATTTTGAGAATGGTATAAATATGCAGAAAGAGTGAGTGGTGATAAGTGTACTCAAAGCCCATTGCCGGGCTCCCTTCTCTTGTCATTATTTGGGAATGAAACTTGTAAACTTGTAAACTTAGCCTGTTGATTATAAAATCTGTATGTTTTTCCGAGCATTTCTTGCAAGCGAGAATCACACCAATACTCTAACAGTTTTCGGAACTCTCTGGCAATCTCTGGTATATACTTCTAGTTTAAGCACAATAAATACATATTCCGCTTGTACATACGTACATTTCGTTTATGGATTTTATATAACACGCCTACTTCCATCAGGTCCTTCAGGTCAAATCCATCGCTCATATGTGTGCTTTTCGTTATGCAGTTATTACCTGTAACCCCACCACGCCTCGTTCTATTCCCCTCCCCGTTTGTACGTCCATACGTCTTTTTATAATGACAGCAATTTAATTTGGCCTTTCTTTTCTATTTTTATACCATTTCCAAAATGGTATATTAATTTTGCCTGGAAGTTTGCAACGCATAGAAGGAAGCGTTTCTAACTACATA
Organism: Hirtodrosophila duncani; assembly: GCA_037043425.1. Classification (NCBI taxonomy): domain Eukaryota; kingdom Metazoa; phylum Arthropoda; class Insecta; order Diptera; family Drosophilidae; genus Hirtodrosophila; species Hirtodrosophila duncani. The sequence goes on from JBAMBM010000503.1 coordinate 1,577,084, forward strand.
AAGTATATATATTCCTGATCACCAAGACAAGGGGAATCGATATGACCATGTTCGTCTGTCCGTCCGTGGGTCCGTCAGTTTCAACACAAAGATCTCAGAAGTCTTAAAAGCCACAAAGCTGAAAATTGTACCAGATGCTTATTTTGTCTGCACGCTGTACGATCGGACAACTATGTCATATAGCTCCCATATAACCGATTGGTCCGGAAAAAAACTCTGTATCAATTTGAATAAGCCCCACGTCCACTGGCCTGATCTGATCAAGATCGGACAATTACATTATTTAGTTCCCATGTAACCGACTGTCCCGGAATGAACACTTAGGAGCATAACTTTTCTGTTTTTCATCCAAATTAAAACAAATTCGTTTTGGATCCCTTGTATCCACTCCACCCAGATTTGATCTAGATCGGTTATATATTTAATATGTAAGTGGTATATAAGCTTCGGCAAGCCGAAGCTAGCTTTCCTTTCTTGTTCTGGTTGCATATTTCTCGTGTCGAGCTTTTCTTTTTCTTTACTCACAGATTGCAGCATGGAATTGTGGAGAGAGAAGGGAAACGGATTGGTGGGATGGAGAGTGGAGTGAATTGCAGTGTCGTGGGTTGTTCAAAGGCTGATTGCAAATTATGAAAAAAAAGGTAACAAAGCAACAAAGGAATTGGCCTGCTCTGTCTGCTCCCATGTTGTTGTGGTTAGTTAGCTGGAGTTGTTGCTGCTCTAGGTGGGCGATGGTTGAGCCGAGCCAGTAGATGAGGTGATGCGAGGGGGCGTGGTCACGTATCACAAATGTTTATATAGCATGTGTATATGATAACATTTTATGCTAATATATGAGCATGTTATTTCTCTCGTGCTGCGCCCGCGAAATTTTTAATCAAAATTGTTTTCTCCAGCTTGCGAAAAGATAAGGCTTGGAGGTATCGAAGGAAGGCATGGCTTAGTATATATGTATTATATTCTAAGCACACACACACACATATACACATACACGCACACACACACAGCGTGCTCTTTCCCAAGCTCGAATGTTCGAATATCATAATTGAAAATCAAGAGACGAGCATAATTTTATTTGAGTTTCCTTAGTCAGTTAAAATACGTACTTAGAACGTGTTTATATCAACAAAATATTCGAATATGTAGACATACACTGCGTGACAGAGCCGAATCAATCACAAAAAATATAAGATTCTGATATAAGGCATTTGCCTTTAGTTAACAGCCGAATTGAATACTATAAAAGTAATTTTTGTGGCTGTGCGTAGAATTCGTACCAAACAAAGACATGCTCTACATATTTTTCTTCTTAATATAATTTCATGGATTTTCATGCAGCCAAAGATGAAAATGTGCTTTATCACTGAATTTAAGAATCACCAAATTTGATATCAAGTTCCCTCTAGTATATGGTTATTTAAAAGTTTCGCACGCCTCCTGTCTCCCCTTATCAAAAGCCAATAAATGCATATATCTCCCATATTTAGTTAAGCGACGTCTTTCTAAATTCAATATGTTTGTTTAAACACACCTATCCCAGAAGTCTTTGAAGTGACAGAGTTGAAATTACCTTATTCCTTCTGCAAGCTGGTTAAGTTCGAGTTTCATCCAGATCGGACCACCGTAGCATATAGCTCCCATACAACCGATTGTTCCGGAATGAACACTTAAGAGCATACCTTATTTGTTTTTCATCCAAATCTAACTAAAATTTGTTGAGTATACATTTGAGGAGCCCGCAACGCTTTTTGACTCAATTTGATTCAGATCGGATTACTATAGTAGGCAGCTGGCGTAGAAGCGGACAAATATTTACAATGTAAATGGTATGTAAGATTCGTCAAGCTGAAACTAGCTTTCCTTTCTTGTTTTAACATACTTCACGGAGACTCAGGAGCGCTATGTAAAAGCATACATGTATGTATACCCACCAAAATGTTCTAATAAATGTGAAATAAATGCAGAGTAAGGATATAATTCTCCTAGATTTATAGTACGCAATACAATACAATTCAATTGATATATGAATGCATTCACAAACTATACATCAAATGAGTGCATTTAGCCATGTACTGAACTTGGAACTCATTGGATCAAATCAACCAGCACATTTTCATTTCAATGAAATCCTCCATGAATACTCGCCCATGAATGAATGCTTAAGTTTGAGACTGGCCAACAGACTTAACAATGTGTTGCCTTTACTCTGAGCACCGTCACAGATGATTGCCAAAGTTAATGAACAGTTAAATGATTCAATGAATAAGTGAATGAAAAGACTTCTTTTTGTAAAGCATTTCTATGATTTAACTTGAATTGCAAAAGTGTTAATGAATATAATGATTTGTTAAGAAAACTTTTTTCCCAACTACTTCCACTAACTTTATTAGTAAATATGGCGAGCAAACGTTTGTTTATGTGAATTTATATTATTTTTCTTTCTTTGTGTAGTTGACACGGTTTTGTAGATGCAAATAAAAGTTCGTACTCGTACATGTATACTCGAATGTCTAAAATTTCTAGTATGGATATGTATATAATATATAAGGTGGCACTTGTGCGCCGCCTCGCAGACTTCGACTGAGCTTTTGTCATGGCTCAGTGCCCCTGCCGTACGTCAGTTAAAGCGAACGTCGCTGTCGCGTTGTCGTGCTTCTATTACAGGTGTGTCTATGTCTCTAGTGTCTATATTCCACATCTGTATATAGGCATACACGCACGTATACGTATCTTTATATCGTTTGAATGTGTTCGCTCGTATTGTCTCTCACGGCAGATACGTCGCTCAAGTGCATAATCTAAATGGATTTGTGTGTGAAAATGGGTTCAAGTCTAGTTCACCTGCAGGTATGCTTGCGCCTCCTTGCCTACCTGTCGTAACTGTCTTTCTGTTGCTGTAGTTAATTTATATATTTCTCATATTTAATTAAATTTTTCTTAGCCTATAAGCCTAAGCACGAATAAAAGCTAACTTGTATTTATAAATAAAATGCGACCATGCAACTATTGTTTAGCTGGCGAAAAGTGTTGCAAGTTAAAAAATTGTAAAAGTTGTATATATAAACAAGTAAGAACGCTATACTCGATATTCCGGCTATAAGATACTCGTACTCAGCATTTATTTAATATTCGACACTCTCAAAAGTATGTAACACTTTTTGATTTTTACGAGTAGTACTTTAGTAGAGTAAATTATTATATATTATATTGTAAGGTAATATATATTCTTGATCAGCATCATCAGCTGAGTCGATCTAGCCATGTCCGTCTGTCCTTCCGTATGAAAACCGAAATCTCGGAGATTATAAGAGCTAGACTCCCCTAGTGCACATGCAGATCAAGTTTGTTTTAGAATTTAGCCACACCCCCTCCCGCTCTCGAGAATCGAAAGTCTTTATATCTCCCACAATTATTGACAGATTTAGTTAAAACTCGGCTTATATACACATATACACATATTAATACATACACACATATCGTGCATTGATGTCATGCTAAGTGAAAGATAGAGAAGGTATTCTGTTGGGTTGTAAACCTGAGGTTGTCAATTTTGTCCATAAAAAGTGGTCTGAGTACGAGTATCTTATAGTCGGAATTCAACTATAGCGTTCTTACTTTTTTTATCGTTCTTTTTAACTGGAACTGGGATTGGGACAGCGACGTGGGTAGGGCTGGATGAGTGTCAACGACTTGCTCTAATAGTAAGAAAACTAGATATAGAAACCTTCTAGCATTCTGGAAACCACATTAAGATTGCGACTATCGAATACAAATTTTTGATATTTAAAAAGGGGGATTGTCTCATCTCTGACATACGGAACTATTATATTGGCAGCGATGTCCAAAACATCGCTTTTATTTGATGCATAGATGTTTTCGACGGTAAACATCGATGTTTTTTGTTTCGTCGATGTATCTAAACAGCTAAACTACAGCTAAACATCGAAAAATTACACACCTCATTAGTTTTTGATCCTTGCCTTAAGAAGAGCCATTTCAGAAATCCGTTGGCTTTCTAAAAGTGGTTTTGCATATAAATTCTTTGATCAAGCCTTTCACCAAAGAGTCAACAAATTCAGTGTATTCACCGCCGTATTCATATAAGCATACTGAAGATAATAAAGAGGAGATAAGCGCTTATTTATTTTATGGCGTACTTATAGTCTAAACCCCATTGATTTGTGGTGTTTAATGTACAGCATCCACCCATAATTTATATCATTTCCTAGCAGATCTAGATTTAATCATTACTGGGAGCATCACTTCCTCAGAACGAGCTTTTTCAGCGGCATCGTTATCGAACAACTGCAAAATCACTGTTTCATCGTGAATTCAGCAAGCGGTCGCTGTTAGCATTCACGATCTTCATCCTGCCTGTATGTTTGTATGTATGACTGTGACCCTAGCTTTTATAGTCTCTGAGATCTAGGTGTTCATACGGACGGATGGACAGATGGACACGGCTAAATCGACTCGAAATGCTCTACAGCTTAGCCATCTTGAATTAGCTAGCTAAATATGACGTGATTCTGATTGTCCTAAGCTGTTTGCAGTGCAAAGACACTGGCTCGGGCTCTGGATCTTAATGTAAAATAAGAAAGGAAAGCTAGCTTCGATTTGCCGAAGCTTATATACCATTTACATTGTAAATATATAACCTATCTAGATCAAATCTGGATATAAAGGATACAAGGGACACACGACGAATTTGGATGAAAAACAGAAAGTTATGCTCCTAAGTGTTCATTCCAGAACAATCGGCTATATGATAGCTATATGATATATCCGATCTTGATCAGAAAAGGCCAGCGGACGAATAGTCTCCTCAAATGGGTGTAAACCGAATTTGGATTGATTTGAATGGAAAACAGAAAAATTATTCTCCTAAGTGATTATTCCGGAACAGTCGGTTCTATAGGAGCTATATGATATAGTTCTCCGATCTTGATCAGATCAGGCTAGTGGACGTGGGGCTTATTCAAATTGATACAAACCGAGGTTGGCTTGATATGGATGAAAAACAGAAAAGTTATGCTCCTAAGTGTTCATTATGGAACAATCGGTTATATGGGAGCTATATGATATGATATATATATATATATATATATATATATATATATATATATATATATATATATATATATATATATATATATATATATATATATATATATATATATATATATATATATATATATATATATATATATATATATATATATATATATATATATGGACAACTATCCTATCTGTATTAAACTCGAACTTGACCAGCCTGCAGATAAAGCAAGCATCTGGTAAATTTCAGCTTTGTAGCTTTTAAGACTTTTGAGATCTTGTTTTGAAACAGACGGATGGGCAGACTGACAGTCGGACATGGACAGACTGATCAAGATCAAGAATATATGTACTTTATATAGTCGGAAACGCTTCCTTCCATGCGTTGCAAAATTCCTGACAAAGTGCATATACCATTTTGTAAATGATATAATGAGAAAAGCAATCCAAAGATTGAAATTGAAAAACTAATTTAATTATTTCAAATTTATTTGTTATTCCTGGAATTGTGAGGATTGTGTTCCATCCAACAATAATGTGTAACAGAAATCTATCCATAGAACATTTTAGGTGAGACTCTGAAGCACGCTTTATTACGCTTTCCTTTGTAATTTCCAAAAGTCCAAGCTCACAAGTGCTCAGTTCAGAGTTGTAGTAGCATGTGACTTTTATATAAGACTTTTATTGTTATACTCGTACTCCAGTAGAGTAAACGAGTATACTGTATTCGTGCAAATGTTACATACATACAGGCAGAAGGAAGCGTATCTAACCCCATAAGGTATATATATTCTCGATCAGCATCAACAGCCGAGTCGATCTAGCCATGTCCGTCCGTCCGTCTGTACGTCCGAATGAACACCTAGATCTCGAAGACTGTAAGAGCTAGAGAGTCCCAATTTGGTTTGCAGACTCCCCTTGCGGGGTGTCAGATCAAGTTTGTTTTTAAATTCACGCCCACTCCCTCCCCGCAAACCGCAAAACTTCATATCTTCCACAAATTTTAACGCATGTAGTTGAAACTCGATTTGTATATGCATAAACACATAATCTACCGATTTGCTGAGATTTGTTGACCAAATCGCCAAAAACAATTTGTATGACAATATACCGCATCAAACCACCACCCACCCCCCCCCCCCCCAAAAAAAAAATTTCTCCTTTGAATGTGTCGAATATTGAATAAATCCTGAGTACGAGCATTTTATAGTCGGAATATCGACAATATCGTTCTTACTTGTTTATGTTCGAATTGTTCTGTATGTCTGCCTGTATTGTTCTTTTTTTTGCCATGACGGTCAAAGAATTTTAGTAAATATTGACTGGTGATAAGGTTGTGTGTGTGTGTGTGTGCGAGCGCGCTCGATTCTTTGAAATTGATAATAACTGGAAGTTTGCCGACATTATTAGATCTCAGTTAAAATAAAACACATTCCATCATCGATAAGGCAAAACGCTGCCTCTTTCCAAACAGCAAACAATGTCAACAACAATGGATGTGAATCATTTTATATACTAAATAATAAATATATACTATAATAAATAAATACTAAATCTTTTGTATGTTTAAGATCTAGGAAGCTGCAATGCTCGAAATTGACTTTATTATAAACTTCCCAGCCAAATCAAAGTGACTGTTGCTCAATTATAAAAATGGCAACACGAAAACGCAAATAAACTAACCCGAAAACTTTAACAATAACAATAAATATAGTTAATAATTAAATAACAAAATAATCGTGTGCTAAAGTGCGCTTTACAACCAAACCAAAGACAAAAGAGGAGGAGACTATGTTTGACGTTCCACCCAAGTGTCCAGCCCTGGCTAATAAACTGAGCGGTCTGTTTGGCTGGCGACACACCTACAAGGTGGCCGCCAAGCATGAGGGTATATCACATGGCACCCTCCACAAATCCTATTCCCTGACACTACCCAAGCGTCCGCCATCGCCGGCCTACGTCTGCGTTAAGGTAAACAAAAACCTATAAAATTTTGCTCTCTATACCTGTATCATATATAATCGCCAAACGCCCTCTCGCTCTCAAGCCCTCACTGGTTTTAAGATTATGATATACGTATTGTGTATATGTATGCATGCGTATGCCTGAGTAGATTAAACATTTGGCACTTCATTTTCATTGACGAAATTACCATAAACAAACAATCAAATGATTAAAAATTCGAATGAAAACTGAGCCGTATTTGAAAAACGGGTCGTAAGACGAAATGGAATTATTAATATATATATAAGAAATATATAATCTAGTGAATATATAATATATAATATATATATAATATATAATATATAATATATAATATATAATATATAATATATAATATATAATATATAATATATAATATATAATATATAATATATAATATATAATATATAATATATAATATATAATATATAATATATAATATATAATATATATATAATATAATATATAATATATAATATATGATATGATATACGATATAATATATGATATATAATATATGATATGATATAGAATATTTGTTCGATATATCGATTTTTACTCTTCACTTTTTATTTAAAACTCTTTATCCTGGTTTAAAATCAACGCCCAGACCAACGAGGATAAAATTTGCATACTATTAAAATTGTATGGCCTAATTGAATACTAAGTAGGAAGAGTTTAAAAATTTTTCCTGCAAGTGGATTCAAATCATATAATTTTATTAAGAATTGCCACCAAGTGCCAATTGGTATTTTGAAAGAGCGTCCACCTATTTCGAGTTTGACGAAATTTCCAAAATATTCTTTAAGATAAAATTCAAATACTTTGGGGGCAGCCGAAAAACAATCAACATTTTTCACTCATATTCTTGAGCGTGCTAGCCACCAACGTTACAAAAATTTAGATAGCTAATAAATAAGTTTTTATTTGAAGCAATATTTCCTCGACGACAGTCTAATGTGCATTCAAGCATAGGAAGTGTAGTACTTCACTCTCAGTATATGGATATCCGTAAATACACATGCCAAGATTGCAACAGCTAACCACGATTTTTGTCCCCCCAAATCAAACCATAAATTTGAGGAGATCCCACGTCCACTAACCTGATCTGATCAAGATCGGCCCACGTCTGCTGGTCTGATCTGACCAAGATCAGACAACTATATAATGTAGCTACCATATAACCGATTGTTTCGGAAGGAAGACAGGAGGAAAACAAATTCATCCTGTTTCCCTTCAACAGCCCTACCCCAACAGACCAGATTTGATCTAGATCGGTTATATATTCACAATATGAATGGTATATAAGCTTCGGCAAGCCGAAGCTAGCCTTCGTTTCCTGTTTTTTATAGTCGAAGGATAGCAACAGCCGAGTGGATGTAGCCATTTCCGTCTGTATGAAAAATTAAATCTCGGAGTTTATAAGAGCTAGAGTTACCAAATTTGGTATGTAGACTACTCCCCTCGTTGGGCGTCTTATCAAATATGTTTCAAAATTTTGCCACGCCCCCTGCCGCCTCCACAAATCGATAAAGTCCTTATATTCCTCCAAAATGTTGGGATATTCGTTTGATTCTGTCCGTTGACTGAGTCAAAAGCAAAAACTGGACAAAGAAAGAGACAGCACCAATACAAGAACTCGTGTGAGGAATATGTACACATATTGTTTTGCAAGAACGCCTTTATCATAAATAGAAAAAATAATAAGAACAGAAACACAGCTTTAAATTTATGTAATTGAATTTTACTTGCTCATATCCCAACAATGCAAAAAGGGCACTAGCAGCGGCTGCTTATATCCCCTTTCCACCTTTTAAGCTACAAGCACGTTCAGGTCACTCATTGAAGCAGCAGCAGCAAGCACATATGTTAGTGGGAGGGAGACAGAAACATTCTTATTGAAGTTGGCTGACCTAAATTTTAAAACTGAAGTAAAATGTTAATGCTAATTGTGATGCTGTTTCTTAACCGATTTTAACAAGTTTTTGTGACTTCATAGAAAATAGTCACATTTATAAGTAATTTTAATTACACATCTTGAAAATTGTAGGAGATATAATTTTTACGGCTGCGGGAGAGGGCGTGGCAAAATTTTAAAACAAAGTTGATCTGATGCCCCACTAGGCGAGTCTACATACCAAATTTGGTCTCTCTAGGCCTTATAGTCTCCAAGATCTAGGTGGTCATGCGGATGGACAGGGCTAGATCAACTCGGATGTTGATGGTGATGAAGAATATATATACTTTATGGGGTCGGAAAGGCTTCCTTTTGTCTGTTACATACATTTGCACGAATACAGTGTATTACTTTACTGACTTTACTAGAGTACAAGTATACTAAAAACAACCGGCAAATAAAAATGTTTGTAACGCGAAAATTGACGTTCCAGTTCTTCATTTTCAGGGAGCGACTGTTTGGCTGCCTCCTCAGTTTTCTATGACTGGTTTCTATGGCATGATGCAATGGTTGTTGCCATTACCTGTTGTTGTTAGCCAGTTTTCGGCATTTGGCATTTGTTTTGAATTCAATTTGGAATTGAAATCGGAATGTCAAAAGCAAGCCAAGTTTGAAGCTACAAGGTTCATTGGTTTTCGCGTTTTACATGACCATTTTTATACTATACTAGAGTAAACGAGTGTACTGTATTCGTGCAAATGTATGTAACGGGCAAAATCAAGCGTTTCCGACCCCATAAAGTATATATATTCTTGATCAGAGCAACAGCCGAGTCGATCCAGCCATGTCTGTCAGTCCATCAGTATGAACACCAAGATCTCGGAGGCAATAAGAGCTACAGTTACCGCATTTAGTATGTAGACTCCCCTTGTGGGTCCTCAGATCAAGTTTGTTTTTAAATGTTGCCACGTCCCCTCCCGCCCCCGCAAATCTATAAAGTCTGATAGCTCTCACAATTTTTTACCGTAATTATTTATATACATACTAGCACATAATCTATCGGTTTGCCAAATTTCATTAAGATCTGATTATAATTGTAGACAAAATCGTAAAAAACGGTTTTTGTCTGAAAGCACCCCACCCTCCCCAAAAAAAGAAAAAAAATGTCCTAATTTAGAGTGTGTTGAATATTGAATAAATGCTAAGTACGAGTATCTTAGAGACTATAAGAGCTAGAATCACAAAATTTCGTATGTAGACTCCCCTCGTAGAGCGACATTCTGTGTTTTTTTTTTTAATTTTGCCACGCCCCTCCCCCGCATATCGCAAAAAACTATATCTCCTACAATTTCCAAGATATCACTTATAAAAGTGACTATTTTTTATGAGGTAACCAAATTTTCTTAAAATCAGTTAAGAAACAACATCAGAATTAGCATTAACATTTTACTTCATTTTTATAATATACACAGCAAACGTAAATAAAATTTTTTTGTCTCGCTCCCACTAACACGTGCTTGCTGCTGCTGCTGCTTCAATGGGTGACCTGAATGTGCTTGTAGCTTAAGAGGTGGAAGGGGGATATAAGCAGCCGCTATTAGTGCGGTGTTATTGTGCTTATTATTCTTGATATTTCTGATAAAGACGTTCTGCGAAAACATAAAATGTACAAGCAAGTTATTGCTTTGACTTAGTCAACGGCCAAAATCAAAGAAAAATCCCAAAATTTTAGGCACTCATTTGTTCAATGATCGGTCGCGTGACATTGGCTGCAGTTATATCAAAAAGAGTTATTCTACCAGCTCAAGCAATGGTCATAGGAACGGCTTAAGAATATCACAAAGTGTTTTATACTTTTGAGTGTGTCGAATATTGAATAAATGCTGAGTACGAGTATCTTATGGTCGGAGTATCGACTATAGCGTTCTTACTTGTTTTTTATATACCATTAACAAAATGCTATATTAATTTTGTCAGGAAGTTTGCAACACACAGAAGGAAGCGTTTCCGACGTATAAAGTGTGTATATTGTTGAACAGCATGACAAGGGAATCGATATAACCATGTCCGTCTGTCCGTCCGTCTGTTTCAACACAAGGATCTCAGATGTCTTAAAAGCTACCGAGCTGATGCTTATTTTGTCTGCACGCTGGTTTTATGCAGATCGGACACCTATATCATATAGCTCCCACATAAGCGATTGTTCCGGAATGAACAGTTAGGATCATAATTTTTCCGTTTTTCATCCAAATGAAACCAAGTTGGGTTTGTATCTATCTGAGCAGGCTCCATGTCCGCAGGCCTGATCTGATCAAGATCGAACAACTATGTCATAGAGCTACCATATAACAGATTGTTCCGGAAAGAACAAATCAAAACAAATTCATCTTGTATCTCTGTAGTCCCACGCCCACCGACCAGATTTGATATAGATCGTCCATGTATTTACAATGTTAATGGTATATAAGCTTTGGCAAACCGAAGCTACACCATCAAATTAAATTTGTCTTTGATTCTGTCAGCCTTGTAGCTCTTACCGTTTGGGTTGTGCATTATCAATCAGTCGGTAAACATATATATACTCTGCGAACTCTGTGATCCAATTGTACTACCAAAAACTTAACTAATTGGCCTTCTCTTTTGATTTCGTTTTTTAGGATGCCGACTCCTGGGTAGGAGTACATCATTTACAGACACAATCGGGAATCCTAGATCCCGATGATTGTGTGCGCGATGTGGCCGATGATCGGGAACAGATATTGGCACACTTTGAGGACTCTAGCCCAGATCCTGGTGTACCGCAGGGCGGCGGCGATGGCGCTTCGGGCAGTTCTTCAGTGGGCACCGGTTCGCCGGATATCTTTCGGGATCCCACAAACACAGAGGCGCCCACTAGGAATCTGTCCACACCACACATTGAGGTGACCAGCACAACATCTGGGCCAATGGCTGGATTGGGTGTGGGTCTAATGGTGCGACGCAGCAGTGATCCCAATTTGTTGGCTTCGCTTAAGGCGGAGGGCAGCAACAAGCGCTGGTCAGCGGCTGCTCCTCACTATGCAGCTGGCGGGGATTCACCAGAGCGCATACTGATAGACAAAGCCGGAGGACAGCTATCACCGCAATGGGAGGAAGAGGACGACACAGCCCAGCTGAAGGAGCAGCTGCAACAGCAGCAACAGTCGCTTCATGCGGGAGGCTCAGGCAGCTCCGGCGGCGCTGGCGGTCAGCAGCCATTTGCCCGCTCTGGACGCCTTTCCATGCAGTTTCTGGGCGACGGCAATGGCTACAAGTGGATGGAGGCGGCTGAGAAGCTTCAGCAGCATACCGAAAGCCAACATCAATCTCAACCCATGTCGAGCAGCGCATACTCCAGTAAGTCGCTTCCCCGCGAGAGCAAACGCAAGGAGCCGCTGGGCCAGGCCTACGAGTCCATACGCGAGAAGGATGGCGAAATGCTGCTTATTATCAATGAGTACGGCAGCCCATTAGGACTGACCGCTATACCGGATAAGGGGCACGGCGGCCTCATTGTGCAACACGTTGAGCCTGGTAGTCGAGCCGAAAGAGGACGTCTGAGGCGCGACGATCGCATTTTGGAGATCAATGGCATAAAGCTGATAAGCCTGAGTGAGTTGCAAGTGCAAGAGCAGTTACGTCGTGCCCTCGAGAGCTCCGAGCTGAGGGTACGAGTTCTGCGCGGTGATCGCCTGCACCACCGAGAAAGCGACTCCAAGGTGGCAGAGATGATAGAGGTGGCCACGGTGTCGCCCACGAGAAAGCCGCACGCTGCGCCCGTGGGCACCTCCCTGCAGGTGGCCAACACCAGGAAGATTGGCAACAAGATTGAGATATTGTTAAAGAAGGGACCCAACGGGCTGGGCTTCTCGGTCACCACACGCGACAATCCCGCCGGCGGCGACTGCCCCATCTACATTAAGAACATATTACCTCGTGGAGCGGCCATTGAGGATGGAAGACTCAAACCGGGCGATCGTCTGCTCGAGGTCGACGGCACTCGCATGACGGGCAAGACCCAGATGGATGTAGTGGGTATTCTGAGGGGTATGCCTGCCGGTGCCACAGTACGCATACTTGTCTCCAGGCAGCAGGAGGTGGTCGAGGTGAGTTTTGGCATAGTCCATTGGTACCAGCGAAGCATTGTGTAATATTGTGTACCTTTGAAGCCAACGGGCGAACCAGTAGAGAAGTCTCCAACTGTGTCACCGAATGTAGTTCCAGCTGCTATGCAGGTGCAAAAATCGAGCAGCGCCCGTTCTCTGTTCCAGCAGCACCAACGACAGCGTCAGCTCAACGAATCTCAGCACTTTATCGATGCTGGCAGCGAATCGGCGGCTTCAAATGTAAGTTGAACCTTGACCCTCGTGGTCGCTTAGCGTGTGCACAACAACTAATGCTCTGCTCTTCTCTGACTGCTCTCCGTCTCCCTCCCACAGGACAGTCTACCGCCGAGCAGCAATAGCCGGCACTCGCGCGAGGAGCTCACCTTGCACATACCCGTTCATGATACCGAAAAGGCCGGCTTGGGTGTCAGTGTCAAGGGCAAGACTTGCTCCAATCTCAATGCTTCGGCGGCGAACGCTAGTTGCCATGGCGGTCTGATAAAGCACGACGGCGACCTTGGCATATTTGTTAAGAATGTTATCCATGGTGGCGCCGCCTCCCGTGATGGCCGTCTCCGCATGAACGATCAGCTATTGAGCGTCAATGGCGTCTCTCTGCGTGGCCAAAACAATGCCGAGGCCATGGAGACGCTGCGGCGCGCCATGGTCAACAATCCGGGCAAGCATCCGGGCACAATAACTCTGCTAGTGGGTCGCAAAATCCTACGCTCGGCCAGCTCTAGCGACATATTGGATCAAGGCACAACCGTGCACTGTCAGAATAATAGCAGTGGAAGTGGCGGTGGTGGTGGACACAACAACAGCAGCTCCAATGCCAGCGATAACTCCGGCGCCACTGTCATCTATTTGAGTCCTGAGAAGCGTGAACAGCGAAGCAGCTCAAATGAACCAGCCAGCACCAGCAGCGACATGAATAGGTGAGTGTGGCCAAAGGTGGTGGTGGCGGTGACGCAGGCGTAGAATTCACTTGATTTTATTGTCTCCGATTTATATTACAGATGGAGCAATCCCGTTTTGGATCGTCTAACCGGTGGCATTTGCTCCACAAACTCTGTGCAGCCTCCACATCATCATCAGCATCAGAAGCAGTCACATCAAAATCATCATAATCAGCAGCAGCAGTCGACAGTGCCGCAATCACAGCAGCGTCGCTTGCCGCCGCCGCCCATCTGCGGCAGTGCAGCATTGCGAAATGAGAGCTATTACATGGCAACCAATGACAACTGGTCTCCAGCGCAGCTGCAGCTGCTCAACGGTCATGGCAATACGGCGTTGCTTATCGAGGACGATGTAGAGCCCATGTCGCCGTAAGTGAAATTCGATTACAACCCTTGAGCTTAATGTTAAAACTCAATCCTTCATCCTCCACTGGTTACAGCACCCTGCCGACACGCCCACACGATGGTCAGCCCTGCAAACCGAGCAGCGCTAACAGCGGTGGTGGAGCGGGCACAGGCGCCGGCGGTACTGTGCCGCCCCCTGGCAGCAATTTCGACGCCACCTACTCGTCGCAGCTGAGCCTGGAGACAAACAATTCGGGCGTGGAGCATTTCTCGAGGGATGCATTGGGACGACGCAGCATCTCGGAGAAGCATCATGCGGCGCTGGATGCACGCGAGACGGGCACGTATCAGCGCAACAAGAAGCTGCGTGAGGAACGTGAGCGCGAGCGTCGCATACAGCTGACCAAATCGGCCGTGTATGGTGGTTCCATTGAGTCACTGACGGCACACATTGTCAGCGCCAATGCTCAGATGTCGGGCTATAAGCATGCCAAGACGGCCTCCAGCATTGAGCAGCGGGAGCGCGAGACGCAGCAGCTGGAGGAGGCGCGCGATCAGCTGGGCGATCTGGGACCATCGCTGGGCATGAAGAAGTCCTCATCATTGGAATCGCTGCAGACCATGGTGCAGGAGCTGCAGATGTCTGACGAGCCGCGTGGACATCACGCCCTACGCGCGCCCCGCGGTCGCGGTAGGGAGGATAGTCTACGCGCAGCCGTGGTCAGCGAACCGGATGCCAACAGTGCGTATTCACCGGCCGCCACGTCCTACCTCAAACTGACATTGACCCGTATCCGTATTGAATACTTTTCAGAGCCTCGCAAGACCTGGCTGCTGGAGGAGGGTGACCACGAGGGGGGCTTTGCCTCGCAGCGCAACGGCCCCTTCCAGAGTTCATTGAACGATGGCAAGCATGGCAGCAAGTCGCGTGTGAAGAAGCCAAGCATACTCCGTGGCATTGGTCACATGTTTCGCTTTGGCAAGAATCGCAAGGACGGTGTTGTCCCAGTGGACAGCTATGTAACGCTTCCTGCCTCTGCTTCGGTAGTGCCCAGCTCTGCAGGTGCGCCAAATGGACAACAGCAACAGCCGCAGATTCCAGCTGCTGCTTTGGCGGCCATGGATAGGAATGGCAAACCACCGGCCTATCAGCCGCCACCACCGCTACTAGCGCCTAATGCTTTAAGTGGAGGGAGTGGTGGTGTTGGATTAGGCGGAACAGGAATAAACAGCGGAATACATCAGAACGACATATTCAATCATCGCTATCAGCATTATGCCAACTATGAAGATTTGCATCAGCATCACATTAGGTGAGACAGACCACAGACGCTTGCAATCGTTTCACTCCACTCCATGCTATTCTATGGGAAGGTGTTTGGTGGAATCACTTGTAAACATATGGTGTGGGCACACTGGTTGGGGGATGACAAATAAATGCTAAATTTAGAGCCAACGTCTTGAATGTCCCAATCAGGTTGCAAAATACGAGGGCTATCTTTACATTTCTCGAAGTTTTACACATTCAAAAGGTGGTACCTCTTAACGAGCTTCTTATTTTTATATATATATTTGTAACGCATAGAACGAATCATCTCCGTCCCCATAAACTAAAACAGGTGTGCATGTGTGTATGCTATATGTATGTGTTTATGTATGAATGAATACATGTTTGTATGTATAAGTGAATGTCTGTATGGGCATCTAGCAAATGCGTCCACGTCCGTTGATCAAATATCATCGGGCTACTTTCTAAGCTATCCTTCCTTATTTTTCATTAAAGCACGCATTTCTGCAAGGGTATGTAAGCTTCGGGTACCCGATCATAGCCGCATCTCTTCTTTAAGACAACATTCCTTCTGGCTGCAAAAGACTTTGACCTTGAATTTTGTTTACCGTCGAGAGAGCTGAAAGTAGATGATTGATTTTTCTAAACTTTTCAAAAATTTCTGTCTAGCAAACGTTTGTTGCACAATATGTACATTATTTCACGCGCAGCTTACATTTTCATTTCTGATATAACCACCGTTATTGGACGACCTTCATGTTATTCTAGCGTTTCATAATGACAAGAGTTATTTATGGCTTCATCGACAAAAGTGGAATTATGTTCCAAAAAACTATACAGAAAGCTCACCCACAATGAAAGGTTGTGAATACATTTTTACTAAGAAATGCCACATTTTTTTTTTATTGAAAATAAACCCTGGGTAAAATTTAAAGTAACCCGGGGCTGTAAATGTAAATCCTCGTATATATCTTGGCTAAGTAACTTGGACTTGGAATAACTTTTAATAACAAATCCTTCAATTATTGTGTTTTGTACATAATCCTTTCTCTGTCTAATCTATGTAAATGTTATCTATATGTGCCACTTACACATTACTCACACACACATATGCACACACAAACATCCACACCTACAAATACACACACAAACTACAACACGATGGCAATAACACGCACATCAAACGCAGCGCTAGCATTGGTGATGATACTCCGGCCCCAGCTTTAAGCGTGCAAGAGACACTCTCGGAGTCGACGCTCGAATGCATGCGCCAGCAAGTGCTCCGTCAACGCATCAAGGTTGCGGCCGAAAGGTAACACCCCCCCCCCCCCTCCCCCATCCCCCTCACACACTCACACACACACACACACACACACACACACACACACACACACACACACACACACACACACACACACACACACACACACACACATGCACATTCACACCGCATCCAATACTAACCCTGCTGTAGATGTTGTTACTTTGTCTGTGGAAGCTTCTAGCTGTCCTCAACACAAAACTAACACCTCGTAGTTTCTCTCTCGCACTATCTGCCTACATTTTGCTCATGCCATATGTATGATATTCATATGAGCTTCTTTGGCTTTCTTTCGGTTACGCAGTCGCCGCCATCAGCATTATCATTCGCAACGCAGTGCCCGCTCCCAGGACATCAGCCTGCATTCCAACTCCAGCCCGCTGCCGCCTGCAGCGCCTTCAGTGGCCACCAATAGTTGTAAGCGGCCCATGAGCAGCTACTACGAGTATGAGACGGTCCAGCAACAGCGCGTGGGCAGCATCAAGCATAGCCATCATCAGAATCACAACCACATTGGCAATGGCACCAACTCCTCTTCGTCATCGCCCATCAATGTGAATGTGGTATCACAGCCCCATTGGAAGGCAGCCGCGCTCAATGGCTACTCGCCATCCTCGTTAAACAGCAGTGCACGCAGTCGTGGACCATTTGTCACACAGGTACGCATTGCTCCTGGTAAAGAGTATCTAATCATAGAGCCACACACTAAACAGGGCAATGCAATGAGTAAACGGGGATATAGTATTTTTGCAAATGTATGTCGCAGGCAAAAAGAAGCGTTTTCGATCCTAAAAAGTATATATATTCTTGATCAGCATCAACAGCCGAATCGATCATGTCCGTCTGTCCGTCCGTCTATCCGTCCGTATGAACGCCTAGATCTCGGAGGCTGTAAGAGCTAGAGGGTCCCAATTTGGTATGTAGACTCTACTTGTGGGGCGTCAAATAAGTTGAAACGGTTTGTATATATATAAGCACATAATCTACCGTTTTGATGAGTTTTGTTAAGATCGGATAATAATTGGCAAATTGTCAAATATTTAATTAATTCTGAGTACAAGTATCTTATAGGTGGATTATCGACTATAGCGCTTTTACTTGTTTTCTATTAATTTGTACCCAGATCAAGTTTATTTAAGTTTTTGTCTCGTCCTCTTATTGAAATCTTTACCAAATGCTTTCTTTGTTTGCACGCTAGTTAAGTTCGATTTAAGTCCCATATAACCGACTGATTCGGAATGAATTCTTAGTAAAACAAAATTTTATCCAAATTGAACTAAATTTGTTAAATGACAGCTTAAGAAGCCTCTACGTCAGCTGACCAAAGTTTATCCAGATCGGATCACTATATCATATAGCTGCCATAAAACCGACCGATTCCGAACGATCTCTTAGTACAGTAAAATGGGTTGTTTTTTATCCAAATTAAACCAAAATTGAAATGGGTCAGTCTTAGAAGCACGCATGCTGACCGAATTTCAACCGAATCGGCAAGGGTATGTGAGCTTCCGTTACCCAAAATTAGCATTCCTTTCTTGTTAAATTCTCATACTCTAGTATAGTAAACGAGTACATTGTACTCGTGCAAATGTATGTAACAGGCAATAGGAAGCATAAAGTATATTTATTCTTGATCAGCATCAACAGACGAGCCCTGCCCGTCTGTCCGTCCGTATGAACATCTAGATCTCGGTGATTATAAGAGCGAGAGTCGCCAAGATTGGTATTTAAACTCCCCTTGTGGGGAGTCAGATCGAGATTGTTTTAAAATTTTGTTCATTCCAGAAAAACCGGTTATATGAGAGCTATTTATATAGTTTATCCAATCTGGATAAAACCCGAACTTAAGCAGCGTGCAGATAAAAGAGACCTCTGGTAAACATTCAGCTCTGTAGCTTGAAACACACGGCAGAAGGACATGATTATATCGATTCTCCTTGTCAGGCTGATCACGAATATATATACTTTATATGGTCGCAATAAATCTTCCTTCTGTGCGTTGCAAACTTCCTGACACTGCTGCATTTCTGCATTACCAGTCACCGACATGAAGCCTAAGAACACAACAGTTGATCTTTCTCGACAGCTAAATACCCTGTACCTTATAAGCCGCTATTAAATATATAAAAACCGCTCTTGATCAAGTTCGGACAGATTCGGACTTGGGGCCTTTTAAAATGCATACAAACAAAATTTGGCTGGATTTGAATGAAAAACCAACATTTGGTGTTCATTCCGAAAAAATCAGTGATATTAGAGCTATATGATATAGTGTCTGATCTGAATAAAATTTAGTCTGTGAATGTGGGGACTTCTTAAATATATAAAATCCAAATTTGGTTCGATTTGGATAAAACAAAAACATTTTGTGTTCATTGTTCATTCCGAAAAAAATCAATTCTATGAGATATGGTGGTCCGATCCGAATCCAATTTGGTCAGTTGATGTAGATAATCCTAGGTCATAAAATCCTCAAATTTGGTTCAATTCCAGTGAAAAACAAAAAAGCTATGAAATAAAAGCAGAAATTGGCGATAGTTTGTATGGGCCACCATAAAAGTCTTCGTGGGGGAACAAAAATAAAATGAACATCATATATATGGGTACATTTATATGGAAAATAAAAATGCAAATTTTAAGTTTTTGCCTTGTAGTTTCCAATATCTAGATTTTTATACATCCGGACGGACAGACGGACATGGCTTGATCGACTCGGCTTGTTGTGCTGTTTAAGAATATATATACTTTATGTGGTTGGAGAGAGTACGCGAGTATATTGTATTCGTGTATGTAACAGGCATGTATGTAACAGGCAGAAGGAAGACCCCATATAGTATATGCATTCTTGATCAGCATTCACAGAAGAGTCGATCTAGCCATGCCCGTCTGTCCGTCCGTAGATCTCGGAGACTGTAAGAGCTAGAGGGTCCCAATATGGTATGTAGACTCCCCTTGTGGGGCGTCAGATCAAGTTTGTTTTTAAGTTTGCCACGGCCCCTGCCGCCGCCGCGAACGGCAAAACTATATATCTTCCACCATTTTTCACGCTAATTAAACGCATTTTGTTGAAACTCGATTTGTATATGTATAAGCACATAATCTACCGATTTGCCGAGTTTTGTTAAGATCGGATAATAATTGTGGAAAAAATCGTAAAAAATAACATTCTCTAGGAGAACACCCCAACCCAAAAAAAAAAAGAAATTTTTTCATATTGTCGAATATTGAATAATTGCTGAGTACGAGTATCTTTTAGTCGGAATATCGACTATAGCGTTCAGTGGCGTGGCAATATTTAAAAACAAACTTACACACTAGCGGAGTCTGCATACCAAATTTGGTAACTCTAGCTCTTATAGTCTCCGAGATCTAGGTGTTCATACGGACGTACAGACGGACACGTCTAGAACGACTCGACTGTTGATGCTGATCAAGAATATATATATTTTATGGGGTCACAAACGCTTCCTTTTACCTGTTACATCCACTAGAGTACGAGTATAATAAAAAAAGGTCGCACAAACAATTATCTAATTGCCAACATTTTGTTTTAAGATTAAGTGACTGTATGTATGTATACATTGTTGATGAGTTTTATTTTGTGCTATTTTATATACCATTCACAAAATGGTTATATTGATTTTGTCAGGAAGTTTGCAATGCACAGAAGGCGTTTCCGACGATATAAAGTATAAATATTCTTGATCAGCATGACAAGGCGAATTGATGTAACCATGTCCGTCTGCCCGTCCGTCCGTTTCTTTACACACAAGACCTGAGAAGTCTTAATTTTTTACCAGATGCTTATTTTGTCTGCACGTTGGTCAAGTTCTAGTTTCATTCGGTTCGGATATACATATACCTTCCATATAAGCGATTGTTCCGGAATGTACGCTTAGAAGCATAACTTTGTTTTCATCAAAATCAAACCAAATTCAGGTTGTATCCATTTGAAGAGGCACCACCACACATAAATTACAAAGACAATGAATGAAATAACAATGATGGGCATTTGAATAGAAACTATGTTGTTGATATTAAACTAAATTAGCCATTGTACAACTACAACATTGATATACCTATCTCTAATTTACGCAACCACAGGTAACCATACGTGAGCAGAGCGGCATGCCATCCCCGCACCAGCAGCAACAACAGCAACCCACATACCAGACCGTCCAGAAGGTAGCCACTTCGCCCTCACAGTCGCAGTATGGCAATGCCGCCGGTGCTCAGCCGCATGCCTCCAAAGTGTGACTATAGGTGCTGGCGCATGCTCGCGCCACACGCGATGTCATTGTAGAGAGATCGGAGAATCCGAATCGGGACAGGCAATACCGGCGCCTTAGCGAAGAGGCCGAAGTGGAGGTCTTCTACTATGCCACCCAATGTTAAGGATCTGCTCCGAGAGATGTCTGTGTGTGTGTGTTGCAAGCAGCCGGCAAGAAGTTACCATTGAAGTTAAAACAGAAGCCAGAAATTAAAGAATTTTTTTTTAAATTTCCAAAAACCGTACTACATTATAGAGTAGAATATTATATTATGTATTCCATATAGCATATTCAGCTTAAGTTTTCATCGAAATTTCACAACCCACACAAAGAAAGTATTTCATGTAAGAAGCGCGTTGTAAAATATTCAATTACGAAATTTAAATTCTAATTTCTTATTATCATTACTACATAAAACTTTTGCGTTTAGTCCTAAACACTTCGGCATATATGTACTACGTTTGTATGTATATATTTATTTCTTAAGTTTAAAACGTAGTTTAGATAGCGCAACTATATGTGCAAATATTTGTTAAATTTGTAAATATATGTCGTCCACGTATTATATAATGCAGAGGATATTATGGTTTTAATACGATGTGTGATGAAATGCATCTGCGAAATGAGACGATATAGGCTCTATATTCGCGGTCTGTCCATGGCCTAAAACTTTAATTACAAGATCAAAATGCTTAACGATGAACAAGAAAATCTTACAAGTCTAGGGACAATTTGTTGTGCAACTGCTTGAGACATGAAACCAATAAGATATAGTGAAGATATAGGGAGAACATAACATTGAGAGGAATAGCCGAATATAAGAATATAATAATCTTCAGTTTGATAAACTGAACCGATAGAGCCATGACACGAAGTCTAGAGATAGCAAAAGAAACAGGCTAACGCATCTACAACATCAATGCATTGAACCAGCAAACGATAATGTTTGTGGTAACACGTACTTCATTAGTAGTCGTCTGTGTCTGTCCGTTTATCGCTCTCAGTATTCAAGGCTGGTAATATGTAATAATCAGGCAGATCCTATATGCTATATAGCTTATATCTGAACAATCAACTCAATTAAGTTTAAACATGAAAATAGCGCATTGGTTTTTATACCATTCACGAAATGGTATGTTAATTTTGGCAGGAAGTTTGCAACGTACAGAAGGAAGCTTTTCAGTATTTACAGCTTTACAGGAAGTTTTACAGTATATATGTTATTTATCAGCATGGCAAGGGAAATCGATAAAACCATGTCCGTCTGTCCGTCTGTCCGTCCGTCTGTTTTGACACAAAACTCTCGGAAGTCTTAAGAGCTACAGAGCTGAAATTTTTACCAAATACTCCTTTTGTTTAAATGCTGGTTCCAGATCTAACAACTATATCAAATAGCTACCATATAAATGATTGTTCCGGAATGAACACTTAGTGGCATAATATCCAAATCAAAACAAATTCGTTTTGAATCCCTTGTGGAGAGTGTAGCCCACCGGCAAGATTTTATCTAGATCGGTTATATATTTCCGTGCGAACTAGTCTCTCAGATTTAGAGCTATCGAAATTAATGCTTAGTCCAGCAAAATTGGTTGTTCTTTATCCTAATTGAACCAAATTTGGTAAATGTAAGTTTTAGAAGCCTTCACTTACGATGGCCAAATTTCAATCTACAAGGGTATGTAAGCTTCTGGTTCCCGAAGTTAGCCTTCCTTTTTTGTTTTAAGTAGCTCGTTTTGTATATGTAGAAAACATGAACTACCGATTCGCCGAATTTCATTATGATCAAACAATAATTGTAGAGAAAATCGTAAAAACCATTTGGTGTAAGCCCCACCCCCACCCTAAAAAAGAAAAAAAGTGTTGCACATTTTTGAGAAATTGTCAAGCTTCAAATAAGTAGTGCGTACGAGTATCTTACAGTCGGAATGTTGACTACAGTTACTTTTTTTATTTGGAGCATAGATCGTGAAGAGGTATATATATATATATATACATATACACATATATATATATACATATACATATATATATATATATATATATATATATATATATATATATATATATATATATATATATATATATATATATATATATATATATATATATATATATATATAACATAAGAGACATGCATCTTTTCGGCTGGCTCTCAATAGCGAAAAATATTTGCCACACAAATTGCTCAAATATTTGTGTAAATAATTTGTCTATCTGAACTATTCATAAGTCAACAAATTCAACTTTGTAAATATTACTTAGCTTATGAGCAGGCAACGAAAAATAAGCAACAACTACAACAATAATAACACATTCAACAAAGACAGTTCTATAAAATATAGCACACTTTACCAATTCACGAAAAAAAAAACATAAGTTAATAGACAAATATTTGTCAATATATTTATACATTTATCAGTACATTTTTTTCGACATTGTACTTAAGTTATTGTAAGAAAAAATCAAGCTGTATATAATGATATATGTTATATATTATAGATTTTTTGCCTAGCTTTAAAGCAGACGCCATTTTGTGTGAATAATTGTAAAGATTTGCAACTTTGAAAAGTTAAACTTACAACTTCCAAATAAATCATTTTTTTGAACTTAAATAAAAACTACATATACGTCCATATATGGACATAACAAACTATACGATGCTGACCCGGTCAAGTAATATGGGCTTACGTCGTTATTTACATAGAATTGTAATATTTTATCTATTATTTAGGAATGTACTTTTTTATTATTTGTAAATTGCAGAAATTGCGTTGCGAATTAAAAATTATTGGTTTCAATATTCAATATGATAATTCAACTATTGTATTTATTATTTTTTTTTGGGAAGTAAGAGTTGGAGTTCTGCCTCATTAACCACGTTATGCTATTAATCTCATAATCTAGTGGTTGTTCAAGGGAAAAGCAAATGTGCTTTTATGTAATTAAATCGTGTCAGTCATTTGTGACGAATTTCCTGAAGCCGGGGTACATCTCTCAGTCCGGCCAGGGCCACTTACAAAGAAATTATAAAATGTCAGGAACTGGGTGGGCGTTCGAAGGAATATCGGATGACAATAGTACACCAATTTACAAAAAAAAGCTTTTTATGAAAAACCCTCCTTTCAAAGAAAAAAACAACAAGTAAAAACGCTATAGTCGCTATTCCGACTATATTATATTCGTACTCAGCGTTTTTTTTAAATTCGACACACACAAGTATGCAGCACTTTTGATGTTTTTTTTTTTTTGGCGTGGGGTACTCTTATACTAAAGGTCGTAACGAAATTCAGCAAATTCGTAGATTATGTGGGTATACATATGTAAACCGTGTTTCAAAAAGTGTGTTAAAAATTTGGAGAGATATAAGGTTTCTAACGATTTGCGGGGGCGTGGCAAGGGGAGTCTACATACCAAATTGGGTCTCTCCATTTGGTGACTCTAGCTTTTATAGTCTACGAGATCATGCTGATCAAGAATATATTTATTTTATGTGGTCGAAAACGCTTCCCTCTGGCTGTTACATACGTTTGCACGAATTTAATACACTCGTTTACTCTACTAGAGTACGAGTATAACAAGAGCGGCTAACTTACCCGAAGCTATGGTACCTTTGCAAAATTATAACAAGTAAGAACGCTGTAGTCGATATTCCGACTATAAGATACTCGTACTCAGCATTTATTCACTATTCGGCACACTCAAATCTTTTTTGTGAATGTGGGGTGTTCTCATACAAAATGCTTTTTTTAAGATTTTGTCTACAATTATTATCAGATCTTAACAAAACTAGGCAAATCGGTAGATTATGTGCTTATACGTATACAACCCGAGTTTCCACTAAATGCGTTAAAATTTGTGGAAGATATAAGCTTTTGAGGTTTGCGGGGGCGTGACAAACTTGACCTGACGCTCCACAAGGGGAATCTACGTACCAAATTTCATCTCTCTAGCTCTTACAGTCTACGAGATCTAGGTGTTACGGACGAACATGGCTAGACCGACTCGGCTGTTGCTGCTGATCAAGAATATATATACTTTATGGGGTCTTAGACGCGTCCTTCTGCCTGTTACATACATTTGCACGAATACATTATACTCGTTTACTCTTCTAGAGTACGAGTATAACAAGCAAGTAAAAATGTCTGAGTGGCGTGAGGCAGCCTCACTCAGGTTTCTAAAACGCACGTTTGCTTTATTTTCACTATTGCTCCTCAAAGGACACCTGATCAGCAAAAGCAGGCATCAAATGCTTCCTTTACGCACATTGATGTATGTGTGCATACACGTTTATGTTTGTGTACATAAACAAATTCCTACACATATGCATATGCACACATGTTCCAAAGAAAAGCTATTTGCAATATAGATTGTGTAAGTGAGAGAGGGACAGAGCATTCTGCTTATTGCTTTGAAAATTAATGAATTCTCATCCCCTCTCGCTCTATCTCACACACCATGCAAATACTGTTCGGGGTGCGGCTAGAACAAAAATGTGGCGACCGTGAATAGCCATCTAGCGGCCATTCATCGAAAACAAATATCGTAACTATATTGATATGTTAGAAATATCATAAGATCGCTTCGATGTTATTTGCCAAATAGGTAATCGATATCATTCTTTTCTTTATCTCGACTACGACGCTTGTCCTGCTTTCCGCAAATTATTTGTATTATTAACTTTAAGTAAATAAATATAAGCAACTAAATGATTGCGTTTCAATTGGAGACAACATAATCTCCAAAGTAGTGACCCCGGACTTTGCTTACGCTTATAATTGCAATTATAGGACAGCCGAGCACGTTTCTGCCACGCGACACACAACACACATGTTTACAAAGACGCATCTGTATTAGTGAAAATCACAACAATTTGAAATTACCACGTCCCTGCTATTAATGCACAATACGCGATACGATTTGTAACCAGGAATTATCTGAGCAAGTCCGCAATCTGCAAGATAAACCGGATGCATAATAAACAGCAGCTGGTAAAGTGCAGCGGTCAACATCATCGCGTCCACCAGTCCATCTTCCGAAATTCGCACGTGAAAATCCATCGCTATGGTTTTCACAAGCGGAACGGTCCTTTCGTCTATATGGAGTAGACGATGATGCTGACAAGTTCGACCTGATCAATGTCTATTTGGAGGAAGAAGTTGCCGCAGCTGTAGAAGATCTGGCAAGAGATCCAGCAGAACACAAATACAACAGATGCGAAACTACGTCGACTGCTACAAGGAGCTAGCACAATGGGCAATAAGCCATCCGAAATTTTGGACAACATGAAACGACTGGCACCGAAACCAAACTATGTGAATATCAGAAGCACTCTGTTTCCTTCGAAGATGCCACAGTCAGTTCGCCCTTTACTCGCAATTTATAAAGAGAGTGATCCAGACAAGCTTGCCGATATGGCGGACATGATGCTCGAATCGATCGGCCAGAACACCACATCGGCAATCCGCCCAAACTTTACACAGGATTTGCAGAGCTCTCTCAGTGCGACCTCAAAGGCAATTTCTTTGAAAGATGTTGTTGACACTCTTCGGTCTCTCACACTAGAACTTGATCAATCAAAAAGGGGATCAGAGGTCTACAATTGGGTATTCGCTACCGAAGCAAACCATCTAACGCTCACAGAGCCCAACCTGGCTATCAGCAGCTCACTGAGCAACAGTTGTGTTTCCATAAGAACTTCGGTAACCGGGCATCTTGCGCCCGGCTGATGCACAACTCGCTGACTGGTATCAGTAGTACCACTACCAGCGATTCTAACACCCAATCAATCATTTTACCGGAAAGTCGACTGCATATCTGCGTTCCAACAATGCAAAATAAAGCTTATTATCGACTCGGGATCCGTAGTCCTTGTTATACCGCGTTCATTGGTTAAACAGAAGACTAAGCAAAGCCATCTAAAACTATATGCTGACAACCAGACAGTAATTGGAATATATGGAAGCTCCATATTGCAAATACTCGTGGCCTTTCGTAATCGCCGATGTACCAAAGGGTATCAATGGCGCAGACTTCCTGACCAATTTCCTGTCACCTCGACTTCTCCATGCGTGGATATGGCGAAACAAATATCAGCCTTAATTAGTGCTTGGTATATGCAAGCTCCAGAGCCCCCTCTCTGAATTCATTCACGTCACTAAACCGTTTGCCGCTGGTGTTGGTGCTGGCGTCTAAGGCTCAAACCTTTGACGTCAGGAGATCAACAGCAGTCGCGGGTTCGAATCCCGCGCTTGGGCTGGGTGTTCCGTGTTGTATAAATATATGTTTGTGTTGTGTTTGTTTGTGCTCGTCCTCGTCCCTGTCAATTGTGTGTACCCCTCATCACTTCACCAACTCACCCCCTCACCTACTTTCACCCCTCCTCAACAACTTGACACAAATCAATGTACTGTAATTGCCAATGTAAAAACGCCATACAATATACTGATTGTCCACATAACAGGACAGATTGTATATAAAGATAATGATATAAAAATTTTTTTTTAATAAACCGTCATCTTAAGCTGGTATTCCCAATAATCGCAACAACTGGAAGCGCAAACCTTCGAAACCTTGTACCTACAAAAAACGCAACCAAATTGCCATTTCTATTCCGTGACACCATCTCTTGAGGGGGAGTACTGTGGCGACCGCGAATGGCCCTCTAGCGGCCATTCATCAACAACAAATATCGTAACAAGTCCTGCAGAAAACGCCGATGTTATATCGATACAGCGATGTTGCTCAAAATTTTTAGAACATTGATTTTTTCCCGATGTTTTATGTTGTTTAACAGATAATTTACCATCATCACTTTAAAAAAAAATTTATATCATTTTCTTTATATACAATCTGTCCTGTTATGTGGACAATCAGTATATTGTATGGCGTTTTTACATTGGCAATTACAGTACATTGATTTGTGTCAAGTTGTTGAGGAGGGGTGAAAGTAGGTGAGGGGGTGAGTTGGTGAAGGGATGAGGGGTACACACAATTGACAGGGACGAGGACGAGCACAAACAAACACAACACAAACATATATTTATACAACACGGAACACCCAGCCCAAGCGCGGGATTCGAACCCGCGACTGCTGTTGATCTCCTGACGTCATAGGTTTGAGCCTTAGACGCCAGCGCCAACACCAGCGGCAAACCATCATCACTGACAGACAAAAATGCGACAAATAAAAAAGCATAAGGTAAGATAAAATGGAATTTATTTTGAATATAAGTAAATAAAAGAAAATGTATATTGAATTTGTGCAGATGTATACAAAACTACTTAGTTGAACTTGGATACATTTTTGATCAGCGTCAACAGCCGAGGTGTCCGTCTGTCTGTCCACATGAACATGTGACGCGTATAACGGTCAAAGATTAGAACAGACGAACAAATTTGTATATATATAGCCGCCACACACAGCTACGCAAAATCACCCTCATACACATAGACCTAAAATCTGAACAGCATTTACAAGCTCTTGCTTTGTCGGCAATAACACGCTAGTATTGTTAGTATGTATTTGCTTATTTTTTTTAGAGAGCAAAAAGTGCTATAATTGTTTTTCATTTCTCATCGTTTCTTAAAAAATTTTAAAACAATAAAATTGTATATCATGTGCTTTTCGATATAAACAAAAATGGAAAGGTAGCTTCGGCTTGCCAAAGCTTATATACCATTCACATTGTAAATATATATAACGGAGCTAGATCAAATCTATATGAAGTGGATACAAGGGATTTTATTTTAATTTGGATGAAAACAGAAACTAAGTGTTCATTCTACTAAGTGTTCATTCCGAATCAGTCGGTTATGTGGGAGCTATATGATATAATTGTCCAATCTTGATCAGATCAGGCCAGTGGACGTGGTGCTTATTTAAATGGATACAAACCGAGTTTGGTTGGATTTGGAAGAAAAATAGAAAAGTTATGCTCCTAATTCCGGAACAATATGGGAGCTATATGATATCGTTTTCCGATCTGAATAAAACTCCAATAATAAAACTGAATAAACAGCGTGCAAACAAAAGAAGCATCTGGTAAAAATTTCAGCTCTGTAACTTTTAAGACTCCTGAAATCTTTGTGCTGAAACAGACAGACGAATTCAGTACTTACTGGTAACCACCAGTACTTAACAGCCAGGCCACTGGCAACGCTTTTCAGTTTCGAACTTATCATGGCAATGTCATGGGATCATAGGATCGCCACGCTTTCTCTGCACTAGTGGGTACTTATGTACTACCAACCAGCTACTGGCTCTGTACTACCTACTAGGCAGTGGTTCTGAACTACCTAAATACAAAACAATGTAAGTGGCTTTTACGTTTTTACTTACATTTTATATTATTATAATCATTATTATAATTATTGTCATTACTATTTTTATTTCCTGTGCATTTATTCTTTAAAACGCGCTTCTTCTGCAGCTGTATGGGCTTTCTCAGCTGGTCTCCTACGATCAAATTTCGCCGTCCACAGCAATTGAGTACGAAATTATAAAAGACATGAAATTTATAAATTTTCTAAAGTTAGTTAAAGTAGGTATAAACCACAGTAAGCTACATCCGTTTCTTTGGCCTTTGCTACAGAAGGCTTTTATTTTCATTCTTCTGTAGCTTAGCTTATGGCTTGTATAATATATGTGTGTATGTACAAGTGTGTGCTTAGTCTATGTATATAATAGGCATAATATATGTGTGTATGCATAAGAGTGTGCTTAGTTTATGTGTATGCATATGTGTAGGTGCATCGGCTATTGACTATTACAGTTAACATGGTTGTGTTGCTTATTTACTGCTACAATTAGTCCATCCTGTCGGGAGTGCTCCTGAACTCCATACAACTACATACATGTTTTATACACTTAACTTAGATATAGATATAATAGAATGTAGATAATATTTCCTAGCCATGGCTTCATATTTGCGAGTGCCCAAACACCTTTGTATGGAACTCTGGTTTGCTGACAACCGTTTACATCTTTTATAACGATTTTTGAAAATTTTTGCTATTTTATATAGTCCTTTAAATTTAATAATTTCTCCTATGTAAGTATCAAAACTTATAACCATAACTAAATCGCCTTTTTTATTACAGTGTGGCTTCCGTCGTTTTGCATCTGTAACTTGCTTATTATACGTCTGTTTGTTCTCTTGATAAGTGTTTGCATCCGATCGAATATTTTCTAGATCTCTTATTTCTGGTATTTCATTTATATCTTTTCAACTTTGTCTGACATATTTCCTTTCTGTTCTACTCCAAATAATATTCTGCTAGAGTGTTGATTTATAGATCTTTGAATTGTATTATTTAACGTATGTTCTACTGATTCTACTACGACGTCCCAATGAAAGCCCTTATTTGGATCTATCAGCTTTGCAATCATAGAACCCAGACTTCAGTTCACCCTTTTGACTTGACCATTTGCTTGTGGTGACCTTGTAGCTATCTTTATATATTTTACTTCATTTTGTTCTATGACATCTTCAAAGCAACTTCC
Organism: Hirtodrosophila duncani; assembly: GCA_037043425.1. Taxonomy (NCBI): domain Eukaryota; kingdom Metazoa; phylum Arthropoda; class Insecta; order Diptera; family Drosophilidae; genus Hirtodrosophila; species Hirtodrosophila duncani. The sequence goes on from JBAMBM010000503.1 coordinate 1,607,832, forward strand.
TCTGTCTTGAAGCAACTTCCTCTGTCTGAAATTATACACCTGGGTCTGCTATAAGATCGAAAATAGTCTTTTAGAGCATTAACCGCATCTTTTGTACTGGTTATCTTTTTAGTATACAGTCTACCAATATATGCTTTTTCGAACGACTCTTGTCAACTGGTTCAAAATGGTCAATATGTTCGACCTCAAACGGTTTCGATTCTTTCGGTATGTTGTGCAGAAATCCCTTTTCTTTCCCATTTTTTGCTGAATACGCGATACATTTGAGACAATTCTCTGCGTGTTGTTTGGCTTTAGCCCTGATATTGGGGAACCAATAACTTTTCATTATCATATTTGACAGTTTATCTATACCACCATGACCTAACTCGTCATGAAATTTATAAAGCATATGACTCTCCATTTCTTCTGGTACACAAAACAAAAGAGTTTCAATATCTTTCTTCTTAAATATCACGCCACTACTCATCTCATAATATTTGTGTTCTGCCCTTTATAACAGCTGAGTCGATCTACCCATATGCGTCTGTCCGTCTGACCGTCTGTCCGTCCGTATGAACACCTAGAGAGATCTAGGAGACTGTTAGAGCTAGAGAGACCCAATTTGGTATGTATAGTCCCCTTGTGGGGCGTCAGATATAGCCCCCGCAAACTCCAAACTTTATATCTTCCACAAATTTTAACGCACTTAGTTGAAACTCGGATTTTATATGTGTATGCACATAATTGTTGAGATCGGAAAATAATTGTAGACAAAATAGTAAAAAAATATTTTGTATGGGAAATTTTGCCCCAAACAATTCCGCCCACTCCCGCCCCCGCAAACCGCAAAATCCGCAAAATTCGCATCTTCCACAAATTTCAACGCATTTAGTTAAAATTCGGTTTGTATATGTATAAGCACATAATCTACCGAATCTAGAATCTTTAAGAAGTTCAAGATCTCGGGAAGGCCCTCGGACTATTCGCCTTACATTGCTGCGGACTATTCGCCTTATATTGCTGCTCGTTCAAGGTACACTGTCATTCATTCCGGGTGCTATAAACGAAAAACATCTGTCCTACCTTCTTCATTATTTTATATAAATACTAAAGCAAATACAGATCAAGGCATTGCGAATTTGCGTGCAGAGTTCTTTCAAACAACTTATTCCTCTCTTAAGTATCGGTCTGATCAGATATATCCTTATAGCGTACACATGTCTAATAACATCCCACCTCCCCTATTTACTGAAAGCTTATTGCTTAATGAACTTAAATCTGTCCTAACTTTTATCCTGGTCCTCATGGCGTTCCGGGATGTATTCTCAGATTCTGCGGTGATGCGCGTTGTAAGCTGATTTCTAAGTTTTTCGATTTACACATTTTAATTACCGTCAATAAGGCTGTGGGTGTTCAGGGCTTTATTAAGCGATGGTCGAAGGAATTCGATGACCCTTATACAACTAAATTACTGTATACTTCTCTGGTTCGACCTATTTTGGAGTACGCATCGTGTGTTTTGTGTCCACAATACAGGAATCACCAGGACCGCATTGAATCTGTTCAAAAGAAATATTTACTGCTTGCTCTCCGTGGGTTGAATTGAGACCCCAATAGCCCCCTCCCTTCATATTCAAGTAGGCTTCGCTATAAGCCTATCATCTCTTGAAAATGGTAGAATTATGCTTCATGCTATCTTTATATATAGGCTGATTAATGGTGAAGTTGACTCTCCGACTCTAATGATAATTCGGCTCATTTTTTTGTGTCCCTCGTAGAATTACTAGAAATTATGTCCCTATCTATCTTCAGCACTGTAATTTAAACTATCTCCTGCATGAACCTATTGGTGTCTTGTGTTCTAACTACAATAATCTCTTTAACGTTATCTCTATTAATAACTCCCTTAACTCAAATAAAACATCTATACTAACGCATCTAGCCAGTAGATGCGGCTGTGCCCCTCGGCCGGTTGGGCGGGAGGTGTTAGCTTCTAGCTTGGGTTTCGCGCGTAACAAGCCCCACTACTTGATGTCGTATGGGTCCACTTGAACGTGCAGCGCATTGTGCGTCAACGTCCCGATATATTCAAAGGTATTCGTGTCTATTGTCAATAATTCTGCATTTCTACGAAGAGCTTCGAGCATGTTCTAATTAGTATTTATAATTCAGTAATTCTAATGCCCAGCGAGCTCTTCTCGGGTTCAACTCTTTCTTGTTCATTGTCATAATCATAGCGCTGCCATCTGTGAGTCTTTTAAAATGTATGCCCTGGAGATATATTCTGAAACGTTGTAATGCATATAATGTATATATTATTGTCTCTAACTCAAAGCTGTGATATTTTTCTCCGGTTTCTGTCGGTCTGTCGGGTGAAACCTAGCATCGTATTTTCTTTGTATTAAAATTGCTCCAAAACCCAATGCACATGCATCGCAATGTAGTTCTCATTCTAAACGCTCATTTGCCGAACCATTATCTGTTAAACGCTCAATTTGAAAAACACTCATTTGATTTATTTAATGTTAACTGATCGGCTGTTGCACACATAACATTCCATAACATTTCCATAACATTACTTACAATATTAAAATTGCCAAGTTTCATAAAATCCCTACCGAGTATTGCCTTATACCTCATTGACTCATCGGCCACCACTAAAAGTTCAAAATCAACTCGCTTATTCCCGAACATAACAAATCTGGACAATTCTCCAAGCACGTTTAGCTTGCTGTCTTTTAAACCAAAATACGAATAAGTTTCGTTTTTATTCAATATTAATTCGAAGTTACACTTTCTTTTTTGTTTACGTTTTCCGAAATTATTCGATATACTTTTAAGACAGGATATTTTAACGAAGCTAATGGGGCTTCCTGAATCGATGAGGCATTCTAAAGAGAAACATATATAAGTTTTACACTTAACTAAAATGTTAGAGCTCCTTACATATTCATTATTCGTCTGCTTCCTGCTGCATTGTGCTATGCGATACTCATATAATTTTACTCATACATAAAATTTCTTGACTGCTTTGAGTTGTGCGATCCACATTCTTACCTCATTATTGCCAGCTGTTGTGGTGCCATGGTAAGTGAGCCTGCGCGTTGTCTAGTGCAGTTGTTGATGTGCAGGCAATTTCACGTTCACCCATAGTCATGCGCTGTTTTTGTTTCGGTGCTTCACGCTCTCCCATTGAATTGCTCTCCTCTATTGTTGATTTTTTCGCTCTCCAGCGCCAGGATTTTTAAATTTATTTTTAATTTATTGTTGCTTCAGCGCTTCAATTTTGTCAATTGCATTTTCGTTTTCTTTCATATTCTCTTCGTTTGCCTCTCCTGTTTCGGTTGCGCCACAGGGTATTCATAGCTTCGTTGTATGCACACACCAGTAACACTGAGAAACAAAAATTTGTCTAGATCGGACATCTAAGTCATATAACTATATAACCGATTGTTCCTGAATGGATACTTAAAGGAATAACTTTTCTGTTTTTCTTCCAAAAATAACCAAATACGGGTTGTATCCATTTGAGGAGGCACCACGTCCTGCCCTGTCAAGATCGGACAACCATATCATATAGCCATATAGCCGATTGTCCCGTAATGAACACTTAAGAGCATAACTTTTCTGTTTTTCGTTAAAATCAAACTGAAATCAAACGGTTTTTGTTTTACATTTGAGAAGGCCCTACGTCGGTCCATGAAATAAGTATATCAATATTTACCAGATCGGATGACTATAGCTGTCATAGGAACGATCTGACAAAAATTGGGATACACTGAGAAAAGTGTGTTGTTGGATAGTGCCAGACCAACTTTCTAGAAAAATCTGCCACATATATTTATAAAAGGGTGACTTATATAATTGGATTAAAAATCATAGATATTCTTTGAGTTTTTTATTGGCAAGAAAATTGGTCATTGGCGACATTGTGCGGCGGTTAGAATTTCTACTATCCTTGTTTTGCTTAAAAATGTAATTTTATGTATTGTAATGTATTTTTAGTCTGACCATCATTATGCTAAAAATAAGAGAAAAGTCTAAGGCAGATTAACAGAAGAAGAACACATATTTTGGGTGCCACCAAAACATGTTCAGAATAGATGTAGATTATGTAACTTCTATGTTACTTCACAGACTTGTAGGTGGCAAACAGAAGCGAATGGTTCGCTAATGTACTGACAAGGATGTCGGGTGTGGAGTTGAAACCCTTTTCTTCTTCACCTGCGAGTTGGGCGATTTCTCTAATGATGGTCTGTACTATATCATTGATGTCAATCCACAGGGTGGCTATTTTATTTAGCCATAGCCTTTGCGGCAGCCAAAGCTGTTAAAGATGCGATGCAATGTGCACTATTTAAAAACCACATCGATGCACCTAAGCATGTGGCACCAGGAGACTTCCGGGCTTCAGATGTATTCTTACTGGATGAACTTGTAGGCATTATGGGAGTATCCGACCCTGTGCTTGTGCTAGTGTCCGGTGATTTCATGGCTCGAGTTGTCTGCTTATTGGAAGAACCCAAGAGACCATTTCCTTTATCTGTGCTAGTGCTTCTCATCAGTGTCTGGTGTCTTCTTGGCTGCAGCTGTAGCCAGCTGGCATCCAAGTCGGTGAAGGCGACTTGACCGTTGTAGTCGGTCTCGGCCACTTTGGCGTGGACAGTCTGTCAATGGTGGCTTGAAGGGCTACGTGTCTGGGTGTTTGGTTGACGGTTTTTTCGATGAACTGCTTGGCACCATTTTTCGGATGGGCTTTGGAAAATGTTGATGGACTAGAATTCTCAGTTGCTACTGCTGCTACTTCGGTTCCATATAGAGTACCATTCTCAACACCATTTCCAGCACCACTTCCGGCTTTCTTTTTTGCTCCACCCGAAGCACGCTTCTTTCCCTTGAGTCTGGGTCGCCTGGTAATTTGGGTAGCGGTAGTTGCGGTGGTTTTGGTAGCTTTGGTGAATGCAAATGTCGACGTTTTCGCCGCGGCAGCTGGTACCTGGACTGGTGAAAGCACGTAGAAGTTCTTCAACAATTCCGGATCTGGCGTCTTATCCCAATGCTCACTGTGCATATGAAAAAACACGACCAATCAATTGGAGTTCAAATTGTACAACTTAAGCTACCTACTCCGGCATGCCACCAGGCGGTATCACCACATCCAGCACGTTGTTAATCAGTCGTTCCTTCAACGCATGATCATTGGCGGTGGTCGAGTGCATCGATGGCGAGGAATTGATTTCAATCAACCAAGGCTTCAAATCATTATCGATAATAATGTCATATCCATAGACCTCGAAGCAATGCCTATCGTTCGATATGACTGGGACAACTGCATCCAGCGAGATGCGAATGGTATCAGAGATGCGTAGCCACAGCAACTCCGATACGCCATCTCCCCGGATGCTATCCAAGTAGAGCCAGAGATTGTGCATTGGCCATTTGCCTCCGTGAATCGCATTGTACTCTTGCTGTGGCAAGAATTAGATAGGATAGGTAGATTGATTTTCAGAGATCGGCATGACAACTGTAACTTACATTGGTTTTCTGGATGCTGACATTTGTCAGATGCATGAACATATTATCAATATTTTCTTCATTATATCTCTCAGTACAGAAGCGACAGAATCCCTCATTATAAAGGTAAGCCTTCAGAGGATTGAACGTGGTTACCAGGACAAACAGCCGCAGATCGAACTTTTTGCCACCAATTAGTAGAGGGTTGTGTATATATTTCGATATGACGCAGTTATCGCGATGAAAGTGCGGATAGAAGGTAGCCATGTCATAGGCATACTTCTTAAGCTTGGACAGCTTGTTGATAATGTAAATCCCGACGCCCTGAGACTTGCCGCAGGGTTTCACAATCCAATTGTGCGATCGGTGGCGATAAAATTGTAGCGCAAGCAGATTATAATCGGCTGGCAGACAAAATGTCATTGGTATGATGTCCAGATACACATACTGTGTTCCGCCAACGCTTGGTACATCAGTCTGCGGATAAGCTTGTGCCAAAGGATCGCCCCTGCGCTCCAGATCTTTGCGATAACGTTTGATATTCTTAATCAATAGATCTTTGCGTGACAACTCAATCGAATTGGGAAAATGATTCACCATTCTATGGGGAAATTATAAAATGATTTCAATATACATCCTGGTAGCGCAGCCCGCTATTACTTACTGATCCGAGCGCATGCGATATGGATGATCCACGCCGAAGATGTGCCGGCAGCTATTGACACAAGCCCAGAAAAGATTCCACTGGCCATGGTAGGCGGGCACCGATTGCCAGCCGCGCTTTTGAAAGTTACTCACCAGCGCCGACTTCTCCCAATCCGTGCTGTACAGCAGACATTTGCCAGCCCTTGGTGGCCATGGTTTCTTATTGTATATGGGCCCAATGATCGGTGCCAGCTGCCTGATCTCAGAGCGCTCTTTGCTGGTGCTGCTGCCCTGGTACTTCCTCTTTTGCGTCTTCCTGGCGATCTTTCTTGGCATGCTAGCCTTCTTCATTTCGTGCCTTATGCTCGATTTACCAATTTCGAGTAGCTAAAAGATTTTATTTCTTCGTTTTTCTACACTAAAAATTTTGTTAACTAAAAAAGAATCCAAAAAAGAAGGAAAACCTATAGAAATTTTGTTGATATTTGTTGTTAAAATCTGAGCGAACAAATGCAAACTGAGAATGTACCCTTGCCGAAAATCGAAAGCTGCTGAAACTACTTGACAGTCTGAATGTGAATGATTTTTGGCTATATCAAGGCCTACTCGTAGCATAGGTTTCAAATATTCGAAATTGACATCGTATCGAGGAGTATTAGATACCAATAGAGGCTGATACAGAAACTGAAATTTCAGCTGTGATGGTGTCCCCGAAGGCCTCAAGTCCACGAACATGAGCTATCAACTATTGAGTCTCTTAGCTCGACAGACTGACCGACCGACTGATTGATTATAATTATTATTATCAGAAATTGATTATGATCAAGGTACAAGCTACTAAGCCATGGTGAACCTGAAGCGAACCAACATGCTCACTTACCTACGAAGGAGGCACAAATGCGTATGTGTGTATTTATGTGAATAGCAAGAGGAAATCCTATTCCCGCCTACCAATCCAATGGTGAAAAGTCCAATATTTTGGTATAAAAACAATTTTTTTCGTTCAGTAATTTGAAACTGCTTTAATTTTTTAAATCTTCATACTCAAGACATATTGACATTTTTTGGCATAAGTGCTATTTGTTTTGTTTGCAGTGAGTTAAAAAAAATCAATTATTCCAAAAAATGGAAATGTCAAGAGAAGATTTTCTTTGGATTATTTTTCACAACTTTCCACGTGGATTTTCTCAACAACAATATGTCGATGATCTCAGTTTTTTGTAGTGCGATATTCGCTGGAATGATGAATTCAATCGTGGTCGTAGATCGGTCGCCCACGAATTCCGTGAAGGTCTTCCGAAATCGGTTCTTGTGCCAAATAACATCGATGCAGTGCGTGAACTGAGAATGCATGATCGTCATGTGACACATCTTGACATAGAGGCATTAGTTCCACTTTAATACATTTGATTTTGCATGAACACTAAGTTGTACAAAAATTTGCTCTTCTTGGATACCCATTATATATCTATCGCTGGTGTAAGGAAATTATAAAAGAGGTCGTCAAAAGACGTGTTTAAAATAGTGAAAGGTGACTTCTTTGCTTGAGGTTTCTAAAAAAATAGGGAAAAGAAGCACCAAAAGGCAGACTCTCCTTCGTCTAGGTAAATCGATCAACTCACGCAACAGAGTTTTTAAGCACTGAAAACATGTAATCTGATTTGCAGTTTTGATTTGGCACCTAATGTCGTCTCTCTGTTCTTGATTATGCCAAACAAATGACAAATTTAACTTTTTTTTTGAAGCTTTAAGAGAGCCCGTTTTAGAGGTACCACCTTTGGAGTGGCAAATCAAGCCAAATTCTGTTTGTATTCATTTGACGAGGCCCCACGTCCGCTATCCTGCTGTGATCAAGATTGGAGAACTATATCGTATAGCTATCATATAACCGATTATTTCGATATGGACACCTAGGAGCATTACTTTTCTTTTGCCATCCAAATCAAACCAAGTTCAGCTTGTAACCATTTGAGCAGGCCCCACGTCCGCTATCCTGCTCTGATCAAGATCGATCAACTATATCATATAGCTACCGTATAACCGATTGTGATGGAATGAACATTTAGGAGCATAACTTTTCTGTTTTTCGTTCATATCAAAACAAATTCGGTTTGTACCCATTTAAGGAGAAGTTTGTGTTCTCGAGCAGCACCCTGCTTTACAAAGTTTATAATAAATACTTCTGCGAACTTAATCCAGATATAAAGTATTTTGCAAATCGCTTGTGCCGCTATATCGCTATACATTTATGAATTGTATTTGTATGCTCCCAATAACGAAGAATAGTTCCGGGGTCTCTCAATGCCCAGCTGCGATTACCTTCCTCATTTGCAGGCTCTTGCCTCAACGCTAATTGTCATCATCGGCAGGGCATAGATTAGCTGTGATCCATGCACTTTTCGATGCGAAAGCGAAAGTGTTAATTCCACTAGAGGTTCATTAGCCATAACAATAACAAACATTCTATAGGTGCGACCATGATGACCGCATTTTGGGCTTCGGCTTCAAGGTAAAAGGTTCAAGGTTCTAAGGTAAAACCCTATCTAATTCCGAGGAACCGGACAAACGAAAGAAAGACTATGATTTCGCCATATTTGGGTTTCTGTATGGATTGTGTAATTTCACACGTTGGCCATACTTTTTATACCATTCCCAAAAATTGTGAAGGTATATTCATTTTGTCACGAAATTTGCAAAGCACAGAAAGAAGCGTTTTCGATTAAATAAAATATTTGATCAGCATGATAAAGGGAGTCGATATAACCATGTCCGTCAGTTCGTCTGTTTAAACACAAAGATCTCAGAAGTCTTCAAAGTTATAGTTCTGACATTTTTATCAGACGCTTTCATCAAATTTCATCCAGATCAGATAGATTCATCCGAGTCAAACCAAATTTGGGTTGTATCTATTTGAGAGGCCCCACGGCCTCTGTTCTGATATGAGCAATATCAGACAGCCATATTATATAGCTCCCATAAGACCGTTTTTTCCAGAATGAACACTTAGTAGCATAACTTTTCTGGTTTTCATACAAATAAAACCGAATTCGGTTTGCACCCATAACGGTCCCATATAACCGATTGTTCGGGATTAAACACTTACATAACTTTTTGTTTTTCATCCAAATCAAACCAAATTCTTCTTGTATCCCTTAAATACAGTGTAGGCCTGCGCCCGCTGATCAGTTTTGATCTATATTGGTTTTATATTTAAATGTGAATGGTATACAAGCTTCGGCAAGCCGAAGCTGGCCTTCCTTGCTTGTTTTGGTTGTCATTGCCGTCATCGTTGAGGTTGGGGCAGAGAACAATAACTCACCATTGTATGGCCCTTTGGGGCAGTTGGCTTTAAAAGCACAGCGGCGGTAAGCAGAGTTCAACAGTCAGGCATCGTCAGGTGTCAAGTCAAGTGGATAAGTGGCAGGAAACAACATGAGAATCTACTACAGTGCTCTACTAGTGGTCATAGCTTTGGTGGCGCCAAATATGGCCACCTTTGGCAAGCTGAATGTACTTCTGGGCAGCGGTGGTGGTTTAAGCTATGGAAATGGCTATGCCGGCTACGGAGGAAATGGTTATGGAAATGGTTATCGAGGCTACGGTGGAGGCTACGGTGGAGGCTACGGCGGAGGGTATGGCGGGGGCTATAGTTATGGCAATGGATATGGCGGCGAGAATGTGGTAAAGGTCATCAAGGTGTCAGTACTGCCTGGCAGCAGCTATGGAGGCTATGCTGGCGGATATGGCGGCGGTTATAGCGCTGGCTATGGTGGCGGCTATACTAGTGGATTTGTGGGTGCTGCTCCGGCTTTTTCCACTTCTGCTGTGGTTACACCTGTTGTCTCATCTCTGTCCGCACCTGCAGCATCGGCTCCAGTAATAGCTGGTGGTATTGGCTATGGTTTTGGAGGCATTGGCACTGGAATTGGCGGCTTTGAAGGTAGCCTGGGTACACCTCTGCCTGCTTCCTATGGATTTGGTTCTAGCTATGGCGCTGGTGGCGGCTTTGGATTGGGCTTTGGCGCCCCGCCAACTGCCTTGGGCTTGAGTGGCTTGTGCTAAGCATATCGCAACCGACAACCTGCCTAAACCAAGGCGGAGAGTTTTTTTTCTTAATATTAAAAAATAATCATTAACGAAACGTTATTAAAATTAAGGGCATAATGTGAAATCTATGATAAAACGTCCTAAATCTATAACTATATATATACACTGCGCGTCATCAGGTTTGCGAACACACTTACGCTCCTTTTCTTTTGCTTTTTTCTATACTGTTCCCATATAACCGATTTTTCTGGAATGAACACAAATTAAACCAAGCCATTAAGTCCGCTGGCCAGATTTTATCTAGATAGCTATAGCTCCCATATAACCGATTGTTTCGGAATGAACATTAGTAGCACAGCTTTTCTGTTTTTTATCTAAATCAAAACAGATTCGTCTTGTATCCTAGATTTCATCTAAATCGGTTATATAATTACAATGTGAATGTTATTTAAGCTTCTACAAGTAGAAGCTTGCCTTCCTATCTTGTTTTATTATACCATTTACAAAATGGTATATTAATTTCTTCGGGAAGCTTGCAATGCATAGAAATAAGCGTTTTCGACTATATAATGTATTTATATTCTTGATCAGCACCACAAGGGGAGTCGACATAGATATGTCCCCCAACCCCAAGATCTCGGAAGTCTTAAAAGCTGCAAAGCTGAACATTTTACCAAATGCTTCATTTGTCTGCACGCTGATCAAGTTTAAGTTTTATCCAAATCTGTCAACAATGTCGTATTGCTCCCATATAACCAAATGTTCCGGAGTGAACACTTAGGAGCATAACTTTTCTGTTTTTCATCCAGATTTGCATCCAATTGAGGAGACACTTCGTCCGCTGGCCTGTTCTTATCAAGACCGGAGAACTATATCATATAGCTACCATGTAACCGATTGTTCCATAATGAAACTTTGGAGTATAACTTTACTGTTTTTCATCCAAATATAACAAATTCGATTTGTATCCTTTGTACTCCATCCAGATTTGATCTATATCGGTTATATATTTACAAGCCGAAGCTAGCTTTCCTTTCTTGATTTCCTATTGCATGCAACTTCCGAAGTTTTTGTTTGGTATTTGCTATCATCATATGTGGTCTCTCTGATAAAAAGATAAGATACGAGAGAAGAACTGTTATATTGGATTTAGTAGTTTGTTTTGTTTTCGCCAAGAAAGCATTCACTTATTTTGCGTCATCATATTAGCGCCCCCAGATGAAATTTTAGTTATCTCGCTTGTTATTTATTCTTTTTGTGTATACATAATATATGTATGCTATACATATATGTATATATGTATACGATACTTATGTATACTATATGTAAGCATTGCCAAGTCTTTTAAGCAAACCATGTCTGTTGGTATTAATATTTCGCACCTGCTTGCACCAAGCACTCCACCTAAAAAGATTACCAACTAAATTTGACCTTCACTTTTGGTGTGAGCTGAATGTCCAATGAAATCGAGAGTACATAATACCTACGATTCGGCTTGGGTTTGGCAAAAGTATGTTCGGCTGTCAAAGCTGACAGCATACTTATATATTATCGACATTATTCAAGTAGTCAAGTATATAGTTGGATAGCATTCACACACGCACACTTACAGTGTTGACACATTCAATTAGCCAACGAAGGATGAAGAAGCTGAACGGCAAAAAAAAACAAGTAAGAACGCTATAGTCGATTTTCCGACTGTTAGATACTCGTAATCAGCATTTATTCAATATTCGACACACTCAAAAGTATGACAATATTTTTTTTTGCGGAGGGGTGTTCTCATACAAAAGGTTTTTTTACGATTTTGTCGACAATGATTATCCGATCTTAACGAAACTCGACAAATCGGTAGATTATGTGCTTATACATATACAAACCAACTAAATGCGTTCAAATTTGTGGAAGATATAAGGTTTTGTGATTTGCGGGGGCGGGAGGGGGCGTGGCAAAATTAAAAAATAAACTTGATCTGACGCCCCACAAAGAGAGTCTACATACCAAATTGAGTCTCTTTAGCTCTTTCAGTCTCCGAGATCTAGGTGTGACGGACATCGCTAGATCGAATTGGGTATTATTCCTGATTAAGAATATATATAGTTTATGGGGCCGTAAACGCTTAATTTTGCCCGTCACAGCTAGATATTAGAGATTAGTTAATCTTTGGAAACTAAGTTAAGTCTTAATAGACAAATGCTTAGCTGGGTTAAAGTCGTTGTAGTTCAAAACGTAACATTTGTTGGCTGGTTACAGTGACTCCATCAGAACTCGCAATAAGGGAAGCAATTCACTAACAAGAGGAAAAATAGAGGAAATTCCAATTATTTTAAGAGCCAGTCAATCTTTTTAGAAATCCCCTGCGATATCTTCATCAGAGGTCAGCCAAAAATGCACATTGTATAACAATTGCTTCGTAACAACAAAATCTCGTAATGACTGACAAGGGAGACTTTTCATTCCGAGTGAATATTGTAAGACAACACTTTGGAGCTTGTGGTCTACGAAGTTATGCAATGAAAAATCTTAAGAAATATTAATTTGTAGTTCTAAAATATTACTTCTACAGTGCATACAACTATCGTTTTGAATGTTATATCCGACATATTTGTTCTAACTTATACTAATTTTTATAAACCTTGTTTTTGGCCTTCAAAATAAACCAGTAAATTATAGAAATATTGCAGGGTCGAAATATGTATAATAAAAGATTTTGGAAAAAAAAGATTTTTTGATTTGCCAAAAAGATCTTTGAGATTTTTTAGCCAAAATTTGCACACATGTCTCTCAAAAAAACAATTCTATTTACTCAAATATGTGTAAAACCAGAGCCCCGGCAAGGCCATATCTGGAGCGCTCAAATTTAAAACTCAAACTGAAACGTGCCCTTTATTGATGCCAACGTGGAGCATTTTGATTTATTTTTAAAGTATTTGCTTAAGGTTTGCTTTGCTTGGTTAGCACATTCACAACCGCAAATCTAAATCCCAAGCTGTAGAAAAAGGTTTGTAGTATTCGTTTATGTATATCATCATGTATATCTATCTATTTGTGAGTATAGACACTACAAGTATGTACATAAATATATGTGTTCAAGTGAGAATGCTATAGTCGATATTACGATTATTAGGTACTCGTACTCAGCATTTATTCAATATTCGACATACTCAAAAGAATGAAACAAATTTGTATACTCCTACTCTAGTAGAATAAACGAATATATTGTGTTCGTGCAAATGTATGTAACAGGCAGCATATATATTCATGATCGGCATCAACAGCCGAGTCGATCTAGCAATGTCCGTCTGTGCGTCCGTCCGTCCGTATGAACACCTAGATCAGATCTCGGAGACTGTAAGAGCTAGAAAGACCCAATTTGGTATGTAGACTCTCCTTGTAAGGCATCAGATCAAGTTTGTTTTTAAATTTTACCACGCCCCCTCACGCCCCCGCCAACCGCAAAACTATATATCTTCCACAACTCGGTTTGCCTAGTTTTGTTTAAGATCAGATAATAATTGTAGACAAATCGCGAAAGAAACATTTTGTATGAGAACAATCGAAAATCAATAATTACCATACTTGTAATTAATCCAAGGTTATAAGCTAAATGATATATTAATTTTAATCAATAAAATAATAATGATATTCAGGAATTAATGCAACTATATTAATGAGGTACCTTATTATTCTGGATGTGAAATCTTATTGTAAATGAACATGAAAGCAAGTTGAAAGAATCTTTTTGTTCCACAAACGAGAAAATATGCAATATCTTATTTTATATATATAACCCGATCCGTATAGGCCTATGTTAGATACACATATGGTTTTGCGATCCAAAGGTATTGAAAGCGGCTTCAAGGACTAAGTATTTGAGTCTACGTTTGAAGCCGAAATTGACTCGTGGGACAACAGCTTAAGTGATTCCTAACCTTAAGATTTCTTGTCCGTCTGTCCGTCCGTCCGTCTGTCCGTCCGTCCGTTTGTCAGTCTGTCCGTCCGTATGAACACCTAGATCTCGGAGACTGTAAGAGCTAGAGAGAAACCATTTTGGTATGTAGACTCCCCTTGTGGGGCGTCAGATCAAGTTTGTTTTTAAATTGTACAAGCCCCCTCCCGCCTCCGAAAACCTCAAACCTTTATATCTTCCACAAATTTGAACGCACTCAGTTGAAACTCGGTTTGTATATGAACGGATAGACGGACACGGCTAGATCGACTCGGCTGTTGATGCTGATCAAGAATATATATAGCTTATGGGGTCTTAGAAGCTTCCTTCTGCCTGTTACATCAATTTGCACGAATACAATACTAGAGTACGAGTATAATTACAGATCAGGATCTTTCCAACCATATCTACATATGTTGATATGAAGTCTTAAGACATAGTTAGTTAAAATATCTATCATTTTGTCCAGTGTAAGAGTGAGATTTTTTGGGAATTACCTCAGCTTCTGGCGCATTGCTTTGCCCGCTGACAGCGCCCCACAGCCATATTCACTCAGAGATGCGAGAAAACATCTCACTTGATGGTTAAGTAGTTGAGTTGACAGACGGGCAGAAGTGGACAGATTGACGGCAAGAGAGACATGTAGACAGACAGCTGAACGCTTCGAGATACGCCAGAAGCTGTTGTTGCTGTTAAGAGCGAGGAGCCGCCTTAGTTTTGGCGTGGCCCATAAGTAACTATTTATGAATTAAGCAAACAGCTTGATGAACTCTAAATTGTCGCTGCTGCTGCTGTTGCCGGTGAATGAGTCTAGCTTTAAGCCATTGTCATGCCCAAAACCAAAGCCGTAGATTAGAACTACACACAAGAGCGGTTTTTGGAAATGGGACGCCGACGTCGCAACGACTGCGTTTGCGTTTTGGCATCGGCCTATAAATTTGTGCGTGTCGGAGACTTGGGACATCAGTTGAGTTTAGCCCAGCTCTACAAAAGATGAAGCTGTACGTTTGTGTGGTGTTTGCCGTGCTGGCTTTCGGGGTTCCAGCTCAGGCCCTACTCGGAGCCAAGCTGGCGTTGCTCAAAGCCTTAGGTGGAAGTGGCCTAGGAGGGGGCGGCAGTGGCGGCAGCGGTTATGGTGGTAGCAGCTACGGAAGCGGTGGTTATTCCGGTGGCTATAACCAGGGCTACTATACGCAGCACTCTAGGCCCGTCTACAGCGGTGGCTACAGCAGCGGCAGTGGCAACTATGGCATCGGTAACTATGGTGGTAGCTATGGCGGTGGCTATAGCGGCGGCTATAACGGTGGTTATGGCGGAGGCTATGGCGGTGGTAACGAGCAAGTCATCAAAGTCATTAAAGTAGTGGAGCAGCGGCAGCCTTCGTATGCCTATGGTCGTTCCAGTGGCTATGGATATGACAGCTATTCCGGCGGCGTTCAGTCTTCATCAGTGGCCACAGCCACAGAACAGGCTTTACCTGCGTTCAGGTATTCCGCACCAGCACCCGCTGTCACTTACTCGGCCTCAGCTCCCGCACCAGTTAGCTATTCGGCACCCGCTGTGACCTATACGGCACCTGCGCCAGCTCCGGCTGTGACATACTCGGTGCCCACTGTGACTTACTCGGCGCCAGCACCAGCTCCTGCCGTAACTTACTCTGCACCAGCTCCGGCTGCAGTGGTTCGTGTGCAGCCTGCTCCAGCACCTATTAGTTACTCTGTGCCCGCTCCAGCTCAGGCACCTGTTGCGCGCTACCCAGCCCCTGCACCAGCTCCAGTGCCCGTGCCTCTTTCGGCACCCCCTTATTATCCCGCTCCAGTTGCTGCCCCTCAGTCGCAGCAGTATGTGAAGACCATCAAGTTGATTGTAGATGAGAGTGATAGCGGCGAGGGTCGCGTGCCAGCTCCCGTCTATGGCGCACCCGCACCCGTGACCAGTTCCTACTCCAGCGCTTCCTCGTCAGCGTCCTCAGCCTCCTCATCGAGCAGCGGCTGGTCGAATGGCGACGGCTGGAACAACGGTGCCGGATGGAACAATGGTGGCGGCGGCGGATGGAAGAGCGGCGGCATCTGGGAGAAGCTCGCCTCTGGCTGTTAAGTGTGCTATCCTCAACTGAAAAATGCAATCCTTATCGACTAGTTATTAGCTCAAAGCGACCCTCGACAAGCCATTGCGTCACACGAATACAAGTTGGTCCTCACTCGAGTCCAAACATAAACCTAACCTAACTTTTATGAGATACAATTATTTTTTTTTCTTCTATAATGTGTTTGTTTCGCTTATCGATTCGATTCTTGTGTACATAAATTTATATGTAAATATACAAATATATTATTCTCTGAACCTCAAATTGTTTTGACCTTATTCCGTCCCAATCAGATCTTATGTAACCTCGTGAGAACTTGAATAGCTGTCGTTGTTTTTCATTAAGTTTTGTGTTTTTGTGTGTTTCCAAAATATTTTTTGGCTGCAAATTCAATGTTTAGTTTGTTCGTCTATGCAAAATTAGCACCTTAATGTTAACACTCCAACGGCAATTTCAATTCCAATTCCGATTCCGGTGAGACGCGCATTCTTATAATTATGACTATGAGAAATCGCGATGTGACCAAGCGCAGACGTGGCCCAATAACAGCAGCTCCACCTGAACTTTGTCATAATTTTGTCGAACTAAGTTCAAGATGAGCTGTATAATGGTATAAAGATACAGATATCAGTTTGACTGTGTCTTGGAGTACAGACGTGTGACCGCTGCGTCTAATAACCGAGTGTAATCAAAGTTATGCTCCTAAGAGTTCATTCCAGAACAAACAGTTATATGGTAGCTATATGATATGGTATGTCCGATCTTGACCAGATAAGGTTTGCAGAAATGGGGAATCCTCAAAGAATTTGGTTTTATTTGGACGAAAACCAGAAAAGTTATGATAGTAAGTGGAACAATCGGTTATATGGTAGCTATATGATATAGTTGTCTGATCTTGACCTGTTTAGACCTGCTTAGTCTACTAGAGTAGAGTGAACGAGTATGTAGTATTCGTGCAAATGTATGTAACAGGCGCTTCCATAAACTATATATATTCTAGATTATCATCAACACCGAGTCGTTCTAGCCATTTCCGTCTGTCCGTCCCTATAAACACTTGCATCTCAGAGCGAAAAGGAGCTAGAGTTACCAAATTTGGTATGTAGACTCTCCTTATGGGGCGTCAGATCAGGCTTGTTTTAAAAATTTTCCACGCCGTATAGCCACATATCTCCATATATACATCTATTAACCGCGTTTCAACAAAATTTATTAACAATGGTGGAGAGAAAGGGTTTTTAACCAACGTCATCTGATGCCCCACAATTGGTGTGTACATACCAAATTTGGTGACTCTAGCTCTTATAGTCTCCGAGACCTAATTGTTCATATGAACGGACACACGGACAAGGCTGATCGACTAAGCTGTTGCTCCTGATCAAGAATATATGAGGGATTGTCAAATTTTGTATATTTATTTTTGAGTATTGTTCATAAGTGCGTATTATATTAAACGAAATGAATTGAAATTCTTTCTCTCTAGGGCTCCTTTTTATACTCGTACTCTACAATTTTCAAGATATCAGAGTTTAATTAAAACCACTTATAAACGTGACTGTTTTTAATGAAGTAACCAAGTTTTGTTACAATCGGGCTAGAAACAACGTCAGAATTAGCATTTACGTTTTACTTCATTTTATAATTTACGTCCAGCTAGCGTGAATAAAAATATTTCTGTCTCCCTCCCACTAACACATGTGCTTGCTGCTGCTGCTGCTTTAATGGGTTATGTGAATGTGCATGTAGCTTAAGAGGTGGAAGGGAGATGTAAGCAGCCGTTGCTAGTGCCTTTTTTGCATTGTTGCGATATGAGGAAAAGAAATTCAATTAAATAAACTTAATGCTGTGTTATAGTTCTTATTATTCTTGCTATTTATGATAAAGACGTTCTGCGAAAACAAAATATGTACATATTCCTCACATGTATTGTTGTTTTTGAATTGGACTCAGTCAACAGACAAAATCAAAAGAAAATACCAAAATTGTAGGCACTCATTTGTTCATTGACATGGAAGGTCGCGGTCGCGTGACATTTGCTGCAGCTATGGCAAAAGGGTTTTATTCTACCTGCTCAAACAATGATCAGAGGAGCGGATTAGGCCTATCGCAAGGTGCTTTATACTTTTGAGTGTGTCGAATATTGAATAAATGCTGAGTACGAGTATCTTATAGTCGGAATATCGAATTCGACTGCTACTCCCGAAAATCAATAAAACCTTATATATCCCTCAAATTTTAACGCATTCAGTTGAAGTTTAGTTTTTATATGAATAAGCACATAATCTACCGATTTTCCGAGAGAAATGCTAGCTTCGGCTTGCCGATGCTTATATACCATTTACAATGTAAATATATAACCGATCTAGAACAAATGAGGATGGCGTGGTTACAAGGGATACAAGACGAATTTGTTTTAATTTGGATGAAAAACAGATAGGTATTGCTCCAAAGTGTTCATTCCGGTGCAATCGGTTATATGGTAGCTATATGATATAATTGTCCGATTTTGATCAGTTCAGACCATTGGACGTGGGGCTTATTCAAATTGATACAAACCGAGTTACTTAGGATCTTGCTAAGTGAACAATCGGAATAATCGGCTATATGGGAACGATATGATATAGTTATCCGATCTTGATCAGATCAGATCCTCAAATGGATACAACCCGAATTTATTTATATTTTGATGAAAAACAAAACAAACAAGTAAGAACGCTATAGTCGACATTCCGCGTTTACTCAATATTCGACACACTCTTAAGTATAAAAAAACCATTTTTATTCTCCTACTCTAGCAGAGTAAGCGAGTATATTATATTCGTGCAAAATGTATGTAACAGGCAGACCCTATAAAGTATATATATTCTTGATCAGCATCAACAGCCGAGTCGATCTAGCCATGTCCGTCTGTGCGTCCGCTCGTACGTATGAACACTTAGATCTCGGAGACTGTAAGAGCTAGAGAGACCCAATTTGGTATGTAGGCTCAGATCAAGTTTGTTTTTAAATTTTGCCACGCCCCCTTCCGCCCCCGCAAACCGCAAAACCTTATATCTTCCCCAAATCGCAACCCATTTAGTTGAAACTATGTTTGTTTATGCATAATTACATAATCTACCGATAATGCCGAGTTTTCTTAAGATCGGATAATAATTGTAGACCAAAACGTAAGGTGAGAGCACACCACCAAGAATGTTCGAACGGGTCGTATAATTCATCTATCGACTGACATAGAGTTATATATTATATTTGTACATTGCTAATCAACCTGATCCCATAATCAACATGTTACGATAGGGACTAGGGTTCTTAAGGATAGAATGTTTTGTACCAAGAAAATCTAAAAAATGTAATTCTTTGGCATACTTAAAATCGATAATATTAATTTTGTTAAAATGCTGTTTGATAATTGACACTTACACTTAACTTTTTGGTTGATCATAAATTGTTTCTTAAAAACAAATTCCTAATATTTTCTCCGAGAGTATGATCTATGATAGAACATGGGTCAACGCAATGCCAAGCACAGTGGCCCTCCCAAACTGTTTACCACACCTTTGGTGCGACAGCACCCACAACAATCAGCACCCCGTTGGGCGTTCAGCCAAAACGATGTTGCACTTCCGTTGCACCGGTGCACGGCTTTAGCAAAACATGCACTTGTATAAATGTCCCACAAACAGCACCCCGTTGAGTGTTCAGTATGCTAAAGCTTCTCTTGAACTTGGTCATTGTGGTGGTGGTGCAGGCTTTGCCTATGCCTGGCAAGGAGCTGGAACTTGAACAGTAGACATTGTTCAAATGCTTCTCAATTAATTTATCAGACTTTGGTGCAGCCATACATATAATCTCCGTGCTATACCTGGCACCAGATGAGCAAACCCAGTTGTTACTGTTGCCAGTACAGCAAGCTTCGGTGTATTTCAATGTAGCCACAGCCACTTCACCGCCCTGGCCGTATATCCATGAGAATTTTCCTGCTTCGGGCCCAATTTCGGGTACTGTTTCTGATGCCAAACCCCAAGAGCGTCGCATTTTGACAGTCAGCGATAATCTGGATTTTGATGATCAACAGCCACATTATACTTCATTCTATGGACGCTAGACAGGCACACACATGCACACTAAAGGTGGAGAGCAATCCACAGTCGGCGTCATCAATATTCAACTATATTTTTTTAGAAACCATCGATAAACTATCGATCATTTTCGATTATTATTAAGCCAATTTAGATAAAAGTACGAAAAAATTGTTGCTTATAATATTTTAAAATACGTAACGGATTTAACGCGGGTTTTATTCTCATTCCGATTGTTTCTTTCTTATAGGTTATAATATCTATACAGGTATGCAATATACATAAATGAGTCAATGTTTCGTAAAAAAGTAGGATTTGGTTCGCTATCAATGCTAGCGCTATGACTTTACGAAATATTGCTTTGTCATGTTATGCTATAATGTTATTCGCATATTAATTATATATTAATATAAAGGGCCGTCCTAGTTTTGTGTACAGGCAGGTATGAACAACTTTTCAGTCATATCTAGAAGACGTCATTGTTCGACTCTAGTAAGAGATAGAGAATTGCCAGCTGAGCGTTAGATATGAACACCTAGATCTCGGAGACTATAAGAGCTAGAGTTACCAAATTTGGTAGGCACACTCCCCTAGAGTTTCGCCATCTAAAGTTTGTTTTTGAATTTTGCCAAGCCCCCTCTCGAGCCTGAAATTCGATAAAAAAAACCTTATATCTAGAACAACCTTTTCAGTTATAACCTATTGATTTTCAAAATTGTATTACGATCGAAAAATAATTGTAGGCAAAATTTAAAACCCATCTTGATCTGACGCCCCATAAGAGGAATCCTCATACCAAATTAGGTAACCCTAGCTCTTATAGTTTCTGAGATCTAGGTTCTCATACTCGGCTGTTGATGCTGATCAAGAATATATATACTTTATGGAGTCTTAGACGTTTCCTTCTGCCTGTTACATACATTTGCACGAATACAATACACTCGTTTACTCTACTAGAGTACGAGTATAATTATTAGGAAAACAGTAGCGCTCTCGTGACATTTTTGTGTTTTGAAATTTAGTGCTTAACTAAGCGTATAGGAAAAGCTATCGATAGTGCTGCAACTATCGGTAGTACCGAGAGTGTTATCAAGAGTTATCCATCTCTAACACACACGCATGCACAGATGTCTACATAAAGTTAATAGATTTATTTGCAAAAAAAAAAAAATCGTTTTTAAAATAATTGGTTTAAAGATTAGGTTTAATCACAGGTCGGTTTAGTGCAGATCCAGATGTTCATACTGATGATGATCCAGCTCCAATTGACTTCCCACCTGCTCCTCTTGCTGTTGATGCTCCAGCTGGTGCTTATCGTGTTCTGCACGATCCTTGAACTCATAGAGCGTGCTGTAGCTGAAGGCACCTTTGCCATGATCAATGCCTGGCACTGGTTCCTCATGCTCGTGATGTTCATGCAGTTCCTCGAAATGGGCATGATGCTCACTGGCCTCGGCTTCGGCAAACTCTACTCCCGAATCACTGCTGCCATAATCCGCTGGAAAGCTATGCTCATTGAGATGATCGCCCAGTGAGCCCAAATCCTCGTGTTCATGTGTCTCGTGGCCTAAATCCAGCGTAGCCAAAACTTCGCCGCCACTCAGGCCGCCCGCATAGTTGCCCAGGAGTCCGGCTGAATGGACCCCAGCGGATATATCGCCCCCAATATAGCCAGAATGTGCACAGATGAGGTGAGCCAACAGCAACAACATTGTTAGACGCCAGGCAAACATTTTCGAACGGTATGGGTATTGACTTGAATATGAAGAATAATGATTTCCTTTGGATAACCGACGCGGCGAACTAGTACAACTCGACTATTTTCTTTTGCCAGACCCGGCGAGCATTTATATGATTTTTTCTTTGCTTTAGCTTTTGGTTTAGCTTTGCTTTTGCCACACATTTTCCTGCATTTTCCAGCTGCGGCGCAATGTGCTTTTGTTTGAAACTTATGCGGCCTGGCTTGGCGTGGCCTAGGCTCCATCCGTGTTGCAATTGGCCATCTGCCGGACCACCACACCACCTTCACCAGCTAGAAGGAGAGGTAAGGAGACATTAAGTGGCGGTATAGCTGATAATTTTCTGCACGTATTACGTAGTCCAGATAGACTGGCCGACGGTGGCGATTGAAAATATCAAAACAGCCATCCACATCCAGCACCTCAGTCTATATGGCACACTGGTTCACCACACATTGAAAATTGTATGTAATGGCTCAGGCCTAACTATCAATTCAATACAATTCCATTTCTCAATTTCTTTATTTCACTTTTATATAGAATGACGACAGTGCTTGTGAGTAATAATATACTAAATGATGGGTATAGGAATTTATTTTTTCTGTATTATATTAACATATTTAATATTAAATATTTAAATAACGATATTGAATTATAATTTTGGTGTTAGGCCTACCACTCACAAAAAATAAGAACGTATATTATTTTGATCATGAAGTTTGCAACCCATAGAAAGAAGCTTTTCCGACTATGTTAAGTATATATATTTATACTTGTACTCTAGTAGAGTAAACAAGTATACTGTATTCGAGCAAATGTATGTAACGGGCAAAAGGAAGTAATAAAGTATATATATTCTTGACCAGGAGCAACAGCCGAGTCGATCTAGCCGTGTCCGTCTGTATGAACAATTAGATATCGGAGACTATAAGAGCTAGAGTCACAAAATTTGGTTTGTAGACTCCCATTGTAGAGCGTCAGAATGTGTTTTTTTTTGCCACGCCCCCTCCCGCCACCGCAAATCGATAAAAACCTTATATCTCCCACAAAATTTAACGCATTTTGCTGTATATGCATTAGCACATAATCTACCGATTTCATACATTCCACCCCAGCCAAAAAAAAAAAAATGTTGTTCATACTTTTGAGTGTGTCGAATGTTGAATAAATTCTGAGTACGAGTATCTTATAGTCGGAATATAATAGTTTAATCAATTAATACAAAACAATGTGTACTTACATATTTGCCAAGCACTTTCAATATGTATAACCACTGTGCAGATGACTGTTGTAATGTGCGTATACGTAATATTTGCCACAGTCTACTACACTGGGCCTAGGCTTTCAGTTCTCAATTTTAGCTGAAAACAGATTGCATAATCGTTGACTTTATTGATCTTTCAGCCAGTTGCTGGTAAAGACGCTTAATTTTTAGCGCTGGTCTCCTCCCTTCACTAACGATTTCAGAAAAATCGCACAGATCTGCCAAGTAGCAGCTAATTTATTTTACCCATAATTAAATGGAAGTTGAATATGCGTGCTGAAAAAAACAGTTGCCTTTTTGTCACATTTTTTTTTTTTTAATGTAAACCTTTTTGAGTTTTGGTTTTATGGTTAGAGGAACGGAGTCACAGCTGCGTTTTCATTGAGCAATTTGGTAAGCCCACCAAAATGGAACGCAAAATAATAATCAGCAGAAATAACAACAGCAACAACAACAACATGAAGAAAAACTGATTATGCTCTGCTGGTGGCAATTAAAAGCGTAATCCAACAGAGCAACAAAACATGTACTCGTAGTAAGAGTCTCCTCTCCATTTCTATATATATGTGTTGCACTCATACACAAGAGCACAAACAGCTTGCAAAATACTAAAACTTATGTATCTGCTGTATATGTATGTAGGTATCTTTGAATGTATGTACTTGTGTATGTTTGTACTTTCATATGGTTTGAATGTTGATAATGCTTCGATGTAGCTACTGTAAATTTCGCATACAGCAACCTTCTTGCGCGAGCCAAAATGTTCGATTTTGTAGCAGCAAATGCCTTGCGAGCCGAAGTTTGAATGCTCTCTTACAGTGACCTAAGACCAAAGCGCAAGAACAACGCGTTGTTATTATCAAGCAATGATTTACTGAACAGCATATTTTCAGTTCGATGTTGAAATTCTAAACTACCCACAAATACCCAATAAAATGTACCCTATTTAATTAAAATAGTATCAATATATACTAGAAATATTTTCCAAAAACTTTAAAAATGGTTGTATTTTCATAAGTAAGCAACGGACGAAAGGAAACATTTACGACTGCATAAAGCATATATATTCTTGATCCTCATGACAAGGGGAATCCGTCTCTCCGACTGTCCTTCAATCCGTAAGTGTGTTTCAACTTAAAAATCGCAGAAGTCTAAAAAGCTAGTTATATGAAATTTTTACTAGCTGTTATTCACCTGCATCATCCAGATCGTATACATTCGTCATATAGCTCCCATATAAGCGTTTGTTCCAGAATTAACACTTAGTACTACAACTTTTTGTTTGCATCCAAATCAAACCGAATTCGGCTTGTATTCATTTAAAGAGGCTTCACTTTGGCTAATTAAACTTGCTCCCAATCGAACTACTAAATCATATCTAAGTCTCCCATAAAACCGATTGTTCCAGAATGAACAATAAGAAGAGCACCTTTTTTGTTTTTCATTGAAATCAAACCAAATTGAGCTCTTGTGCATTTCAGGAAGTCTCACGTCTACTGATCAAATTTGATCCAGGTCGGGCAAATATATCATACAGCCACTATATAACCGATTATTCCGGAATGAACACTTCGGAGCATATCTTCTCTGGTTTTCATCTAAATCGATCAAAAACTTTTGGGGTGTATGCATTTGAGAAGGCTCCACGACCTCTGACCAACAACTATATCATGTAACTATGAAAATCGGGTATATATTTACAATTTTAATGGTATATAAATATCGGCAAGCCGAAGCTAGCCCTCCCCCATTGTTTTTATACTCGTTATCTAGTAGAGTAAACGAGTATATTGTATTCCTGCAAATGTATGTTACAGGCAAAAGAAAGCGGCTCCGACCCCATAAAGAATATATATCCTTGATCAGCATCAAAAGCCTAGTCGAACTAGCCATGTGCGTCGGAACGTCTGCCCGTCCGCATGAACAACTAGAGCTCGGAGACTATAATAGCTAGAGTCACCAAATCTGGTATGTAGACTCCTCTTGTAGAGAGTCACACCCCACCCTCCAAAAAACTAAGCCAAAAGTGTTGCATATTTTTGAGTTAGTCGAATATTAAATAAATGCTGAGTACGAGTATCTATTGACTATAGCTTTCTTACGTGTTTGTTATGGATTTTCGCCCTATGGAGAACCATACCCATAAAAGAAACGAGGGCCTTATGAAATATACACTTTTATTGTTGCCTATTGTTATTAGCACATAACTTATAGATTTTGTCAAATTGCATTAAGATCGGATAATAATTGTACAAAAAAACGTAAAAAAACATTGTGTTTGAGAGCACAAAAAAAAAATATATATATATACTAAAAATAACCATACACCAATGATTCGTCACCAGTTATGACCCTTTTGAGCAAATCAGGCGACGGTTCTTCTGATCAAAATTCAGAAGCTTCCGAACAATCTTCGCTGACACACTTCTCATGCTCAAAACAGCCGAAAAAATTACAAGACATGCCCGACTTACATGCCAACATTTTCAGCAACTCTTATGGTAAATAGACGACTTTCAAAAACAATTTTCTTTACATCTTCGACCATATCTTCTGTTGTTGATGGGCTTGGCAACCAGAGCACATTTCTTCGTCGGAATCTTGTCGGCTACATTGGAAGAGTGTTCACCACTTGTAAACATATTCTACACCACTTACTCATTTTGTCAGAAAGTTTGCAAGGCACAGAAGGAAACGTTTCCGACTATATAAAATATATATATTCGTGATCAGCACGACAAGGGGATTCGACATATATGGCCGCCTGTCCGTCCGTCTGCTAAATAAGCTAATTAAGTTCGACTTTCATCAAGAACGGACAACTATATTATATAACTCTTAGTACAGCAAAAATGGTTGTTTCTTATCCAAATTGAACCATATTTGGTAAATGTCAGTTTTAAAAGCCTCTACGTATCCTGAAGTTCGAGAAATTTTGAGCGGTAGATATCGGGGCTGAGTTATATTTTGTTTTGTCTGCATTGTCTGTGGAGGACTGTCAAGCACTAATAAATTATAAATATGGAACATTAAAGTTTGTAGAATATCACTTCAAATTGAAAACTAACTTTTTAATCTATTAAAAAAAAGACAAGAAAAGAAAGCTAGCTTTGTCATGCCGAAGCTTATATGCCATTTACATTGTAAATATTTAACCGATCTAGATCACATCTGGATGGAGGGGATACAAGACGAATTTATTTTAATTTTGATGAAAAACAGAAAATGTATGCTCCAAAGTATCATTAAGGAACAATCGGTTACATGGTAGCTATATGAAATAGTTCTCCGATCAGACCAGCGGACGTGAGGTTTATTCAAATTGATGCAAACCAAGTTATGGTTTGATATGGATGAAAAACTGAAAAGTTATGCTCCTAAATTTTCACTCGGAAACAATCGGTTATATGGGAGCTACATTACGTTGGAGAAGAAAGATTCCTTTTGTACATCCCACAGTGCGCTTCTCGTACTGCAACATTGTATCAATTTCCTTCAAAAGCTTCTCCATTTCCACGTACTCAAAACACCAATATCCTTCTAAAAAAACAATATATTTTCATTTATTTACTACTATTGAAAATGTTTTGTATTATATCTTCCCTTATGCACTTCTCTTTCTCACTGTTTTTTTCGGCCAGTGATGTTTTATCATATATTTAAAAACATCGAACATCGACAACATCGGAAAAAAGAAAATGTTTGAAAGAATTTTAGAGACATCGATGTATCGATATAACATCGATGTTTTCTCCAGCACTGGCAATCATAATTGGCTATTTGGATCACAGTTTAAGTCACGGAGAGCAAGTGTACAGTAATTTAGTTGTATAAGGGTCATCGTATACTTTCGGCCATAGTTTTATATAAGAACCCAAAGAACTTTTGGCGTTCTTAAATTTAAATAGTTTGAGATCCAAATAAGAAGAAAGCTTGGGAAACCAAGCAGGTCTAGCCTGTGCAGCAGATAGTGATTTACAGAATCAAATGCTTTGGTGAAGTCAGCGTAAAAGATGTCGGCTTGAATGACAAAGCATGTCTATTCGTCAAGATCTATGCTTCATAGGCCAAAGGTGAGAAGATGAAATGATGGAACTACAGGAATGTTGTAATTTTAGGTTATCATTTTTCCAATTAGTTTAGAAAAGGCGGAAAGCTTATAGTTCTTACTAGTTCTGAATTAACCATACTGCCGATTGCCGTTTTGTTTCTTGCTCATATCTATAAACTCATGATTCATTAGTCTTTGATAAGGAAGCTGGTATACTAAAATTCAACAAGAAAATGTTATAAGTTCGACCTATCATTCGGTGGGAGCATTTACATTTATTATAGTGATTTCAGATGAAGAATCAGATCTTATACGTGCCCAACCCAGTTTACACTTGCCAGTTTTTATGCAGGCGGATCAGATATCTTTGAGGATTGAATATCAAGTCTCGACTTTATGCTGATGTCAACAGTTCTACGTTGTAGTTGACTATGTGACTGGTGGCTGACTGGCGACTGGTGACGTTGCTATTCGGGGCTATCCAAATGGTTTTACGGAACGTTTCGGGCATGTTAATATCTATAAATATCCGTTTGGAATGAAGCGTTTGTGCGCCTGTTTGCATTAATACGACGCCGTCGTAACCGGCAGTAATATTATATTTTGAAAATATATTGCTTTGCTCATTCAGCTATGCGACAAAGTGTGCCTATATTTTGATACACTATGATGACTATGATGGCAGAGTTGCACATCAAAATGTTATTAAGTCAGTCTCTTACTATTTATTCATATAACCCGAATCTAGTGTAAAAGGGAGCTGAACATGTATAGAATAATTTTAGATATTCATAGAAACTTTTTAAATATTTTAGTAAGACTGTTTTCTTTTTTATAACATACACAAATATTGGGATATAATATTAATTTTGTGAGGAAGTTTGCCACGCACAGAAGGAAGCATTTCCGACTATTTTATATATATATATATATATATATATATATATATATATATATATATATATTCATGATCAGCACAACAAGGGGACTCGATATAGCTAAGATCGTCACCGTGTTAAGAAACTTGCTTCTGTACTAGTTAGCTGAACTCTTAAATGATTCATTTATTTTCTTTTCAAATTCTCTCTTTGTCTTTCTCTCTTGTAGGCAAGAAAGTTAACCACTACAAAGGCGCGTTGCACAACAAAACCTCCAATTCAATGCGATCTTTTAGCGATCTTTACAAACCCAAGTTCTGTCTATCCTTAAGCCTTAATATTGAAAGCTATAAATAGACACTCTGAACTTAATTTGTTAACGGGCAATTAAGTTTCCAGAACAATAAGCAGAGTATTGTCATACTCTACATGGAATACATAAAATCATCAAAAGATCATTGTTTATGATCGCTGATTCAGCCCAAAGCCATCCAACTGAGTCGTTTTCATTTCGTTTCGTTTTCAATTTCGATTAGACGTGACAATATATGCAGATGAACGTTAGGTCATGCGAATGCAGGCTGTTAGAGCTTGGGAACTGGTACATCTAGCAACGACTTCTCTCAATAGGCTCAAACTACAATGAGCCTAGGGAGCCGAGGTAAGAAGCGTTAAGAAGGCATGCGAACGACATTTCAGCAATAATTAAGTGACAAGTGCAACCCCTTATCTGATTTTGATTGCGCTTGAAGTACATCGACATCCACATCGTGCCGCACAGCGATATGGAACCAGTCGATGCACATATAAGGCGTTGGCGACTTCCCGCTGCCTAATCTATAAATAGAGTTGCCTCAAAAGCAGCTGGCATTCAGTGTGCCAACAACAGTTGTCCAGGATGGCAAATCAATATCGGAAGCAAAGTCAAGCCCGGGCACATTTCCGTCTCAGCAAGTGGTGTATATGTTTGGTGCTTCTAGTGTTGCCTTTGACGGGTTATGGCATCGATTGGTCAATACCCGATGTGTTGGACTCTATTGGAAGTGTGAGTACAAGCATTATTGATCCAAACATCTTGCCCACTCCCAAAGATCTGCTCGAGAGCAGTAAGAATATCATTGCCGGCTATCCGTTTGAGTTTGTCTCGAACTCCATCAATATGATTTGTAAGTGTTCAGCAGACAATTTACAAATCATTGCGTCAATTTAGTAATCTTGGAATTAATAGGCTCTCAGGCCTTGGGCTCGAATAAAATCAAGTCGAAGTTCACGCCGGACATCAGACAAATGAACTTTCAACTGCGCACCGCATGCAATAAGTTGAACTTTCCGCTCTTGAATGCCGAAAGCATGTGGCAGAGCAAAGATTTTGATCCCAGCAAAAAGGTTGTCATCTTGGCCACCGGCTGGACTACAACTATCAATGGTTCCGATACTATTGAGATTTTCTCTAAGGCCTACAACTGTCGTGGCGATGTTAATTTTGTGGTGAGTATGGATAGCAAAGAGTTGGGTGTTTTCACATATAATATCTAAGGAGTATGAAGATAGAGATGAATTTTGCAGAATTGAGCGCCATTTGATTATGCTGAAAAATACAGTTGCTTTGCATACTTGTATGATCATTCTCTTGAGTCAGACAAACAGCTTAAAACACTTTTATGTGTGAGTATATATTGTTATGCTGTTTGACAGATATAGTAAGGATTTCCCAACATATACGTACAATTTAAAGTACTCTCTAGTTCAATTAAGGAGATGTTTGATACGAATTCAAACTAATCAATCATATCAGACTTCTTTTCAATCACAATTTTATTCAAATTTTGCGACATTGGAATTGTTAAACTGGGAAATGTAAGATTCTAGTTATTTTCTTCTTGCTTAATCAATTTCAATCCCTTTAACAGGCAGTGGATGCCGCCCGTTTTGTGGACACCCTCTACTCTTGGTCAGCGTTTAATACGGAGGAAATTGGGGAGAATATAGCTCATGGTCTGGTCAAGTTGATGAATATTGTGCCCGTCGATCAGATACATCTGATTGGTCATAGTTTGGGTGCTCACATTGTGGGTGCCGCTGGTCGTTATTTTCAACAGTTGACTGGAGAAATACTGCCACGTATTACGGGCCTCGATCCGGCAAAGCCATGCTTCAACGAGGGCGAAGTGCTGTCCGGACTGATGCGCGGTGATGCCCGGTTCGTGGATGTAATACACAGCAATTCCGGCGTGCTGGGCAAGCGGGATCCGTTGGGCGATGTGGACTTCTATCCGGGTGGCATGACGCCGTTGCCTGCTGGCTGTTTTTCGGTGACCTGTGCACATGCGCGCGCCTGGCAGTACTACGCGGAGACCATTTATCCGGGCAATGAGAACAACTTTATGTCCACCAGGTGCAACTCAATAGAGCGTTTGCGCGACTTTCGATGTCCGGGCTTGGCGAAACCCATGGGCTATGCTGCGCCTCACACTCTGCGTGGCAACTACTTTCTGGAGGTCAACGGGTCACCGCCTTATGGCACGCACGGCTCAGTCACCCGATCGGCACGCTATGAACTGTGTGGTCTCTGTCCAAACAGCACAATCGATGAGCGCAGATATGCGACCCACCTGTGAATTGACCACCTGGCTATGTGGCCATGTGGCCACAGTACTAATTATTGTTAGTCTAAATGTTCTCTGTTGTTACTTATGTTTGTTTGGTTCGGCAACTTGGAAAGCAAAATACAATTTGAATACTAAGTGTTGACATCTCAATTAAAATTTGTTTTTTAGTATATTTTTGCTTTTTCTTAATTCCTAATGTTAAATGTAGAAACAATTAATATCGCAATAGTCGGTATTGCGAATATAAGATACTCGTACTCAGCATTCATTTAATATTTGATACACTCAAAAAAAGTATGCAACAGTTTGCTCTCATACAAAATATTCTTTGTACGATTATTATCCAACCGTAATGAAATATGGAAATATGGTGTTCACAGACAGATAGACGGACATGGCTAGATCGACTCGGCTATTGAAGGTGATCAAGAATATAAATAATTTATAGGGTCGAAAACGCTTCCTTTCCCTGTTCAAAACATGCGCACGAATACAATATGCTCGCTATTGCAATATAGAGTACGAGTATAAACGCGTTTAAAAGCCAACTTTGGAAAGAGGTTGCCGCACCGTATAATACACCGAAGCACCGCACCCTCACAACAGCAAAGACTACTAGAATTATAAGCCGCTGTGGATGTGGTTTAGGCTCCGTTCCGCGGTGCGTTTTGGTTCTGTTGAAGCGCACAGTGGGTGTCAAAGGCAACTGAAAGACCGCAAGATCAACCACCACAAAAATGTGAATGTAGAAACGAAATGGGATACTTACTCATGAGGGTATGTCAAGAAGTCTGTACGTAATCGAATAAAATATGATTATATATCGTAATTACTTTGATAACAATTTTTTTGATAGCTGAAAATATTTTTATACCATTCACAAAATGGTATATTAGTTTTCTCAGGATGCTTGCAAGGCAGCAAGTCAGCATGACAAGGGGAGTCGATATATCCATGTCCGCCTGTCCGTCCGTCTGTTTCAACACAAAGATCTCAGAAGTCTTAAAAGCTACCAGATGCTTTCCTTTTTTTCCACGCTGGTCAAGTTCGAGTTTTTCCAGATCGGACAATTATACCATATAAGCGATTGTTCCGGAATGAACACTTGGGAGCATAACTTTTCTGTTTATCTTCCAAATCAAACCAAACTCATTTTGTATCCCTTTGAATAAATCCCATGTCCACTGGTCTGATTTGATCAAGATTGGACAACTATATCATATAGCTACCATTAACCAATTGCTCTGAACTGAACACTTAGGATCATAACTTTGCTGTTTTTCTTCCAAATCAAACCAAATTTGGTTTGCATCCATTTGCCAAGCCATCCCCAAGCCCACTGGTCTGATCTGATCAAGATCGAACAGCTATCACATATAGATCGCTTATATATTTACAATGCGATTGATATATAAGCTTCGGCAAGCTCTAGTTCCTTTCTTGTTTTATATGTTGTGATAGTTCTGATTTTGTTGAAAGCAACGAACTATTGTATTAGATGCTGTATTGCTAACAGCTTCAGTGTAAGAATAGACGTATTTGTGCTTAACTTTTACCCTGACAAAGACAAATTAAGCCAAAAGAATGATCACTCGTGATTGGAAACTTTGGAAACTTCTGATGCATCATGATTATGAAAATTAATCAGTAATAATTCCAATAACCAGGGAGTGATCCCTGAACAGAATCATTGATCTGTGATAGAAAGGGTCGGGTGAATACGCCCACTGATTTGTTTCGTCTGTTTTATAAGATCAGCGAGAGGCACTAGTTGAAAGGAATACTGCCGCCACTCGGTGGAAATACACCTTCAAATTCTGAGCTGGTAGTAAGCATAGATTAGGTGTGATAACAAAATTCTTAAAATATAAAAAATTCTAAAATTATTTTATAGGCAACTTTAAAAATGTAAAAGGGCTTTAAGAGATACTTCACTAAGAAAGCAACCATAACACGGGCACAATCGTTCTCCGGAGGTAAGAAGAAACCTGTCCCAGTCATTAGAAGGAATAAACCATCATCTTACTTTTCCCGAAGATGCATCATTATGAACTCTTAATTTTAACTCTTTGCACCTCTTTGAATAATTTCCAGCATAGTGGTATTGGTATTGGTATTCCTCTGTTATGTTACCACTGTGCAAAACAAAAATTGGAAGCCCCTTCACCAGACAGGCTTTGGCTGACAAATGGCTCATCCAATTTGAGATGCTTAAGCCAGAGTTAGCCTTGAGCTGCAACAGAGCTGGAAGTTTTGAGATTCCATCGGCCCCTCGCATTCGAGTCAAGTTGAGGCGAGGAAATGATCCATCAGACGTGTGAGTTATGTTTAATTTTGCAATGCTTTGGCTTCAGCAGATGCCCCCTCATATGACGAGGTGTTGTAAAGTAGTTGACCTTGGTCAAGAATTGGAAGCTCAGAGTGGTTTAATAAACGTCCAATTGCAATTACCTCGTAGCTGGTTTTGTTTATAAGCTGACCAGGCAGGCCTGGGGCTGAGGCAACCCCCACCAGCGATTTATTTTGTGGATTCTCGACTTCATACAAGAGTGTTGGATTGGCAACGTCTCAGCTACATATATAGCGAATGCTGCGTGAAAATGCATACCATTCGAGTACAGCACTTGAACACGCACAGCAAACGAAACAACTAGGATCGCCATTAGCATGAAGGTGTTTATAGCGATTTGTGTCTGCCTGATAGGCTGCGCCTCGGCTGGCATCATCCGCAGCAGTGGCTGGAGCAGTGGCAGCTCCGGTTGGAGCTCGAATCCCTGGGCTAGCAGCAGCAGCGGTTGGAGCTCAAATCCGTGGACCAGCAGCCACGGTTGGTCCTCCTCACAGCCGAAGATCATCAAAGTGATTAAAATTGAAGACGGCAGCACTGGTTGGGGCCATGGTGCCGGCTGGACTGGCAATGGAATCGGCTGGAGCAATGCTGGCGGCTGGAACGATGCTGGCTGGAGCAATGGTTGGTCTGGCGCTGGAGCCAGCAGTGGCTGGTGGTAAAGCCAAGTCAAAGTGGTCCTTATAGAAGATGTTTTCCCAACCATATTTTAACGTCATAAAATGAATTGCCCTGCCCAAGCAATTATTTTTTTTTTGTTTGCTTAACAAATACAAATTGCATTTAAAATTGATATTTAAATTAATTATTCTCTGTTTGATTTTCACGCCATGTGCGCACATTTGGATTCGTCGGCAATCATTCACTGCCTATTCACATAGAACATCTTGAATGTTCGATAAACCGACAGTAAGATTGGCGTTGAACTTGGGACTCGTGCGTTCTGCTTAACCTCAAAATGAACATGAAACGCATTTATTGTATATTGCACAAGTTAGTTAAAATTTCATGTATTATGAATTATGGATCGTTACAATTAAGCTGCTAGACATGGGCTTTGCAAATGATGCTCGTGCTCTATAGAGTAAACAAGTATTGTATTCGTGTAACAGGCGGAAGGAGAAGGAAGGCAGACTTTTTAGGGTGTTGGGCATTGTATTGGGTATTGTATTTCATAAGTTTCTGTTTTTCATTGTAATTCAACCATATTTGGGATATATGAGCCCTAGAGGCATCTGCGTAAACTGACCATATTACCGATTTTCTTGGAATCAACACATTTTTGTGTTTCATTTAAACCGAAGCAAGCTTGGGTTGTGTCAATTTTATAAGGCCTCACGTTCACTGTCACATAAAAGTTGTGCTCCAAAGTGTCATTAAGGAACAATCGGTTTCATGGTAGCTATATGATAAAGTCTCCGATATTGATCGAAATAGGCCAGCGGACGTGGGGTTTATTCAAATTGATACAAACAAAGTTTGGTTTGATATGGATGAAAAACAGAAAAGTTATGCTCCTAAGTGTTCATTCCGGAACAATCGGTTATATAGGTGCTATATGACATAGTTGACCGATCTGGATAAAACTCAAACTTGACCAGCGTGCAGACAAGTGAATCATCTAGTAAAATTTCAGCATTGTAGCTTTTGAGATTTCTGAGGTCTTTGTGTCGAAACAGACGGACAGAGTCAAGAATATATATACTTTATATAGACGGACACGCTGGTTTCTATGCGTTGTAAACTTCTCGACATTTTGTAAATGGTATAAAAAGGACGAAACAGGCATCTGAACTACGGAAGTACTGCGGCCTCGCCGCTCCTAATCGGATAAGTGATAAGCAACACTGAATATACACTCAAGCAGCTAAAATAAAGCTATGTAAAGATACGGCAGCGAAGACAACTTGAGCCATTACATGACACCAGAAGAAGTATAGGACATCTGTGAAGTATCTTCTAATACAAGTTTAGAAACGGTCGAAGAGTACCGACACCTCGCTATGAATCAGGGCCAAAAAGAACATTCAACAGATTAACCATAAAAAAACGCGGCCGCTAAGGCCAAAAATTTGGCTACAATGAAGCAAACTTTCGACAACTATACCACAACTAAAAACTAAAGGTGCCACTGCAGTGACAAACATGTGAGTTACGGCCGCATAATTAGCAGGCATACAGAGGCCAGTACAAGACACTCGGAATGGCCAACCAACCACAGCAAGAAAGCGGCCTGCTTCTGGCCCGCCTGCAATTGTCAGAAAAAATTCGAAAGTCAACGACAAGCGCAAAAACGATGCTTTATTGCGCGCTGTCAAGAAGAACTTACATAAGCATTCAAAACAAACTATTAAAGGTACCCCATTAACCAAGAAATTCAGTCTGCTAGACAATAATGAGCCAGATGAACTGGATTCAATTCAACCACGTGCTTCTAACGAAATCAATGAAATAATTGAAGGAATTGAGGAAGAATTGAGCAATTGAGGAAGAGGCTGCAACTGCACCACGATAATGGCCCGCTGTTGTGTTTCATAAATGATATTATTGGTTCTGGAAATTAGTCTACAATGACTGGAAGTAACGATTCTGTAAGAATTCAATACGAGACTAGTGATACAGGAAATTCATAAGGGCATTAGATGACAGCAATATCGAATACTACACATACCACCTACTTTAGCCACACCGCTAATTACAAAGGGTACATTGTGTACAAGGCGATCCTAAAAAAAGGCCTAAGAAGCTCGTTTCAATAGAGCTAGAGCAGCCTATTTGAGCAGCAGCCTTTGATGTAAATGAGAACGTTCCACTCAATAACAACAACAGACAACTCAGCCTGCCAAATATATCTGGAGGTGCCCCAATAAGCTATGCTGCGGCTGCCAGAAATGCATTGATACAAACTCAGCAACATCAAATGCATCAGCAGCATCTTACACAGAATCAGTCAATAATTACAAATGGAGAGCAGCAACAGCAGATACTTCAGTAACTGCAGACACCTCAGCAACAGCAGCAACGGCGAGGAGTACAAAAGCAATTTCGCCAACAGCAGCAAAAGCACCAAAGTCAAAAAAAAGCAACAACAGAAGCAGAGTTATGAGAAAACCGTCAAACATGCCTCTAGGGCTCTACAGACCGCCCCGCTTAGACGTAAACCAATACCTAGGAAACAGTCGATCCATTAAGATTGCAAGGCATATTAGTAGTAGTAGATAGCGTGGCGTTCAAATTTCTAGCGGCTACGAGCACAGTCAAAGCCTATACAGAACAAACCTGATTAGATAACTCATTTTATTGAACTCAGCAAAAAGCCTTCTGCACCTAGTACTTGTCTTGTAGAAAAGATGTTATTCTTGTCAGCATGATGGGAAGAGTAACTCACAAGCTACTAAGATGGCAACAAGTTAACGAGCCTTTTCAACGTCGGAATAAACACTAACAAGAAAGGAAGGCTAGCTTCAGCTTGCCGAAGCTTATATACCATTCATATTGTCAATATATAACCGATCTAGAATTTGTTTTAATTTGGATGAAAAACAGAAATGTTATGCTCCTAAGTGTTCATTTCGGAACAATCGGTTATGTGGTAGCTGTATGATATAGTTATCCGACCTTGATTAGATCAGTCCAATGGACGTGGGGCCTCTTTAAAATATACAAACCGAATTAAGTTTGATTTAGAATGAAAACAGAAAAGTTATACTGTTAAGTTTTCATTCCGGAACAATCTGTTATATGGGAGCTATATGATATAGTTGTCCGATCTGGATTAAACTGGAACTTAACCAGCGTGCAGACAAAGGAAGCATCAAATAAAAATTTCAGCTCTGTAGCTTTAAAGACATCTGAGATTTTTGTGTTGAAACAGACGGACAGACGGACACGATCGTTTCCCCTTGTCATGCTGATCGAGAATATATATACTTCATATAGTCGGAAATGCTTCCTTCTATGCTTTGCAAACTTCCTGACAAAATTGGCCGAAGCTTATATACCATTCAGCTTATAAATGTATAACTGATCTATATTAAATATGGCCGGCGAACGTGGGACGTCTTCAAATGGATATACAAAGAATTTGGTTTGATTTTGATGAAAACCAGGAAAGTTATGCTACTATGTGTTCATTTCTCAACGATCGGTTATATGGTAGCTATATTATGTAGTTCTCCGATCTTTATCAGATCTGTCAAGTGGACGTGGGACTTGCAAGCCGAGTTTTGGTTTGATGTGGATGAAAAACAGACAATTTTTGCTCCTAAGCGTTTATTGAGGAACAATTGGTTATATGGGACCTATATGATATAGTTTTTCGATCTACATAAAACTCGAACTTGACCAGCGTGCATACAAAGGAAGCATCTCGTAAAAATTTCAGCTTTGTTGTTTATAAGACTTCTGAGATCTTTGTGTTGACACAGACGGACATGGTTATATCGATTCCCCTTGTCACGCTGATCGAGAATAAATATATAAATTCTATTATTTTGTGAATGGTATAGAAATAGCAGCATGTCATACAAAATATTTTTTTTACGATTTAGTCTACATTTATTTTCCGATCTCAACAAAGCCCGGTAGATTATGTGCTTATACACATACAAACCGAGTTTCAACTAAATGCGTTAAGATTTGTGGAAGATATAACGTGTTGCGGTTTACGGGGGCGGGAGGGGGAGGGGGAGGGGGCGTGGCAAAATTTAAAAACAAACTTGATCTGACGCCCCACAAAGGGAGTCTACCAAATTGGGTCTCCCTAGCTCTTACAGTCTCCGAGATCTAGGTGTTGATACGGACGGAGAGACGGACATGGCTATATCGACTCGGCTGTTGATGCTGATCAAGGATATATATACTGTATGGGGTCGGAGACGCTTCCTTCTGCCTGTTACATACATTTGCACGAATACAATATACTCGTTTATTCTAGTAGAGTACGAGTATGAAAAACGTACCTGGACCACATATATAACATTATATTCGTCGGATTCAATGGATTCACGCTGCCTTAGTATAGCTATTGATTGCCCCAACTTCGGTTCTTATTATAAACTGATGAAGCTAACCTCGCCTATACTGATATTATTATTATCACTATCCTTTTCCATGTATTGTTTTCAGGTGCAAGATCAAGGCGTAGTAGTTTCCAAAATCCATCATACGTCCGGACGGACAGATCGACATGGCTAGATCGACTCGGCTTGTCGTGGTCGGAAACGCTAGATTCTGCCTGTTACATACATTTCACAAACTTAATATACCCTTGTACTATTGGTAAAGGGTATATAATTAATTATAGGGCCCAAAAGCTTTGTTCTCAGACCTGCTTGGCAATACTATAATATCCATTTCTGAAGTATTCATATTTTGCTAGCAGTTGTTACAACTGTGCCTCTGTTCATGGCTATAAGCACAGTTACGCATATGGCAAATGCTTGACTACGCTGAGGTCAACATGTGGGTAACCATTTGCACCGCCATCTTCCATGCCACTACCGCAGCGTTGACGTTCAAAAATGAAATTTATGGCAAAATGCACTCGCCTCGGCAATCTTCAAGTGTTGTTTGCTTGCCAATTGACATTGAACTAGCCGGCGTCTGAGAGCCAACACAGTCTGGGTCTGGGCCTGAGTGTGAGTCGTGGCATGCAAGATTTTTGCCTTTGGCTGCTAGTGAAGATTAATCACTGCAAATTCACGTTAATGTGCATGCGAAAGACCAGAGTTGCAACTTAAGACGAAGCACACTAACTTGTGTTACGAGCATGCTCAGCTGCTTGATACTCTGTATCTTTGGGGTTTTGTTACACATCCTAACATCTCTTAAGGGTAAAATAAACTATTTTATTTATTTATTTATTATACCCGGAACAAGTGCCACACATCATATATTCGTAATATTTCACAGTAAGCCCTTTTAAGCCCCTATCATGGGGGTTTGTATAAAAAGGTAGTACTAGTACGCTATCTGTGATAGCCCGCCATACTGAATTTAGTAATCTAGCTCATCATGGCTCATCATATATAACATACAGCCATAGAATGATTTTATTAATGGCATGGTAGTTTCCCGATCAAGCAATTAACATAGTAGAAACATTTTCCTTGGAGATCTTTAAAATTCTAAGTGGACGAATTTCAGTGCTTTATCAACGAAATCCAGCCACTTTTATCCACATTTTTCGGCAAATATTACAATGTCTCTAAGGCAATTGATTCAACCTTTATATTATTCAGTCTTTTCCTATTCTACGTATTTCGATTTTGTCTACTCCTATCCTACTCAAGCTTTTTATACTCGTACTCTAGTAGAGTAAGCGAGTATATTGTATTCGTGCAAATGTATGTAACAGACAAAAGGAAGCGTTTCCGACCCTATAAAATATATATATTCCTGATCAGCTTCAACAGCTGATCTAGCAGTTGATCTGAACACCTATATCTCGGAGACTAAAAGCCGAGAGAGTTTTGGTATGTAGACTCTCCTTGTGGGGCGTCAGATCAAGTTTGTTTTAAAATTTTTCCCCGCCCTCTCCCGCCCACGCAATTCGCAAAAAACTATATTTCCTACAATTTTCATGATATCAGTGTGTAATGACAACCACTTATATAACAGACTATTTTTTATGAAGTAACCAAATTTTGTTAAAATCGGTTAAGAAACAACAATAGAAATGCTTTTGTTCCCCCTCCCACTAACACACGTGCTTGATCCTGCTGTTGCTTCAATAGCTGACCTGAACGTGCTTTTAGCTTAAGAGTTGGAAGGGGGCTATAAGCACCCGCTGCTAGTGATTTCTTGCATTGTTGGGATATAAGCAAAAGAAATTTAATTAAATAAATTTAAAGCTGTGCTATTGTTCTTATTATTCTTGCTATTTGTGATAAAGTCCAAAAATGTACATATGTACAATTTCCTCACAGGTGTTGTTGTATTGGTGCTGTGC
Organism: Hirtodrosophila duncani; assembly: GCA_037043425.1. Taxonomy (NCBI): domain Eukaryota; kingdom Metazoa; phylum Arthropoda; class Insecta; order Diptera; family Drosophilidae; genus Hirtodrosophila; species Hirtodrosophila duncani. The sequence goes on from JBAMBM010000503.1 coordinate 1,647,974, forward strand.
CTCTACTCGTCCAGTTTCTGCTTTTGACTCAGTCAACATACAAAATCGATGGAAAATCCCATGTTCATTAATATAGCAGGTCGATGGTGCGTGAAATTACTCACAATACTCACAAAATCTAAAATTTACATTCGTTTATTCAAAGTATTTTTTTAATATGATTGCTTACCTCATACCAAAACGAACCCAAAACTGCATAAACTTTTTGTGGCATCTTGATTACAGCGCAATTGAAAATATTACAGACATTTAAATTGTACAGCAAATTGTTAAAATGTGTAAATATATTTCATTCTATTTTTGCTTTTATTTAGAATTTTATTTTAGCATATTATTAATGATGAGATGAGAGACATGGCTCAGCAGTTTCTCAAGTGGATTCTCGTTTGAAGTACGAAGTATGCACGGTATTAACCATACGTCAGGTTAAACGCTGAATTGCATTGTGTTCAAATGAGTGTTCTGTTCATCTGTATTCTCAGCCTTCCGAGTAAGTAGCCTTTGGGACGCCCGGGCTGAGATGCTTCAGTTTCGCATGCTTAATCAGGCGCTCCATGACTCAGCTGAAGTGGGAATCGGCATAAAAATCCAAATTGGAAAACCATACCGAAGTTGGCTATAAAAGCGCAGCTCTGTGCCGGGTTACAGCATAGTGGAGCTAAGGTTCTAACAACAAACACTTAAAGTAGTTTCAGTGCGAGTCCAGTGCAGCTCTAAGAATTTCAACATGCGTTACGCTCTGCTCATTGTGTGCCTTTGTGGCCTAGTCTTTGCCTTTGCCTCGGCTGGCCTATTGGGTGGCGGCGATGGTGGTGGAGGCGTCAGCGGCAACTATGGTGGTGGTGGCGGTGGCCAGAAACATGGAATTGGAGGCGGCGGTGGTCAAGGAAGCTGGCAAAAGAATGGGGGAGGCGGCGGCGTTGGCGGCCAAGGGGGCTGGCAAAAGAATGGAGGTGGCGCCGGCAGCCAGGGTGGCTACGGAAGCGGCGGTGGTGGCAAATCCCTAGCCGGTAATCGTGGCAGCTCCGTGTCCTGGCAAGGGGGCTACGGCGGCGGCAAGCATGGCGGCGGCGGGGGCGGTGGCGGCAAGCATGGCGGCAAGCATGGCGGCGGCGGAGGCGGTGGCGGCAAGCATGGCGGTGGCGGCGGCGGCGACGGCGGCTGGTAAGCTGCATGCCCCCAGTCCTTAGCACAAACAAGGACTGCAAGACGAAGCGCGCCACACTAACTGTTCGAGCTCTAGTTCCGACCAAAGCTAAAACTTCTGTTAAACTGCCAGGAAACAGGCTACATCATTGACTAACCTTTTTTTTATATGTATATTATATATCCGTTTTTTTTACTAGATCTACCCAAGATTGTCATATGTCCTCCTGCTATATTTTTTTTTTACTATATCTGATCTTTAATATTCTACTAATAAAGATGAAATTTTGTTTGCATATTAATAATAGTGTTTGCCTTCCAGAGGACATATAGGAGATAATAATGTACACTTCTCCAACAGAATATTAACACACTGAAAAATAATCACAATATTCATTATTAATCATTAAGCACCTTTTTGATAGTCGCCCCAAACAGGTAAGCAAACACAGTGTTTAGATCCTTTGTCGATATACTTATAGCTATTACTCAAGAAAGGCCTTTCTTATCTCGAACTGATTCTTCAACTTGCGCATTGTCAAGAACACAAATTGAAAATCTCCATGGTACTATTGCCTGCTCAGGCGCCTGTCACAAGATTGCCTTCAGAAATTTGTTGCAAGCAGTGCTGCCTTAATCCACTGTTTTAAATAACAATGAATGCACTCTGGTCTTCAGTACAAAAACTTGTCCAAAAATATTATATTAAATATTAGGAAATAGACCTAAATTCCATAAGTAGACTTACTATTTATGCTAGTGTTACGAAACGAGAATAGTAAGCATTCTTTCGGCCTTTTCATACCCTTGCAGAGGGTATTATAGTTTTTTTTCACGATATTTGTAACGCATAGAAGAAAGCATCTTCGACCCCATAGAGAATATATATTCTTGATCAGCGTGACAAGCTCAGTCGATATAGCCATGTCCATTTGTCCGTCTGCTTGTACGCGAATGAGTCTCTTAGTTTTAAAGCTAAGAACAAACGAGAGGCTTTTTTCTGCTGTAAGCTGCTCATATGTAAAAATCGTCAAGATAGGCCCTGTATCGCATAGCCTCCATATAACCGGTCGAGTTGGAATGAACTCTTAGTACAGCGAAATTGGTTGTTTTTTTTTAATTAAACGAAATTTGGTAAAGATCAGTTTTAGAACCTCCTACGTCAGCTGACCAATGTTTATCCAAATGGAATCACTATTTAATATAACTCCCATATAACTGACCAAATTGGAATGAATTTTTATATACCCGATTTTTATACTCATACTCTAGTAGAGTAAACGAGTATATTGCATTCATGCAACTGTATGTAACAGGCAAATAAAGCATTTCCGACCCCATAATGTATAAGTAATGATTTGGTATGTTGCGTAGTTATGATATTAATCATTTATTTTATGTAAGTGAATATTGAGCATTAATGTCGTCAGGACAGAACATTAGGCGCCTCTGCCTTTCGACGAACCACTAAAGACTAAACTTAAGCTTCCTAAATATAAGCTCTCCGCTGTCGGCAGCGACGCCCGTCGCTACCCCGCAAAAGTGCGATCGGCATCTCTCGGAAGACGAAACAGCTTATTTTACGATAATGCAGAGTTCGCCCCATCCAGTGACTTATTTCGTTAACTCTTATTAAGTTATATATATTCTTGATCAGCATCAACAGCCGAGTCGATCTATCCGTGTTCGTTTGTCCGTCTGTCCGTCCGGCCGTATGAACACCTAGATCTCGGAGACTATAAGAACTAGAGTCACCAAATTTGGTATGAAGATTCCTCATGTGTACACGCAGATTAAGTTTGTTTTACAATTACGCCACCCCCCTCCTACCCTCGCAAATCGCAAAAAACTATATCCCTACAATTTCAAAGATGGCAAAGTGTTAATAAAACCGTTTATAAGTGTGAGTATTTTCTCTGAAGTTACCAAATTTTGTTAAAATCGATTAAGAAACAACGTTTCTGACGCATTAACATTTTACTTCAGTTTTATAATTTACTCCAGCCTCGCAATAACGCATGTGCTTGCTGCTGCTGCTACTTGAATGGGGGAACTGAACTTGCTTGTTGGTTAACAGGTGGAGGGGGGATATAAGCAGATGTTGCTAGTGCCTTTTTTGCGTTGATGGGATATAAGCAAGTGAAATTCAATTAAATAAATTCAAATCTGTGCTATTGTTCTTATTATTCTTGCTAATTATGTTAGGACGTTCTGCCAAAACAAAATATGTACATATGTACATTTTCCTCACACGTGTTGATGTATTGGTGCTGTCTCTTTCCTTATCCAGTTTTTGCTTTTGACTCAGTCAACGGACAAAATCAAAGGAAAGTCACAAAAGTTTAGGCATATATCATTGATATAGCAGATCGCGGTCGCGTGACATTTGCTGCGGCTGTGGCAAAAAAAGCTTCTTTACTACCTACTCAAGCGGATTAGGCTTACCACAAAGTGTTGCATACTTTTGAGTGTGTCGAATATTGATATCTTATAGTCGGAATATCGACTAAAGCGTTTTTACTTGTTTTTTATTCGAATTAAACCAATTTTGGAACGTGTCTTTCTTAAAAGCCTCCTGATCGAATTTCACCCGAATCTGCAGGGGTATAAAAGCTGCGGGTACCCGAAGTTAGTCTTAATTTCTTGTTAATTATACAAGGTTACGTCACACTTTTAAGCCTGTCCCTTTTTGATAAAGTACGACTTAGTTTTTTTAAGGCTAAGGTTGAGGGTTGAGAAGAAGAAGAAGCAATCGTCGCCAATATAACGCTTTAAGGGATAAGTTTTCAAGTTTAGCGACAGTAATAGGTTTCCGGGGACCTGCCAAACACTTATGCCTTGTAGAAAACATCTGCATGAGACTGTATGCCGACTCTCATTTTGATTTGTCACAATTCGTTGTGTTTTGTATCTTATAACTAAAATGAAAAGTGGATAAACTTCTCAATAAGTTTACACAAAATACACGAAACTGCATTTGACTGTAAGATAAAGAAGAAGTAAGAAGCAGAAAGTAATATGGCTATTTAAAATATGTGATAACGGGTCTGAAAGTTCTATAATGCTGGAACCAATGCAGCTGCCTGGCTTCTTTTTTAATACTTTTCTGAAAACGAAAAGAATTTTCCTTTCCCAGTAAAACTTGGCTGTTCTTATCATACAAATTCACAATTCAATCAAGTTTATTCATTGGACTACTGGACCATCTTAGGACCAAACCGAAAGTTAATTCAAACCCCTTCAGATATCAATTAAATATCTACAAGATACAATCTGCATTCATTTAGAATTTCGTCAAAGATTATAAGTCTCCTTGAAAAAATGTACTACCACACTGTAGCGTCTGTATGGACTGGAGAAGAAATGTCGGAATACTATGCCCGATACTATGACCGATAGTGTTCCGTGAATATCTAAACGAGACCCTGGAAAGAGTCATCCATATTGGAAATCGTATTATATGTATGCAGACGATATTGTGCTTCTAGCAGACAAGATCAGCATTCTTCAAGATTGATAGGCTTATCTAAGTCACAAATAATGGTTTTCTGAAAGACAGCAGATTAGCGGCCAAAGAAACATGGACGTATAAGGGAGAGCTCGTAAAAATAAAGCCGGAATTTAGGTAATTAGACAATACCAAGGCCAAACCGAGTATGATGGTGGCATGGAACAATTTTCTAGCCACAAAAGATATTAGCGTAAAATGGTAAAATGGACCCCAATGGATCGAACATGTCGAACATGCAGACGTACCAGACGGCTACCGAAGTTCCTATCAACGAAAATTGTGAAATCAAGAAACATTATTTTTTGGGCAAAGAGGTTAGATGAACTATGCAATCCTATGGCATTATATTGACGAAGCTCTTGGAACGTGTTTCGAGGCACGTTACTCAACATTTTGAATACGAAGGCTTTAGCGGAGAGACTTCACAGGCAACATGCTATCACAACGCGGATATAGAACCATCTCAACCATAACGTGTCCAACAAATTTGTATATTTGTCACCGCATATGCAATACGGGGGAAAACGATAACCTTTGCCATCTATTGGAAAGATGTCCAATTCTTAAGGAGCTAAAAGCGCCATACTTCGGAAGCAACCTCTAACTTGGTCAGATATTATCGACACATTAAATGACAGGCATGAAAATCTCTGGGTGAAACTAGTTATTCTTTTGAAAATATCGCTATCTTATCGGGCAGAAATTCTGGAGAATTCTGGAGAGACTCACCTTTATATAATGTGGCATGAGCAGTAGTCTAAACACCCCACCATTCACAAAATGGTATATTAATTTCCAACTATTCTTTATATATTCTTGATCAGCACGACTAAGGGAGTCCATATAGCCATGTGCGCTAGTCCGTCCGTCCGTCCATCAACCCCAAGATCTCAGAAGTGATGGTTCTTTTGTCTGCACGCTGGTTAAACTTGAGATTTATCCAGATCGGTCAACTATATCATATAAAACCGATTATTTAGAATGAACACTTTTTCTGTTTTTCATCCAAATCAAATCAAATTCGGATTGTATCTGTTTGAGGCGGCCACACGTCCGCTGCCTAGATCTGGTCAAGGTCAGATAGCTATATCATATAACCTCCTTATAACGCATAGTTTCGGAATGAACATTTTCGAACATAGCTTTTCTGTTTTTCATCCAAATCAAACCAAATTCGGTTTGTATCGATTTGGGGAGGCACCACATCCGCCGACCAGATTTTATATAGATGAGTTACTTATTTACAATGTGAATGGTATATAAGCTGCGGCAAGCCGGAACTAGCTCTCCTTTCTTGATTTTTATATAATTTATTTTACAAAACAAAAAAAACATATTGTCAGCTGTGGAATACAATCAAATGTCGCCTCGTTGCTTTTCTCAGATGCATATGGGGGTATATTGCGTTTCTGTTGAGCTAGCTTTTGTGTGATCTGGGTTTTGTCGTCTTACCAGCTCCAGCCTCCGCTGCTCAAGTCACCAGACGACCAGCCGCTGCCACCGCTTTTCCAGCCACCGCCTCCACTTTTCCGGCTGCTGCCGCTTGACCAACCACTGCTAATTTTGCTTGGCCAGATTGAGGACCTGTCGCCAGACGACCAGCCACTGCTGCCACCGCCGCTCTGAGAGCCGCCACCACCGCTTAGTCCTGAGAAAGCCTGCGATTTCCAACCAGACAAGCTAGACGAGCCGCTGGACCAGCCTCCACTATCACCACCGCCAGATGACCAACCACCACCTCCGCCTCTACTTGAGGGCCAAGCACTTATGCTAATCTTGCTGGGCCAGGCAGACGAGCCGCCTTCCGATGACCATCCGTCGCTACTCTTCCAGCTGCCACCACCGCCCAAGGACCAGCCTCCGCCGCCACCGCCACTGCTCCAGCCACTATGCGGACTTGGCTTTCCTTGTACACACACGCCCACAGCGAGCACTGCCAACAGGCCGAACAGAATAAGGCGTCTTAGTGTTGATTGCATCTTAGCTGCTGCTGTACACCAACTAATTTCCCACTGGCCCCACTCTCAGCTATTTATACAGATTCATCTGCAGTCTGGCTAAGAGGCAAACACTAAGCGCCCAGCGCCTCTTATATTCTAGCCGTTTCATTGCGTCGCTTCGCGCCGCGTTGTCTCGCCAAAGCCATCGTCATCGTTTTAGCCGCAGTCGTATAATCAGATGTAATTGCCAAATCTTTGAGTCTCAGCCAAAGCTAAAGCTGATTATGCACAATGCACAGTGGACGGATGAATATGAGCTCCCACGTAAGAAGAAGCCTGCCAGCTAGCCAAATATAAATTTTCTATAAGAAATTTTAGGAATTATTTTCTTGGTTCGTGGGCTTCAATAAAATTGGCTATTTCTGCTTCTCTCTATTTTTTCTTTTATAATTTTTATTTATATTGATAATATCCAAACGCTATAAATACACTACACTTATAATTTGTGCGTCTTTCACATTGTTTATGGCTTAGATCTAGTATTGCTTTTCTGAACTTGATAGTTGTTGTTATTGTTAGTTTTTCTTGAAAAGCTGAAATGCAACTTATCATATAGGTAAGAGGTTTCCACATTATTTTGTGCGTCAAAGTTAAGACTCTGTAGTTCATGCAAGCATGGAGCATTGGCATGTCAAATCTTTTGCGATTATACATATATGTGCATATCGTGCAATGTTATCAAAAGTTATTTGAGTTTATGTTGCCTTCTCGTGTCACCATAAAATAGAACAGGAGTCAATAAATTGTTTGCCCCTAGTGGCAAGAGAAAAAAAGCGTCTGCTTGTCGTGGATCACAGAGGTATGAGTGTATTAAGCTAACTGCATTGCTTGAAAAGTTATATAATTGTCTTAATTTAGTACAGAGAATTTCGCGGTTAACCGTGTTAAATGCTTTACCATAGTCGTCATTTGTGCAATTTGTCATTAATTTAAAGAATCTACCTGCCTTCTAAGTCAGTTCCGTGAGCTTATGAGCTTTGAATTACATTTTCTTATAAAACATCATCGGATTCTCGAAAATAGCTAGCCAAAATTTTCTTACAAGAGATTCATGTTCCTTCCTTACATCCACAACAGCTCACTGTATAAAATTTGAAATGGTGGGAACGTAATCGTCAACCAAGACTGCCATAGAGACACGGTTACTAACTATTTTGTGCCCAAATTGAATGGAATGTTGCGTGAATACATGATTTCGTCAAACAATCGACTTACCCAAGGAATCGTTAGGCGAATATTTGGTATAATTTTTTTTATCTATGTTAAACGTTCATATGAATTGCCGATAAGCAAATCGGGCTATTGCTCCACCTTATTTTTCCATTCACTAAAAATTTGAATATATATTCATTCATAAAGTTTGCAGCGCCTTTCCGACTATATAATGTACATATAATCTTCATCAGCATGATGAGGGTATTCGATATAGCTGTGTCCGTCCGTCCGTATGTCTGTTTGAAAACAAGGATCTCAGAAGTCTTAAGAACTACAAAGCTGCTTCCAAAGGCACAGTTAGTAGCATAAGATGGGAAACAACATTGCTTGACATCATTTTGTAATCATTTGATTTTATCATTTCGAAAATAGTAAGTGATTTAATTATTTCAATACAATTCAATTCTTAATTTCATTATACCAATCACAAAAAATTGTGATGGTATATTACTTTTGTCAGGAAGCCTGCAATGCATAGAAGAAGCGTTAACTACTATATGAAGTATATATATTATCGATCAGCATGACAAGGAGAATCGATATAACAATGCATTGACAGGAATTATGCAATGTATAATTATAATATGGAAATTCAAAATGTCTTATAATTCTTCTAACCTACATTCACGTAATAGTCATTTCTATTAACACTTTCAATGCACTCATGCAGGGCACTAATATTCAAACAGTAATGAAATAAATTTAAGTCTTAGATTAACCTAAGTTTCAGCCAATTATCAATCTTAGTATCTTATTTACATTTTATGATTTCTAGAAACTCTAAAAATCATCCTTTAGAATATGCGAAAGCTATATATATAAAAGTCCTTGTCCTGACTCATTCACTGACTGACAGTATCAACGCACAGGTCAAACGGAAATAGCTAAGATGTCGAAATACTTACAGAAGCTATGTTTCATGGTCTCATTGAGCACTAACTAGCCATTTTACCATATTATAATTGCAAGTGGGTCAACATAGAGGTCGAAGGTGGTATGGAGGCAAGCGACGCACTTTTTGCTCTTGGCGCCTAAGCTATTGAACAGATCGGGATTTTTACAGTAAACCAATGATATTCATCGTTTTCTAATCGATTCAATCGATTTAAATATCGATAATTTATTTGGTATCATTTGCAGTACACTAATATCTGCTAAAGGGGGAAATCAAACGCCACATATATACACTTTTTTTGTCTGTTCTGAATCTTGGACCTTTACACGAACTTACGGACGAAAAGCCTGACAGACAGAAGAACAACGCAGCTGTTGATGCTGATCAAATATATATGGATGTTCAATTAGGTCCTGTGAAATACATCTACACAAATTCAGTATACTACACCTTACTTTACAAAAAAAAAAAAAAAAAAAAAAAAAAAAAAAAAAAAATGGCCGGGTAAAGTATCTAGTATTTTATAGTATTTTAATATATCTCTTTCATCTTTCGTTCAGCCAGTATCCACTGTGCATTGAGGGCAAACGCTTGGCCACGCTCAACCCAAGTCAGAGTCAGATTAAATGCGGCTCGTATCGACTCGGTTAACTTTTTGTTGCTTGATAGCTTGGCCCTCATTATGCCAACTGCAACTTTCGATTTCGGACGCTTTGTTTACGGCGACCGCTTTTAGCCTTAGCTATTTCGTTCTCGATGGCCACGCCCCCTAAAAATGCCTCGAAAATATGTAGTTGACGCTGACTGCTAGGCTTAAGCCGTGAACGCGACGGCTGCGCTTGCGCACCTGACTCAGCTGCTGCACTATGATCATTTATTTATTGGCTCGCCGCCATTTTTGTGTAACAAATTTTTTAGTTGGTTTTCTTTTTTTCTGTGCCAAACTAATCAAATGGCGGCTTAAGGCGATGCCACTCAATGCTTTACGACTGCCCATTATTCAGAATGCCTTCTAGGCACCTACAAGATTTAAATTGCTTGCAGCCGGATACTTAGGAACTGAGAATTGGTTTAGCACACTAAAGACATGTCTGTGGCAAAGTTGCAATCAGCTGCAATACAGCTAGAAATAAAGTGGTTTGGTAATCAAAAGGTATACAGCAGCTTTACTATAGCGAACAAACCAATAATTGACCGCATATTAGTTGTAGCATCATTTTCAGAATGATTATAATGATGTGGTTGAATTTGATGAATGAAATGAATCTTAAAACAATTGGAAATAACCCCTCTGCAGTGGGGTTTAAGCTGAATTTACATTTTCATACTATCTACAACTTTAGGCAAAGAAATCCAACTATATGATTTTGAGAGGAATTCTTACTTGGCAGCGAAAATGTTTCGTATATAAGTAATGATTTAATAAGTTGTGTAGTTATGATATTAATCATTTATTACATGTAAGTGAATACTGAGCAATTAATGTCGTCAGGACAGAACATTAGACGTCTCTGCCTTTCGACGAACCACTAAAGACTAAACTTAAACTTCCTAAAGATAAGCTCTCCGCTGTCGGCAACGACGCCCGTCGCTACCCCGCAAAAGTGCGATCGGCATCTCTCGGAAGACGAAACTGCTTATTTTACGATAATGCAGAGCTCGCTCCATCGAGTGACTTATTTCGTTAACCCTTGTTAACTACTCCCTCCTTCAAAACTTGACCGTCCTCGGTCAAGCCCGTGCTCTTCAGCATCTGCTGAACCGCGATGGTGTTTCCCTTCTGCTGCCTAATCCGCAACTACCAAGAAACGCCGATTAGAGCAGCGCACACGACGGCAGCCAGTATGGAACCGATCGTAAGGTGTGACTGGACTTTGGTCAGGTGTTGCAGATTTTCCTCTATTAAATTCTGAAGGTACGGCAGGCTTAACAGAGCTTGGTGGCTGGTGACGTTAATCTTCGAAGAAGTCGCCACGCCCGGGATCCTCTTCGGCGCATTTTTGGAGTTGGTGTAATTTTTCCCGTTGATGTGAGCAGCCTGGTCAACCTGGTCTTGTGCGCAGCTGGTGCCTCCTTGCAGAAGGGTAATGAGGCGGCGATGACTTTGTTGGCGCATTCTGCTAAGATGCTCTGGGGTAACCGGATCGCTATTCCTTTGTGTGCGACTGGGAAGATAGTTATCTTTTTGCAAATGAACTTAGGTCTAGGTATTTCGATTACAAAAATTATGAATTCCTTATTAGCTAGTGCCCTCACATTGGCAGCGCCCAATAGTTGGGTAACGCTGATATCTGTGGAACCTTTCTTCAAAATCGCCCCTAAGTCATCATCGATGATAGCTGGACTTACAATATTTACTCTAGCCAAAATGGTGGCGATCATTAGGTTTTGCAATTCGAGCGTCAAGATTCTGTTTCTGGTTAAAAGGATCTTATAAAGGTGGGAAGTATTGATTTCTTCCTTTCTGTTTACTTTTAATAACTGGTTGACGGTATCGGTGAGGGCGTTGATCTGTGTTTGTGTTCTCAAACTTGTGATTATCTGTCAGTTTTAAGTCGGTCAAAGCTGTCAACGGTATGATTGCTAGGATGCAGAAATATCGAACTGATATCCTATTAGAAATGAGGGACACAGCCACTTACTAACTATGTTATACAGTTTGCCTTACTTAACTATGAATTTCCCTTATTTATCCGAACTTAGTGCTATAAAATCTGTTTCCTAAACATAATTCCCTACCTACCTCAAATTGTCTTTGTGGACCACCCTCCCTTTAATAAGAACGGTGGTTCCTAGATCTGCTTCTACCCTTTGCTCAGCACAGAGGGGAGCTAGTTTATTTCCTAACCTCCTGTTGGCTTTCACTAGGACCTGTTCTCCTACATCAAAGGTCCTATTTTGTCTGTTTGGGTTGTTCCTATCAAGTTGTTCTTGTTGGGCCTTTGCCCGTTTCAACATTATCTCTTCCAAAAAATTGACAGTATCACTGACGTATCCCGCATTATTTTCCTCATCGATCTCCGCCGCTGCCTCCGATGCTAACTGTTCGTACCCTTGTTCGTACTGGTCCTCCTGAGCGAGGTCGGAGAGTCTCTGGGAACCGGCCGGCCTCTTGAACGCACCTTGTTGGTGCCCGTTAGTAAGGCTTGTCATAGCCAAATTGGATCCCTGCCGTTTTTGAAAGTTAGTTGGCTGACGGAACTTAGAAGAGGATGGGTCAACATCCATCATCTCCACCTTATCTTGGCAACGGTGGCCATCTGTTTGGTGATTGTCCTGATTGCTCGTGTAAAATGGGTTTTTTGATTGCCTTCTATAGTGGTCGGGCTCGTTCTGCTCCCCCTGTCTGTATCTGGTTTGGTTCTGGCCCTTATTTTCTAATGCCCTTGCGTAATTTGCCGCAAAATCATGCCTATCGTGGTTGGCCTCAATTTCTTGCGCCATTGCCAGAGCTGATGGCAAGTCTTTAGGCTGCGCCGCAAACAGTATATCTGTGACGCCTCTTCTTAGACCTGAAATGAAGACACGGAGTGCGTCGGCCCTATACTTTTCATTAATAAATTGCGCTTGAGCGGCGTCTTGTGACATGATCGTTTTGTTTGTGAGAAGGGTGAGTTTCTTCTCAACCTCTTCATAGAACTGTGTGATGGACATGCCACCCTGCCGGAGAGTGGCAAGCTCTTGTTCTAGCAAGTGCAGTGGACGTTTGTCAGAATATGTGAAATCGAGGCGATTGATGATTGCCTCAAAGTTCAGCACTGTGTTGAACGACGACAAGAGCGAGTCAGCGGAGCCTCTAATCTTATTTGTGATTATGAGGACCGCTTGGTAATGCTTTGAACTGCCTACAAATCCCTCGTATAGTTTATAGGCAGCTTTTGCTGCTTGGCGCCAGGAGACGTATTGCTCATGGGCCCCATGGAACTCTGGCAGCGTTTTTACCGCATCCAGAGTCTCATCGCAAGGTATCTCTCGATTTAAGGTAATTGGCTCGTAGGCCTTGGCCTCTGGGGCCTGAACTCTAGCAGCCTGCAGCTGGTCAGTTACCACTCGCAAACGCTCCTCAAAGTCAGCTTTTTGTGATGCCAGTGCAGAGCTGACCGCCGCAGCTATGATAGCTTGGATCTGTGCTGCATCCATTCCTTCTACTCTTCAATCTCAGAGTCTTAGCTGAGTTCGTTGAGCAATTTTACTAAGTAGCTGATGTTGTTATGAATGGGCATATGTGAATTATCTCTAATTCGTCCCCCCACGTTTCGTTTGTTTTTGTCGTCGGTCAGTCCCAGCTACCCCGAGCCGCTGTTATCAGATATTCTATTTGAGAGTTAAATTCAAGTTCACTCAAACACAGACTTATTTTGGTTTTGCCCGCCGACAACAATGCATTCGTGGTGTTATGCTTCCTACTCACGCTTATCGCAACAGATAAGGCAGGTAGAAAGAAAATACAGATCTAAGAAACATAGACGCCCGAGTGTTTTTTTGTATATGAATGTTGTTTTGTTTTCTATGCTATACTTTTTTGCTTTTGTTTTTTTTTAATGACACTTGGGCGATATTTGAAAAAAAGTTTCACTTACATGTTCTTCTTTTATTGGCTATGTTGATATATCCCCCCTTGGCGATGTTCTTCTTTAGCTGCTCTCCAGTTGTGTTGGTGCTAATTCCTCTCTATCGTCGCCGCTGCCCAAAGCCGTCCGCTTGGGTGTACAATTTTGGGGTCAAATAATTGCCTTTTATTTATACTCGGTGGCTACGAGCTTCTTAGTGCAGTCGAACGCTCCCCGCAAATTGATTTTGGGGTGCTTGGTGGTGTGAGTGCAGCGATCTATTTTTAGATCTGCCGCGAGCGCAGTTTATGATTGTAACTGCTTAATCTTGGAGCCGGCGTTGTCTCCGCGCTCTTTTGTTAGTGTGGCTTTTTTCCTCTTCGTTTTTTCTTATCGCTTAGCGGGCGTTGTCTCCGCGCTAATTGATTTTAATTAATTAATCTCGGGTGTTGTCCGATCGTGTTGGGCGCCAGTAATGATTTTATTTGTTGTGGCGTTATTATATTATTCATTTATTACATGTAAGTGAATATTGAGTTATTAATGTCGTCAGGACAGAACATTAGACGTCTCTTCCTTTCGACGAACCACTAAAGACTAAACTTAAACTTCCTAAAGATAAGCTCTCCGCTGTCGGCAACGACGCCCGTCGCTACCCCGCAAAAGTGCGATCGGCATCTCTCGGAAGACGAAACTGCTTATTTTACGATAATGCAGAGCTCGCTCCATCGAGTGACTTATTTCGTTAACCCTTGTTAACTTATATGTCGTCGCCTTCTTCTCGTCCTATCTTTCTATATTCCTGTTCCATACACTAACTTTTCTGTCCATTCGTTTTTCCCCTTTAGTCTTCTCCCTGTCTTCTTTTTGTTTGCAGCAATTAAGCGATCGTTGGGGTTGTAACCGCGTATTCCGTGTTTAGCAGTATATTTATTGCTTTGCGGTTGCCCATTCTTCCTAGGTTTGATATAATATTATATTACTTGTCGCACTGCTGCCGTTCTGTAAGATCGCAATTTTCTGATTTTCTGCGGGCATATAAACCTATGTAATATAAACCTAGATAAATATTTTAAAACTTTTGCTTGTAAACCAAAACAATAGGCACAGACAATCCTCACAGCTTTATTTACCGTGACCGGTATTACAATGCTCAATAAAAATGCATAGTTAAGGCGCAGCAGTTAAGACGCCTAAAAAGAAGAATAAGCAGAGAGACAAACAGACCAACGTACATTAAATTGTATGTATGAGAATTCAGATATAGCTATGATTCTATAACCCAATGAATAGCTAGCTATGGCTTAGGGATGGCCACTGAGATCAAAACATCGATGTTTCCAAATATAAAAATCGATGTTGTTCGATGCATCGGGTTGAAAATTTCGATACATCGATATTTTCAAAAACAGTTTCTGCTGATATATTACAACAGAAATGTAAAAAAAGCAAACTTAATGATTAATGAAAAAGGTATGTATGTATATGCTTTCCTAGTAAAATCACAAATCACAAAGAAAACAATATACATATATTTGCTTTTGTAGAAAAATCAGATATTATTACCAATTCTTTTTATCAATGCTATGTAGAAACATTATACGGCTCAATCTTCCAATGGTGTTAAACTCAAAGCGATAGGCATTCTTACATATGAGAAGCAGTGAGCAAGCTTGTGGTGCTGGTCCCAGAAAGAAGACTCTTTTGATTCAGACTTCAGCGAATTAGTTGACTCTTTGGTGAATAATAGATATGTAACAACATCGTGAACAAAAAACATTGAATAACATCAATGCTTACAATTGTCATCAATGTTTACATTGAATAACATCAATGTTTACCGTCGAAAACATTGATGCATACACTCAGAGATATAAATTGATTCAAGTTCGAAAAAATGTTGACTCAAGTACGAAATTATTAATTCAAGAGTTTTTTAAGTCCGAGATTACTTATATTAACAATGTTTATTTACTAACTCGAGTATGTTTCGAACTTAAATCAAGTTTTTCTGATTAGTTTGAGTATGAAAAATTCTTATTTTAAGTATATCAGACTTGATGCAAGATTTATTTTCATATTTTAAGACAATTAATTTTGATTTTAGAAATATTTCGTACTTGATTTAAATCCGAAACGTACACGAGTTAGTACGTACGTTCGTAATATAAGTATTCTCACTATAGCTAACCGAAGGCACTGCATGACCTTGCTGTTGGACAACTAATACTAATATAAAATTTGTGACTGCTTTTTGTACTCGCGAATTTAAAGCGGCTTAACGAAGGACAAATAATGTAGACAATAGAAGAGAACATGGTTATGTTTCATATGCGCTCTATAGGAATCTCATAGCCGTAAAGTAAACCATAACTCGTTTAATATAATATTCGTAGAATAATATGTGAAATATACACAGCCCGGCAACCGATTAGCAAACCCTCTAACCTATCTGTTTAAAGGCAAATAACTGTTGAATATTTTTCCCTTTTTTTTTTGTCTCTTTTATTCTTCATCATTTTGACTTATTCTGAGAGTAACTTTGAGTTCTGGAAGTGCACCGTTATTTTGTTTTGCTATTTTCTTGGAAGTGCGACAAAAATGCATGCATTGTTTTTTTGCGACAGCCGATTAGCACATTTTCGCTTTAGTATCAATGTTTGCGTGTAAGCTGTCGTGTTTGGCTGAATAAAACTATTATTTATTTATTGTGATCAATTATCAATAAAATAAAGAAGTAATGGGAAAAGCAAAACCGTTGAATGAGTCTGAAAAAGGCAAAAAAAACTTACAGGGAGTGCGGTCACTCGATACTTCAAATATCAAAACATATTAAACGCAGCCGTAAAGTTATTACCGCATACTTAAACAATGAGAAAACCTATGGAAAAAACATGAAAAGTCGGCCCTCATCAGTAATAACACCAACTGCCAAGCGAATTATATTGAGGATCGCATATAATTCTTACGACTCAACCGCTACAATAAAAGAAAAAACTGGTGTTAAAGCATGAGTTCGGACTGTTATCGAATGCTGAACATATGAAGCGTCTAATTAAAAAAAAAAAAACCTTCTATAAAACAACTTCGAAAGATGCAACGGCTCGATTTCTGTCGATCAAATATGACCTGGACCAAAGAATGGGAGCGTGTAGTCTTTTCGGATGAGAAAAAGTTCAATTTGGAGGGCCCTGATGGCTATGCCTACTCCTTTCATGATTTCAGAAAGGAAGATCGATTACACAGCCGTGCCGGCGGTGTCATAGTGTGGGGAGCTCTTTCTTACTTTGGCACCATAGAACTGCAATTTCTAACCAGCCGTATGAACGTCATTGCATACAAAGAAGTACTGAAAACGGCTTTTCCTGCAATCAAGGATATATTTGGAACCTTGGAATGGAAGTTCCAGCTGGATAACGCACCAATTCACACAGCCAGGATCGCAAAGTCCTGGATTGAGGGTTAGAACGTTGAATTGCTGACTTGGCTGCCTTACTCACCCGGCCTGAAATGTTTGGGGATGGTTAGCACGCAAAGACAGACAATATTCAATTGAAGCTCAACTCATTATAGGAATAAAGAGGTCCTGGGAGGCTATTTCACTCAATTACATTAAAAAATTTTATGACTCCTTACCCAAGCTTCTGTAAGCTGTCATACTTAACCGTGGAGGCGCAACACATTATTCAATTTTCTTAAAAAAAGGAAACGAAAACATTGAAATTAATGTTAAAAAATAATTTAAATAATATATTTAATATATTTCATGGGCGGCATAATCTGAAATTCAGGGCCGCCTGATGAACAGACAGTCGGTAGTCAATCGGTCGCCATTGGAACTCCTTCGGAATCGAGCTGCCGCGGCTGCACAAATTGCTGAACGCCACCCCCATTGTAAAGTGTGATCGCAAGTTCGACAAACCCAGAGAGACATTTTATGGGCTGATCTTTAGCGAGTTTTCCTTCATATTCGCTCGGCAGATGCTGACATTTGATTGGATCACAAACAGGAAGCTCTATTAACCGGTTGCGGGCATTGGCTTTCAGCTATAAATAACATACTTGCCAATTAAAAATGGAAATACTTTTCTGTTTCTAATTATCTTTTTTTACTATTTTGCATAAATTCTTTAGAAAAAAAATTGGTTAAAAAAAAACTTAGACTATTGAATAACATTTTTTTGATTTTTTGTAGCTTTTTGGCTCCCAGTTTGAACTTTAAATTAAAATTCGATGGCTTTGTGGAAGGAATGCATTTACCAGCCATTGTTCCAGCCACCGCCGCTGCTGCCGCCATTGCTCCAGCCACCGCTGCTGCCGCCGCCATTGCTCCAGCCGCCAGAGTGACCGCCAGAGTAGCCGCCGGAGTGTCCTCCGGAGTAGCCACCAGAGTGACCGCCTTCACTGATGACCTTGACAATGACGATCTTCTCAACGGGCGCCGAAGCAGAATAGCCGCCTCCGTGGGAGTAACCGCCACCTCCGCTAGAGTAACCACCAGAGTATCCACCACCGCCGGAGTGACCGCCAGAGTGACCGCCGGAGTAGCCACCGCTGCTGGCATAACCAGAGTACCCACCACCGCCGCCGCTGCCGCCGAGTCCACCGCCAAGTCCACCTCCAAGTCCACCCAGTTTGCTTTGCAGTAGCTGTGCAATGCCACCAGCTCCACCGCCTCCGCCGCCACCACCGCCACCGCCTCCTCCAAGGAGACTGCCGAACGATGCGTTTCCTACAGCCAAAACGGTGGCCAGGATAACCAAAATGCAGGCGAAGGGTTTCATGTTCTCAACTCAAACTCAAACTGCTCTATACGAGGCGATGGCTTTGACTAATTCTAACAAAGGCCACAGCTCGCACATTTATAGCTCCACAACCAGAAATCGATATTCAAAAATTAAAGAGAGAATACAAAAGTACGACAGAGATAGAGCTGGTGTTGTAGCATCGAAGCGTCGGAACTGTGATGGTCAATGATTTGTATTTGCCGAATTAGAAGCCATTGATATGATGGAGCAGTTCGAGTATGTTTCGATACCAATTACCATTTCATAATAACCCACATTCGTGCTGTGTGCTGAAGTTGAAGTCGACAACTATGATCATGTGTATGATTACGAGATGATGATGAAGATGCCTTCGGATTTGCCGACGGGCTTTTGTTTGAACAAAAGCGACAATATGCAAATCTTTGCGTATGCGAGACTTAGGTTCAGCCACAGTTTAAGACTCAAAACCCAGTTTCAGTCAATGGGCTTGGGCTTTGTTTTTATACCCGGCACTGGTAGAGTAAAGTGTTTCTAAGCCCATCAAGTATACATCAGCATCAACAACCGAGTCGATCTAGCCCTGTCCGTCCGTTCGTATGAACACCTACATCTCGGAGACTATACGACTCACCAAATGGTCCACAAGAGTGGCGTCAAACTCGGTTTGTATATGTATAAACACCCCAAAGAATAGTATTGTGGCAACAGTAGTGTTTCTGTCCCCCTTCCACCTACATGTCATGCTTCAATGACTGAAATTTAATTGTGCTTGTTCAAATCTAATTGGAATTTTGTAGTGTTGTTGAAAAAGGTGAATTGGGTTTATAAGCAGTAGCTAGTTGAATGGAAGTATTTTTGCAATGTTAGGATATGAATTAACTGAGTACCGGGTATCTTAAAGCAGGAATTTCGACTATAGTTTTCCTACTTATTCTAACTGTGCACAGTGGTTGCAAGCCAAACATTTTTCAGTGTGGAAGGGAAGATAAAACGGAATCAAATTTACCACTTCAGTGATAGATTTTTGGTGAAACTTGCCAAAGTTAATTAAACGCATCTGTTTTGAGGAATAACCTCTCCAGAAAATAGCCACTGGGGACCAAATTTGTTAAAGAAGCTGAATGTGGCAATACCAAATGACCAAATGTAATCTTCTGCTATGCTTTTTTTTATAAAGCCGATCTAGTAATATCTATTAATTGATTTAACAATTATTCTAGGATTTCTATGAAACTTAAAGTAAACAACTTTTATATTAATATTAATGTGAAATATTTGGGATTGTATGTATTTGAAATCTTAAATATGATATTTTAGCTAAAATATTATAGACGGTGTCACGGAAACCTCCTCCACCAGAATTCCAATCGAGATGCAAGTCTCGGTGTCAGGACCGCTCTTTCGGCTGATCTAAAATCTCTAGTACCCAACGGTGCAAATGTTCATTCGAAGCACGATTACTTCTTCAACATTGAGAGGCCAGTCTGACTGCAACCACCGGTTGCCTATATTATCTCTCCATAAGCATGGCCGCTGTGTTGACAGCAAACATTCAAAATCCCGCCACTTTGTAATGAATGTTGAGCAATCAAACTTCGACTCTAGATTACACAAATATCGTTATCGTAGGTGTACGCGGTAGGCGCACTTCCGCACACACCTTGTGTATGGGTCTGTCGAATGAAAATTTTGTGCATTGCGACTATAAACACTTTGTGCATATGCTCGTAATGTATGTTACATTGCGCGTTATGCGTTGTATGCAATAAAAATATTAATTTTGCTTTCCCTCTTTTTCCCCTTCCTTCCTTTCTTGTCCCTACTTCTGTGTGTATTTATTTCATTCAAAATCTTCTTCAAACTGCATATGTATTTTTGTACTTATTTGTAATATTTATCATAAATTTATACGTACTTACTTTTTTTGATTTTGTCTACAGTTATTATCCGATCTTAACAAACCTCGACAAATCGGTAGATTATGTACTTATACATATATAAAAAGAGTTCCAAAAAAATGCTTTAAAATATATGACGATATAGAAGATATATAGTTTTGTGGTATGCGGATGCGGTAGCGGCGGGGTAAAATTTAAAAACAACTTGATCTGATGCCCCACAAGGGGAGTCTACATACCAAATTGGGTCTCTCTAGCTCTTACAGTCTCCAAAATCTAGGTGTTCATACGGACGGACAGACGGACATGGCTAGATCGACGCGGCTGTTGATGCTGTTTAGATAGACTTTTGCACGAATACAATATACTCGTTTACTCTACTAGAGCACGAGTATAAAAATCAGATATATAAGAGTTCATTCCGAATCGGTAGTTATATGGTAGCTTTATTAAATAGTCATCCGATCTGGATCCCCTTTGGTCAGCATACGTAGGGGCTTCTAAAACTAGCATTTACCAAATTCAGTTAAATTTGGATAAACAAACAACCAATTTTGATGTACTAATCGGTCCGATCTGGATAAGCTTTGGGCAGCAAACAAAGAGGCATTTATATCTACTATTTACCAAATTTGGTTCAATTTGGATAAAAAAAAACCAATTTTGCTGTGCTAAGAGTTCATCCCGAATCAGTCGGTTATATTTGATATTGTGATCCCATCTGAAAGGCGTTTGCTCAGCGCATATGTACGCACTTATAACTGATATAACTGGGTAAATTTGTAAGAAACTCAAAAAAGTTGTTTATACTAAGAGTTCATTCCAAATCTTTCGGTTATACGGGGCCTAGGTGATATAGTGATCCGATCTTACAGCTTTAAAATAGAGCGACTAGTTCGCTGAGAAACGAACGGACAGACATGGCTATATAGATTCGGCTTGTCATGCTGATCAACAATATACACACTTTATGGGGTCGGAGATGCCTCTTTCTATGCGTTACAAATATCGTGACAATATTTTAATAGTTATGCAAGAACACAATTATAGAACTGTTGAAAGCCTTAAATCACAAACTAAGAATTGTGGAGGGCAGCGGGCAATTTGGTGATCTTAGCTCTTATAGTGTCCGAGATATAGTAGTTTTTGTGAATAACGTTTTTATCGATTTACCAAATTTGGTAACTATAGCTTTTACAGTCTCCGAGATCTGGTTGTTCATACGGGCAGACGGACGGACAGACGGAGACGGTCATGGCTAGATCAACTCGGCTGTTGATGCTGATCAAGAATATATATATACTTTATAGGGTCGGAGATGCTTCCTTCTATGCGTTACAAAAATCGTGACAAAAGATATATAAATTTGTACAATGATTTACTATATACTAATTTATAACTAAAAATTTTTTTATAAAAATTTGATATTAAAACTAACAATGTTCGATCTTACGTTAATGATTGCAGATATTGTTTTAACTTAAAAGAAAACTGCGTTGCGCTTCTAGCTGTCTTTAAATCATTAGGTAACTGGTTCCATATACATGCATAAAAAGTGTTTCTCAGAGCTAGCTTCGATAGATAAAGTTTCTCATTCGGTGGGATACAACGAGTAATATTTTGCCAAACAGGTAGGTAGGCTCTGTTGTTATAATATTTCTGTAGAAGAAGACAAGGGTTCGGAAGTCTATCCACGATTTGAGGCTCAGTTCAAAGATTTTATTGGCAAATTCAGATATATGGTCGGAACGCCGGCGATTCTAAATAAATCTCGCTATTAAGTTGAAAGCCACTTTAAGTTTATTCATGCAATCTGCAAAAGTCTCAACCCTATTAAGCATTGTGGGAAAATGTAGCTTACATTTTTGCTATTAAGAGTCAGGTGTTGTGGGAGGAAAGCTTGAGATACCGATAATTGCCTGAGGAGACCATAAGTTTTACCTATTGCTATAGAAAAGTGAATTCCCAGGTCAGTCGCTTTGTTCACATAATCAATGGGACAATCACTGATCAGCAACTTGGGCAGCTGACTGAAATTCAGGGCTCTTTGTATATGATTACCCATTTCGATTTGTTTGGATTTAGGAATAGACCATTATTTCTTGCACATTGTAATATTTTGGCCAGCTCATTTAGCAGTTTTAAAGCACGATTAACATAAAGTTTTACATCATCATTAGTTATTCTTAACCCTGAGTGTCGTTGACTAATTAGTGAGTTATTGTCAAAAGAGTTTTGTGTTAGTTTGGACATTAAGTGCTTGAAGACTTCAGATAAAAGTTAAAGAATATAAATTGGTCGAAATTCATCGTTTGATTTAGGATTGGCAGAATTTGTTCTATTTTGCACACTTTGAGGAAAACAGATGTAGTGAACATCGCATTGAATATAAGTGTTTTGTATCCGAGCAGAGTTGATAGAAGTATTTTTAAAAATTTTGATTTTTGCTTGTCAAGGCCTTCCGTATCGGATTTGATATAAATTTGATGAATATGCAAAGCGAATTTGGTTGGATTTGGATTTGGATGAAAAACAGAAAAGATATGCTAATATGTGTTCATTCTGGAACAATTGGTTATATGGGAGCTATATGATATAATTGTCCGATATGATATAATTGTCGAACTTATCCAGCGTGCAGGCAAGATAAGGATTTGGTGAAAATATTAGTTTTGTAGATTGTAAGACTTCTGAGATCTTTGTGTTGAAACAGACGGATGGACAGACGGACATGGTTAAATCGACTCCCCTTTTCATGCTGATCAAGTATATAAATACTTTATATGGTCAGAAGCGCTTAATTGCATTACAAACTTCCTGACAAAATTAATATACCATTTTGTGAATGGTATAATAATGATAGTTATCAATTTTGCGAATGCCAAGTGTAACTTTTTCTTGTATACTTGTGCCAGTGTGCTATTTTTAAATGGCTGGCCGGTTGTTGTTAGCCAAAAGGCAAACAAATTAGCAGCACTTAATCAGAAAACGGCACAAACAATGGATCAATAATCAAACTCAATAATGACCAATGTTTTGTCAAGCAAAACTCAACAAGAGGCGGCAACTGTTTGACTACCGAACCACAGACAATCTGCTGCCGTTTATAGGTTTATCGAGTGTTCTGGTCAATTTGCAACCAAGGTGAGCGTGTACAGTCTGCCGAAAAAAATTATATATACCACATATAACAAACTGTAACACAATCAGGAACTTGGATAAATCAAGAAAACAAGTAAGAACGCAACAGTCGAGCTTGCTCGCTAGTTAAATACCCAGTAACTACTAAACCGATATAAAAACAAGTTAAAACGTTATAGTCGATATCCATGTTTTTAATATTCGACAGCACGATTATCATACAGTCGGAATATCGACTATTGCGTTCTAACTTGTTTTTTTCAGGGGTGGGGTTCTCTCATACCAAATATGGCTCGATTTTATGAAAAACAAACCTTTCCTTTCCTTTCTATGGGGCTATATGATATAGTTGTTCGATCTGAATATAATTTGGTGCACAGACGTAAGCCATCTTAGCATGAATACAAACCGAATTTGGTACGATTTGAATGAAAACTACAAAATTTTTATTCATTCGGAAAAATTATTTCTGTGGGGCTATATGATATAGTTGCCCGATCCGGATCAAATTGAATAAGTTGATGTAGATGCCTTCAACGCACATAATCCAAAAATTTAGTTTAATTCCAATAAAAAAAAGGTTATGACGTTCCTAGTAAGAACTCTCTCTATAGTCGTTATTCTGACTCTAAGATACACGTATTTATTTTATATTCGGCTCACTTGAAAGTATGCAACACTTTTTTTTGGTGGGGTGCTCTTATACCAAGGGTTTTTTACGTATTTTTCTACAATTATTATCCGATGTGTTAAGATTTGTGGGAGATATAAGGCTTTTCTCGATTTGTGGGGGCGGGAGGGGGCGTTGCATTTTTAAAAAAGATCGACCCGGCTGTTGATGCTGATCAAGAATATATATATTTTATGTGTTCGGAAATGCTTCTGTCGGCCTGTTACATACATTTCACAAACTTAATATATCCTTGTATCATATATGCAGGGTATAATAAATCCATATAGTTTTACACGATGTCTATAAGAAGATTGCCTGCTTCGCTGCTCAGCTCAATATGTAAGCATCGCTACATCGCATCATCGCTAAATACTCGTTCATGGGCATGGGCTTCAGAACCGGTTGTCTTCTATTTCCATGTGTGTGGCTGATCTTGGCATATATTTGCATAGACGATTGCCGGATATGTGCGTATAGCTGATATTTTATCACGGTATGTGTTTGGTAGTTACTAAGAAAGTATAGACGCGTAACCAACCACCACATAACCAAACACCATATACATAAAGTATTTATAATAATTTTGGGCGCTCCCCCAAGCAAGTTCAATGCTCTTTATGATCTTTTGGTAGAATCTTAAGGTAGAAAAGGCCAAGCACTCAAGATTGTCTGTAACGCATTAATTATAACATTTCATACTTTTGCGTAAATTGTATTAGGGGAAAATCGTTAAGAAAAAAGGTATACTGAAAGAAATATTTATCTACAAGAATACAAATCAAAATTTTAGCTCACAACAATGATATATGATGGTTCTTTTTTTCAGATCTATATGCTTCTGCCTTTCCTCGCACAACTACCATCTGTTCATAGAAAACTATAGTGCTGCGTAATGTAGTTCGTGCTTAAAAGCCATTGCCAGCAGACAATCTAGCGATTTTGACGAATATAGAAGAATGTGAATGTGGTATGGAGAAAACCACAAAGAAAGCCAAGGAAAGGCACACTGGTTAAGAAGTGGTTTAGTGAGGTCCATTTGCCATACCAACAGAAATGATACCAAATATTCATATCGCTTAAAAGAGGTCATCCCGCCAGAAATCGTCAATAAGATTCATGGAATGATATTAAATAACACAACATTAAAATTGTATATTTGATGAGACTTACGGGCCCATATAACGAAAATACATAAACAAAATTGTTGATTTTCATCAAATGGGGTCCCATACCTATCCAAGGCTCAGTTCTAGGACCGTGTCTGTGGAACGTGATGTACGACGGGATCTTTCGGCTGACCTTACCAGAGGGTGCCCAGCTAATTGGTTTCGCTGACGACGTGGCGGTGGTGAGCGTGGGCAAAGAGCTACACCAAACGGAGGATATGTGCAATCAATCCATCGAGCTGATAGCACAATGGCTCCCCACCGTTGGCCTCGAGCTTGCTCCTCAGAAAACCGAGGCAGTCCTAATAAGTAGCCGGAAGAAAGTGGAGACAGCCCACGTTAGTGTGGCAGGCACAATTGTCCAGTCCAAAAGGGCAATCAAGTACCTTGGCGTGATGCTCGATACAAGGCTGAGCTTCCGAGAGCAACTGGAATATGTCGGAGAAAAAGCAGCAGCAACAAGCCGAGCGCTCTCACGGGTAATGCTCAACACGAGAGGCCCAAAACAATGTAGGAGGATCCTGCTGTCAAGCGTGACAAGAGCAACAACGCTATATGCGGCTCCAGTCTGGCTAAATGCGCTCCAGTCGACCAGTTATAGTCGTGGCATTTTGGCAACACACCGTCTGGGATCTATTCGGATCCGCAGCGCCTTCAGGACCGTATCGGACGACGCAGCCCATGTCATAGCTGGCGTTGCGCCCATAGAGGAGATAGCGGCCGAACGAACCGCTATACATCGGAAACTACATGGGGGAGACGCTTCGCCGTCATTTAAAAAGGAGACACGAGAGGCAGCGAGAAGACAGACACTGCAGAAATGGCAGGAACGGTGGGATAGGGCCGGTGGACACACCGTCTCATCCCCAATCTCCAAGCCTGGACTGGTAGAAAGCACGGCCAGGTAAACTACTACCTGACTCAGCTCCTTAGCGGGCATGGCTGCTTCCGTAGCTACCTGCACCGTTTTGGACATGAGCTGTCAGAGGAATGTACATGGTGTAGCCGAGGAGTGGTCGAAGATGCCGAACATGTTATGTTCAAGTGCCCAAAATTCTCGCCCCAGCGACGAAAACTGGAACTGGAATTGGGATCCGAGATTTCGGTGGCGAACTGTATCCCATCCATGCTGAAGAGCGCGGAGAACTGGCAGGCCGCCATCAACTTTGCTATGAACGTGATGGTCGACCTGCGGAGAGCTGAGCGCGTGCGGCGCTCTATGGTCTAGGCGGCGCCGAACCTTCTGCGAAGCAATGCTTCACGGCCGTACCGCAGAGGGAAAGCCCCGTCTCATCCAAATATACATAAGTTATTAGCTTGTAGTTTTTAGCTTTAATCGCCTAATGTACTTAGCCAAACTAGAGATAATAGACGAATTAAAAAAAACAAAAAAAAAAACCTATCCAAAAAAGAAAGTTTAATCAAATATGGAATTTGTTACTGTTACTTAGTGTAATTGCTTCAACTTGATATCTTTATAATGTATGGACTTTTTCACAGAAGCATAGCAGCAGACAGAACTCTCTTATAATTATATTTTTGCCAAATAATTTGCTTTAATAATCAATTTTTGTATTCAAAATTCGGTCAGTGTAGTATATAGTTACATAATTTATGTATGTAGGTCAATATCCAGGACTAATCGTAGTTAATTGCACATGGAACAGAATAATTCAGAGGATGTGTGTGTACAGTCATACTCATATTTTCATTCTAAGATGCAGAAATTAAAATGGTATTGTGAAACAGTGCGTGTTGCCAGTAAGCATATCCATATTCCAGATTGATAACATTGTGCCTTACTTTGATATTACAGGTGGTGGTGTGGGAGCATGCGAAGATTTATACATTACAGCCATTGCCGGGCATTAGTGTTTCATTTTCGTCCGTTTCGTAATTGAAGTTACTTTGCGTCTCTTTTGGTCCCATATTTGCATTCGTGATATCTAAAGTGCTGCACAGCTCCTGTCGTCGCTATCCATTTCATCGTCCGATTCAGGCTCCATTCCTCCTGGGCAAAGCAAAATGCATTTTAATTTTAGAGTAAAGCTTATGGTTTACGGAGGAAGGTTTCAGCAGTTTTGCAGCTGCAGCTATGGAAATGACCAAGTATGATGTAACTATGACATGCTTAACAATTATCATGGCGATGTAGACTACTCGTACTATACTCGTATTTCTCTAAGGTACCCCCGAGGATGAGTTGCTTTCACATGAATACATCGCACCTTGACTATCTTTATAAAGTATAGATCTTGGCATGGTATGCTAATTATATTTTTATATTCGTACTCTAGTAGAGTAAACGAGTATATTGTATTTGTGCCAATGAATGTAACAGACAAACGGAAGCGTCTCCGATCCCATAAGGTATATATATATTCTTGATCAGCACCAACAGCCGAGTCGATCTAGCCATGTCCGTCTGTCGAAGTGTCCTTCCGTATGAACATCTAGATCGCGGTTACTATAAGAGCTACACAGACTATAGGAGGATGTGAGAAGAGGTTTCATCATTCTCCTGACAGATTCTAAGCTCAGTTTCAGATGATAGCCCCTTTTTTGGAGGTGGTACCTAATCTAGTTGTCAACAGTCTAGTACCCCACCACGAAGCAGTCTTGTTCAGGTTCACCTGATTTAGGC
The DNA here is from genome assembly GCA_037043425.1 of Hirtodrosophila duncani. Lineage (NCBI taxonomy): Eukaryota > Metazoa > Arthropoda > Insecta > Diptera > Drosophilidae > Hirtodrosophila > Hirtodrosophila duncani. The sequence continues at coordinate 1,675,582 of JBAMBM010000503.1, forward strand.
AGTCTTGTAAAAATTTTGGATTGACGAAGTCCAGGAAGTTTTTCCCAGTGTCGTAGTTCCAGGGCCCGGAAGTGTTCAGTGAGTAAAAGCTTGCCGATGCTATGCTGACACCACAGAATGTGACCTTGTTGCCCATAGCAAGTTGCTGAAGGCATATACCTCCAATTGAAAAACAGTCGGCCAATGTCCAATTGCAATGGAGACCATGTTGGGACCATGTATCCCAGGACCTGTTCCCTACTCTGTCCTTGAGCCATCAGTAAACATAAATAAACACCTGGTTATTCTAGGCCACGACAGAGGGCAGATACTTTGCTAGGTATCAGGATTTTCAATATTCTGGGGAGCCATGCCTTTCTTTGTATTCTGTTGCACTCTGGAGAAGCGCCGGAAAAATGAATGAACTGATTATACAGTTCAGCGGACCTTGTCTTTGTGCTAGCATGGCGACTCAAGATCGAACGAAAAGTGATGTGTGTGGGAGTGTTAGCAAAAGATTCGTTGAGCCAGGTGAAATAGAGCCGGGGAAATAGACTTGGAGCAGATATTCCAAGGTCTGTTTTCGTCTTTCTGAAGGAAACATCTGTTCTCTGCAGAAGTCCGATTCCATTAGACGAATCCTTTGCTAGTAGTTTTTGTAGGCATGCAGCTTGAGGCAACGAGTGTACCTCCTCACAATGCCTTATCCACTAGTCGCGTTTGGATTGTCTAATGAGTTTATTGTTAGAAGTGAGGGCAGCTCTGTATGCTGCCCAATCTTCGGAGCGTTCGACCCTGGTAAGAGAGGGAAGCTTCATCAGAGGTGGTGGGCGTTGACATCGCATCCGATGATGATGATTTAGTCGATGTTGTGAGGTCTCTGGAATAAAATTTGTTTTTGGTATATAATTGATGGTTAGCTATGCGAGGCACATCCGCTGGCCATCAAATGACAACTTACTTGATAGTGATATAAGCCCGCAGACCGAAGGCCACCGTCTATTCGACGAACAACCTGTACGCAGTGGCCTTTAGCGAGGTGCAGGTTCGCCTCTACTTTTAGGGTGCTCATTTTTCTTCCAGGGATTGCTGATTAAGGCCGTGTTCCTTTTCCCGGCGGGAGCCGTCTTCAGGTTGTCCAGCCTAGACTTGGATAACAGTGTTCTGGGTACCCTGAGTGGAGGGAATGGGGGGTGGGTGACGATTGCTCTTGTAGATTGAATCGTGCCACTCACGACCACTGAGGATGAGAATGCATTCTGAGGACAACTGTATAATGACCTTCGCTAGTCGGGTCTTGGTGGTGCCTGTGGGTTCCAGTCTGATGCGACCGAAATTATAGCGCACAGTGAAGCTCCGTTCGGCCAGGCGTTTCAGTTCATGCTTCCCCTCGGCAACGACCAAGTGAGAACCCAGGGTCCGATCTTTGCAAAACTTTCCAGTGGTCAGTGTAAAGAAGACTCTAAGCACGGACAGTGGCCAATATCTTCTCACTAGAAAGGTTAGAGTTACACTGCTTCCCACATGGTAAATACCCTCTGGCCAGATGGGTCTTTGGAAATTGAGCTTCATATACAAGTGACAGCTCGAAAGGGCACTAAGACCGGATTTGGGTTGAGTTATACCTAACCGAGGTTGCGGTGGCGGCGTTAGAGCAGGTGAGAAGCAGGCGGTCTGAATGCACCTCTCAAATCCGACACCGGAAATTAAACCCATTCTAGAGCTACTGGCTTTTTTGTGCTAAGTTGCGGTGACTGATCCTCAGAACGAACTTGGATTTTGGCGATCTGGCTTACTCCAGTACCTCTGTCTTGGGATAAACGCTCTTGAGCGCCTGGCTAAAGCGTCTTCTTTCCTTACTGATGAGGTAGAGAAGCCGGGCTCACCGTTGATCCTTAGCTTCTCTACCTCCTTGGAGGCTTGGGAGAGAGCCTCCGAACACTTAATGGTGCTGTCGGCGGAAGGGCACGGGGCGATGATGAGCTGCTGCTGGTTTTGATGCGGTCATTGTAATAATTTGGTTGAACTAATAAACAAGCAATAGTTATGTACGATATATTAAGACTAAGATATTTTAAAAATATTATCATCGATGTATCGATAACGATAAAAACATCTGTTAAGAGACAACACTAGAAAGTCATGAATATAATTATGTTACATACAAAATTATTGCATGGTGTCAGTAGTAAAAGATTCATAATAAGTTCAGCGAAACGTGATTTGCCAGAAATTGTTTGCGGGGATTGTTTTGCTAAAGTGGAGGAGTGCATTTCTTATGTACATAATTGCAACTGCAAAGTTGTGGACATTGAACCAAAGAAAGTTGTCACGTTTTTGGCTGCAAAGAAGCAACGGAAATATACAGCACATTATTTCCTAAGCATGAGCTTACAAACATGTTTGGAAATATTTTGGTGTGCCTTCGACAACTATTGCATTCCGCTTAAAATCGTCACTGTGGAATCGTATAAATTTAACCACATTATTCAACGTGAAGGTCAACCCTTCGCGGACTTCGAACCAGAGTTGAGGAAACAGATTAAATTACTTAAGTGTTTGAAAAGAAGTATTTGGAACGGTCAATCATTGATCTATGATTATAATAACAACAGGGTTAAGAATTCTGATGAAAAAAACGGCATAAGTAGAAAAGCGTCATTTTTAGTGGATAATGGAAGAGAGTCAATATTGGGACTTAAAGCCTGAACTGATTTTAGGCTTATCAAATACCTGAATGTTGATTCAATGAGAAGTCTGCCAAAAGCCAAGGAACAATTCGCAAAAAATAAGGGTGGGGTTTTCTCATACAAAATGTTTCTTAACGATTTTGTCTACAATTTTATCTGATCTTAACAAAACTCGGCAAATCCGTAGATTATGTGATTATACATATACAAACTCAGTTTCAAATAAATATGTTAAGATTTGTGGAAGATATAAGGGGGCGGTAGGGGGCGTGGCAAAATTGAAAAACAAACCTGATCTGAAGATCCTACAAGGGGACTCTACATACCAAATTGGGTCTCTCTAGCAGTTTGACAGTCTTACAGTCTGCGAGATCTAGGTGTTCATACGGTCTGTCGAACGGTCTAGACGGGGACATGGCTAGATCGATGCTGATCAAGAATATATACACTTTATGGGGTCTTAGACGCTTCCTTCTGCCTTTACATACATTTGCATGAATTATTGTATCTTCTAGAGTACGGGTATTAGAGGGTTTCACAAGGCCTTCTTGAGCCTTTGGAAAAGAAATTATTCGATATGGTCAACGGTTAAATCATGTCACCTGTAACATACCCAACAGACTGGGTAAATAATTTACCAATAGTGGAAAATTCGAATGGAAGAAGTCCGACTGTCCCTGGACCCAAAGCCTTTAAACAAGGCTAACAAACGTGATAATGTTCTCATTCCTACAATTGATGACTGTACAAATCAAATGCGAAATCAACAAGTAAGGAAGGCTCGTTTAGGTTTGCCGAAGCTTACATACCATTTACATTGTTTACCTGATCCATATAAAATCTCCTCAAATGGATACAAACGCATGTGGTTTGATTTTCATGAAAAACTGAAAAGTTATGATACTAAGTTTTCATTCCCGAACAGTCGGTTATGACACACTTCTCTACATGATACGGCCTTCTTAAATACAACAAGAATTTAATTTGAATGAAAAGCAGAAAAGTTATGCCAATAAGTGTTCATTCCGGAACAATTGGTTATAAAGTAGCTATGTTATAGTTATATATGCTATGCTATATATAGGCTATGCTATAGTTGTCCGATTTTGATCAGATCAGGCCAGCGGACCTGGGGTCTCCTCAAATGGATACAATCTGAATTTGGATTGATTTGGATGAAAACCAGGAAAGTTATGCTGCTAGATTTTTGCCGCTTTTCGAAAATCTGGAAATAGTTTCTCATACAAAGTGGTCATCTTGAAGGGGTCGGTTATATGGGTGCTGTAAGATTTGATTATCCAATCCAGAATTAATAATAATGCATATCAAATATGGTTCTGTAAAAGATACAAACAAATTGTTTCTGATCAATTTTATTCTGAATGGAAAGGGTACATGGTGAAATAAGTCAAGTTTGTCATCTGATTATTAGCGTATCCGCATCTTCTCAGATTCAAATTTTGCCTTCTACATTTTAATGCGGCGGTTAAGGCTCACATCATTCCCAGAAACTTATTTTGTGGCTCATATGGAATCAATCGAATCTATATACATTCTCAAACCTGGAAGGGAAAATTTTAGCAACAAATATATTCAAATAGAAGTATCATAGATAAAACAGCCGCAGATCGCATTTTGTTCTTGCATGCCTTTATGACTATGATACAACATGTGCACTGTTTAATCATGGGAACATCTTAAAACGAAGCTATTAAGGTATTTAAAGACCCAAAAGCTGTTCCTGATTCCATTGCTAAGGCTGGAGAGCACATCCTTCTTTAATTGTACGGTTACAGCGATGTGAAAAGTAAGAAAATCATTCCATTAAATAGCTGTAGATATGCATGCTTCAGAAAATCAGCATACAAAAGTAGTTTTAATCTTGCGTCGCTATCACCAACAGAAGCAGCAGCAGCTGTCACCATGTTCAGCAGTGGTATGGAAATGAACTAGATTAAGAGCAATGGGGACGGAATAGAAGTAAGAATGGGCTAATTCCTGTTACGACACTAGAGCCCCCAGAAACTCTTTTATAACATGTTCCTTGTAAATGTAAAAGGGATATCAGATAGCCTGTGAATGCAGAAAGGCTGGGTTGAAATGCACCGTTAGATGCAGGAATTGTAATGGAACCTATAATATTTCGCAAATTTCATCAAATGAAAGCGATGAAGACGGAGAGAATAATATCCGTGTTTTTGAGCAAGCGTATGACGGAAATAAGGAGAATCACCATGAATCAATAACACCATTAAGAAAGATATAAATGAAATTTCGGTCTATATTGTCTCGATCGATACTGATGACTAACTTTTAACAGCTAGTCCATCAGAACCAGCAAGCCGAAACTCTGAAAAAGCACTCGCGAACTCGTATTAATATTATTTAACACTATTCACAATCCAACTAGATGACAAGATGGAAAAAGTGGACAAGTGGTCAATAGGTAAATAAAGAAAGACTGTGCTACGCACTCGTAAATTTAATGCCCTGAAATTTCGCAGTACATACAGCGTTGTTTTCGAACATGCGTTATATATTACAAATATCACAGTACATAAATTAGAAAATACATTAGTATTTATTGATGGTTGGATTAGAACTGAAACAGTTATGTCTTATAAATAACCACATAGCCTATGTTCTGCCGGATTGGATTTGGCTGAGTGTCGTCTCGCACCCGTTGGTTCCACGGGCTATGGCCTAAGAGTGCAGCAACCTGTGTCCGCGTGATTTGGTGACTGCTTATGCTGTTGTTTTGGTTTAGCCGTTTATGTTGCTGTTGTTGTTATGGTTTGGCTGCTTATGTTGATATAGTACATCAGCAGCCTTGTTGTTGTTTTGACTAGGTTGCTTATGTACTCATGTTGTTGCTATTGTGTTGGGACTTTGGCATATAGGGTGTAAACTCGTACATGCATACTCATGCATAATGTCTCACAATCTCACAATTTACGATTTGACCTTGACCTTACCACGAACAGCACCAAGCAATATCAGTCATGTAAAAGACAGAAAAAAGCAGAGTAAGAGTATGAAAGGGTATAAATAGAGAGCGTTTTGGTGTTTGTTTTGACTCCGCGAGGTGGGTCTTTGTGCTAAATTTGGTTTCCGATTAAGAATATATATCATTTTTGGGATCAGAATCCGAATTAAATTTGGTCAACAGATTGAGGCCTTCTTAAATAAATAAAAAAACAAATTTTTTTTTAATTTGGATAAAAAAACAATTGGTTCTATGAAGGCTATATGATATAAGTGTCCGAGCTGCAAAAAATGTTGTCAGTGAATATGGAGCCTAATAAAATTTGGTTTGATTTGAGTGAAAAACAATACTTTGGTGTTCATTCAGAAAAATCAGTTATATAGGGCCTATATGCTAGTGTTGTTTGATATGAATAAAGTTTTGTCTGTGAATGCTGGGCCTACTATAATGGATACAAGCCTACTAAAATGGATGCTCGATTTGGAAAAATTGGGAAAAAAATAGTTCTATGGGGGCTATATGATGTAGTTGCTCTATGTGAATAAAATTTTTTCAACAGAAGTAAGGCATCCTATGATGAATACAACCTGAATTTGGTTCGATTTGAATGTAGATGCCTCTAGGACATATAATCTTCAAATTTGGTTCAACTCCGATGAAAACAAAAAAGCTATGAAATAAAAACACTAAAATGTATTAGGACCACCATAAAAAGTGGGCGTGGCAAAAAATAAAATGAACTTGATCTGGGTATATATTTGTGGCAAATAAAAATGTAAATTTGAGGTTTCTATCTCTTGAAGTTTCCGGATCAAGAATATATATACTTTGTGGGATCGGAAACGCTTCTTTCTGTCTGTTATCGTAAGGTTTACATTTTGCCGATCTAGTACCAATTAGCATGAAATAGTGACTAATTTAATTGACTTGTAGAGTCGAGTTACGTGACTTGTTATTGGCTCTGGTTTGAACTCTGGGTCTGCCAGCAGATGGGCAATTGAAATTAAATTTATGTTTATGTTTATATTTATATTTATGTTCATCAAATAGTAGCTGCTACTGCTGTGGCAGCTCGCCTTTTGTATTTTGAATGCAATTTGCAATGCACTCAAATTATATATTTGCGATTGCTTATTTATGTGGCTGTTTAATTTTGCATTGGAAGCAAACGCAGTTGCAGTTTATATATGCAAATGTAATTAATGGCCAGAAAAAGAAAAGGTAAAAACGCTATAGTCGTACTAAGCATTTATTAAATATTCGAAACGCTAAACAGTTTGCAATGCTTCTTGCATTTTTCTTCTTTTTGGGGGGATGGGGTGCTCTCATACAAAACGTTTTTTTAAGGTGATATAACCGATTTTTTTTCTAATGAACATTTAGTAGCATAACTTTTCTGTTTTTCATCCAAATCAAACCAATTTCGGTTTGCATCCATGTGAGGAGCCCTACGTCCGCTGACCTATTCTCATACGAATCGGAGAACTATATCATATACCTACCATATAAGCTATTATTCCGGAATGAACACTTAGTAGCATAACTTTTCTGTTTTTCATCCAAATTAAAAAAAAGTAAGAACGCTATAGTCGATATGCCGACTACAAGATACTCGTACTCAGCATTTATTTAACATTTGACACACTCAAATGTCACGCGACCGCGACGTGCTATATCAATGAACAACTGAGTGCCTACAATTTTGGGTTTTTTCTTTGATTTTGTCCGTTGACTGAGTCAAAAGCAAAAACTGGACAAGGAAATTCACCAATACAACAACACGTGTGAGGAAAATGTACATATGTACAAATTATGTTTTCGCAGAATGTCTTTATCATAAATAGCAAGAACAATAAAAGCAATAACACAGTTTAAAATTTATTTAATTGAATTGCGTGGCAAAATTTTAAAACAAACTTGCTCTGACGCCCCTTAAGGAGACTCTAAATCCTAACATCTCTACATCTCTAGGCTTTCTAGTCTTTGAGATCTATGTGTTCATACGGACGGACAGGGCTAGGTCAACTCGGCTGTTGATGCTGATCAAGAATATATATACTGTATGGGGTCGGAAACGCTTTCGTTTGCCTGTTACATACATAAATAGATAGAAACATTATTTTCCCTGAAATTTCTAAGAAAAATAATGAGTAAATACCTACAAGTAAATTGTACATATTGCAATTGAACACCTGGTACTGGCAGACTATAAGGGTTACAGGTTTTAACTATTTTCAGGGGCGGGGAAAATTTTAAAACAAACTTGATCTGACGACCCACAAGGGGAGTCTACATATCAAATTGGGTAACTGTAGCTCTTATAGTCTCCGAGATGTAGGTGTTCATACGGACGGACAGACGGACAGATGGACTGATGCATACATGTTACATACATTTGCACGAATAGAATGTACTCGTTTACTCTACTAGAGTACGAGTATAATAAGGAAGAACGCTTAAGTCGATGTGGCGACTAAAACCTACACATACTCAGCATTTATTTACTATTCGACACACTCAAAAGAATGCAACACATTTTGATTTTTATACTCGTACTGTAGTAGAGCTATCAAGTATATCGAATACAATAGTTCGTGTAATGTAAGTAACAGGCAAAAGGAAGCGACTCCGACCTCATACAGTATAAATATTTTTGATCAGCGTCAACAGCCGAGTCGATCTAGCAATATCCGTCTGTCCGTCTGACCGCCTGTCCATCTGACCATCTAACCATCCATCCGTCTGTCCGTCCGTATGAACACCTAGATCTCGGAGACTATAAGAGCTATAAAAGCATACCAAATTTGGTATGTAGACTTCCCTTGTGGAAGGTTCCGCAAATCGATAAAACCTTATACATATCTCCCACAAAAAAACATTTTTCACAAAAGCACCTCACCCTAAAAAAAAAAAACAAAATGTTTTTTACGATGTTGTCCAAATATACATTTTTGTGGTGCGGGATGGGGCGCTGCAAAATTATAAAATTATATAAATAATTTTCCAATATGATAAAAGTATACATTTTAATAATTTCAAATATATCAAGAACCCTAAATTACAGTATAGTTTGGGAGGAATTGTACGAAGATAGAGAAAAAGATAATAGAGCAGAACAAATAGAGGAGATTATGAAAAGCAACTGCTGATTGCGGAGGCGTTTTAAAAAATTGTTATTGAAATATAGTAGCCATTTCTGTTGTATTCTCGAAGAGAGCTAAAGAAATGAAGCTATAAACTAAACTGTATACAAATACATGAAATATCTAAATTTGTAGAGTTTTCTCTAACCCCACCCAATATGGCAGATGTATATACTTAAATATTTGAAATTAGTTTAAAATTCTTGGAAATTAATAATCTATAATTTTTAAACTGGTGTTTTTTAATATCATAAATACCTGTAAATTTTAAATAATGCAATTAATTATTGTAAATGTTTATATTCAAAGACTTTGTTAACTTTTTAAGCTGCTCTGGTAATTACATATAGAGTTTCTTTTTCTTAATAGAAAACATTCATGGATTCTTTGGCAATTCACTTCCTGTCTTTTTTAATTTCCTAAGTAATCAACCGAAACCATTTCAATATCATTTGTATTTGTTATCTTCGGCTGTTTGCACTTAGCTATTCATGCTCAAAAATCTTTTTCATCAATTCAGTGAGCTTTAAATATTAAATATTTGTTTAATGTAAAGAAAACCAGTTGAGACACAACAGTGGAAAGCTATACCCTTCTCAATCTCAGCTACTCGCATTTGAGCAATGATGTAATAACAATTTGTTTATAAATAAATGAAACGCAGACAACATGTGTGCGCTTCATTGAATTCGGATGTTCAGTGGCTTTTGTCAAAGCCCGTCAAACATAAAAAATTTTCAACCGGAGATTTGTCGATTATTTATAAAATTTTAATTTTTATTTATAATAATTATAATAATTTAAAAAAAAAATAGATAGCAAAAGCACATACACAATAAAACACACAAACATCAAATAAGACAAGCAAATACAATGTATTTTAAAATTGTTCATACAAGGACTGAACTTAATTCTTACTTATTGTATCCTTTGCTGTCAGCTTTGAGTCAATTTCGTGATGCTTGGCATTATCAGCTGTCTTGGGCTCTATCTCGGGCTCAACTTTCGCTTTTCGATGACATTGAACTTGATGAATCCAGACCCAACAGAAAGTAAAAGTCAAAGAGCAGGATCACCTGGTGGTGCAAATACGAGTATGTACAAGTTGAAGGGTAAACAAAAACTGGTTTTACCAAGTAAGCCCAAGCCCATGTCAACCAACAGATGCAGATTGCAAAGCAGCGCCACCTGCTTGTTGAATTTGATCATAACAAAGACTTAGGTAACAAGCTAGCCTTACAGACAACTGTAGGCTTAGTTAAGTGGCAACCGCAAATAGCCCTCTAGTGTCCATTCATCGACAACAAATATCGCGCTATATTCATATATCGCGCTATATCATAAGATAGCAACTATCGCGGTCCATTGCCAAGTAGGTAATCGATATCGTTCGTTGTTCTGCTTCTTTCTCTCGACCACGACGCTTGTCCTGCCTTCCGCAAATAATTTGTATTATTAAGTTTTAGTAAAAACTATCAGCAACTAAATTATTACGTTTTAATTAGAGACAACATAATCTCCAAAGTTATTTATACAGCAGCGTCAAGTAAAGCTCAAGCTAAGTAGGGAAGGATATGGGCATTTCGATAGAAAACAGCAACTGATTAAACATCCAATTTTAAAGAGCCAAGATCTTAGTTTCAGTTAGGTTCTATTGAGCATTGCTTAAAATTGTGCTTTGATAAGAAACTAAATAATGAGCACTCAACTACAAGATATTCATCATATCATAACTATTCTACTATTATGTGTTTTTATAAATTAGTTTTCTAAATTTTCCAAGCTTTAGCATTTTTCATTTTCAAACGTTCAGCCTTTACAATACAGCATTATCGCTCATGAACACGATTCCTGCACATCTCCAATACAAGCTTAACTGCAGCTTAAAGTTATTCCATCCTAACCAAGCTTTAAAGCTGGTAGTCTTAAACTTAAAAGCCACAAAATGTAATAGTTAGCTTTAGCTTCACTCTTCATATACAAGATTTTAAAGCTCTTTAGCTTTCATCTGAATGCATTTTTCGTGTGGATGTGGATCAATCACATTAGTGTGTGTTTATTCGAAACTCTTTCTCATTGACTTAGTCGTTCCACCAGCCACCACCGCCACGAGAGCCACCACCACCTCCATAAGCGCCGCCAGCTGATCCATGACCATGGCCGCCAGCAGCTCCACCGTAACCATTACTAGAAGCACCACTAGCTCCATGGTTTACAGTATAATCGAATTCGGCCGGATTGCCCCAGGCATTAGCACCAGCACCTCCTGAGGAGCCCTGCCAGCCGCCAGCACCGCGTCCTCCAGAACCACCTTGCCAGATACCGGCTCCTGCACCGCCTGCTCCGCCGTGCCAGCCGCCAGCACTGCGTCCTCCAGAACCAACATGGAAACCACCGCGTCCTCCGCCGGCGCCACCGCCATATAGACCGCCAACAACAGCAGCACCAGCACTGGCGCCACCTTGACCATGTCCACCGATTTGAACCTTAGTATTGCCACGGTATTGCGTTACATGGGAAACCAGGCCAGCTCCAATAGCTGGACCGCGACCAGCGCCGCCGCCAGGCAGATATCCGACACCACCGCCATGTCCGCCACCACCGCCTGCGCTGCCGTGGTAACCACCAGCATTAACCACCGCCAAGGTGGCCAACAAGCACACAAATACCTGGAATTGAGCAAAGAACTATTTTGAAATCATCTTTCAATCAAATTTTGCTCTTATAATTTTCAAATTTCTTTTAACGGAATCCTTTAACGGTTCCATCCACACTACCTTCATGATGCGTAAGTTTTGGTTTAAGTGCAGTTTATAATTTAAAAGCTAATTGTTGTTCTCAGCAATCGGCTCGAAATGTTTGTGATGCTTTGGATCCACAAAGTCTGACCATTTATAGTGCAGATCTGTACGTATTCTGCTAGTGACGCATATACAGAAAGGAAAAAATGTTATAAACGACAAACTGAAAACATCAATTAGCGTTGCTCAAGCAAAATCATTAGATTCTCTTATTTCCTTGTTCAGCCATTTTGTTGTTCATCTACTTTGCGTTTCGCATTGATTTGTTTTAATGTTTGTGTAAACGAGTATAGTCAACGAGTACAGTAAACGAGTATATTGTATTTGTGTAAATGTATGTAATAGGCAAAAGGAAGCGTCTCTCCGACCCCCTGAAATATATATATTCTTGATCAGCATCAACAGACGAGCCTTGCCCGTCTGTCCGTCTGTATGAACACCTAGATCTCAGAGACTATAAGAGCTGGAGTTACCAAATTTGGTTTTTAGACTCCCCTTGTGGAGGGTCAGAATGGTTTTTTTTCAACATTTTGCCACGCCCCTCCCGGTCCAGCAAATCGATAAAAACCTTATATCTCCACCCAAAAAATAAATACAAAATGTGTTGCATACTTTCGAGTGTGTCGAATATAAAGTAAATAAAGAGTATGAGTATCTTATAGTCGGAATATCGAACATAGCGGTCTTGTTTTTTAATTAAAAACAATTTATTTCGGACAAGCCGCAATTAAACAACGAAACTCGCCTCCGGGCCTGACTCAACCTAGCACCTTATTATTAAACAAAATTTGGTACCCTGGGCTGTGAGTTGAATTCGAAATGAACGCAGTGCGTCCGAATCAACGGGCCAAAATGTCTGCACAGTTCCAGATGCCTTAGTGCCTCTTAGAGCTTGACGTGGGTGTCAAATACAGCTCAGCTACTGGCATCAACTGGAGCTGCAATTGCAGCTCAACTTTTATGTTTCTCTAAAGTTTTTATACTCACACTCTAGTAGAGTGAGCACAACACCCCCACAAAAAAACAAGAAAGTAAGGCTAACTTCGGATAACCGAAGCTTACATACAGATTCAGTTGAAATTCGGTCAGCATACGTGGAGGCTTCTAAGACTGACACGTTCCAAATATGGTTTAATTAGGATAAAAAACAACCAATTCTGGTGTACTAAGAGTTCATTCCGAAAAGGTCCGTTATATGGGAGCTATTATTTAATATATGTTTGACTATATTATTATATAGTGATCCGATGGCATGGCAATATCGATTCGGCTCTTGCTCCTGATCAGAATATATACTTTATGGGGCTTCATACATACATTTGCTAGAGTACGAGTATACAAAAAAAAAATCAAAAAGTATTACATACTTTCGAGTATGTCAAATATAAAATATATAAAGAGTACGAGTATCTTATCATCGGAATATCGACTATTACGTTCTAACTTATTTTAAAGTGAAGTCGAGTACACTTATGTAATAAGTCAATACAAACAAGTTTACTTGAGTGAATACAATATTTAAGCAATGAAAAGTAAATGAGTGTTACAAATCTTTAGCTTTATAAATTATCAAAGAATCGACAAAGCATGTAGAAATCAAGAACGAAAAGGCAACACTTACATATTTAAACCCTGTGTGGATTTATTTCTTCTTGACCATTCATTAATGTACAACATTGTACACACATACACATAAACACTTTTAGAAAAAGGCAACGTCCTCAAATAACATTCATTTCAATTTAATGGAATCACATTAAAACAATTTTGTTGCTGGCACCGATTAGAAAGTCTCATTGTAATGAACGGTAGATTTCGAGTACAAAAGAGTGCGTTTCAGACTTCAAGTTGGTGCAGTTGACGGGCAAAGTAAATTTTGGGGTGCGTACGAGAATTTGAAACAACAATTAATAGGTTTCGAGGGTTATATAATATAGCGAGAGCTATATAATATATTGTAGATCGTTATGCTCTTTATGGTCTCCATACCCTTCAAATTGAACCACATTTTTTGAATAATTCTGCATTTTCAAAAGATTGTTTCTATGGCAGCTAAATTATATAAGGCTTTTATTTAAGGTAATTGCCATTTATCTTATGCTTCAAAAGTTAATCGCAGATTGTTCCTATGGTACAAGGGTATATTAAATTTGTTGTATACCCCATAAAGACTATATGACAAGCCGAGCAAGCCATGTCCGTCTGTCCGTCCATACTTCCGTCCATCCGTCCGTCCATCCGTCCGTCCGTCCGACTGTCCGTCCGTCCGTCCCGATGTATGAAAATCCAGATCCTGGAAACTATAACAGATAGAGACTTATAATTCGGGGATATGTGTCCCAAAGGCATCTACGTCAACTGACTAAATTTGATCCGCATTGGGCAACTATAGAACTCCCATAGAACCATTTTTTTTGGGAATGAACACAACATTTTTGGACTCTACTAGAGTAAAACGAGTATATTGTATTTTTTTTTATTCAAATTGAACTAAATTTGGTTTGCATCCATTTTAGGAGCTCTTAAGTTCACTGACTAATTCGAACCGGATCACTATATATTGTAGCACCCATAGAACGCATTTTCTCAAAACAAACGCTTAGTAGGAAAGCTTCTTTGCCTTTCAATGAAATCAATCTAAACGTGTTTTGTATCCATTTTGGGCGTTCCGAAGTCCATTGACCGAACCACGATCGGTCTGCTATATTATGTAGCAGCTTAATACGCACAGGGTATTTTACTGTCGAGGAAGCTCAAATGCAGAGCTCTTACTTGTTTTTCTTAAACATTTTCAATTTTTGTAAATAGTGATATACAATTATTAATGAATATTTTAACACTAATACATGTATTCAATGCTACTGCATAACAAAAAGCCTATAAAGTGTGATTATCATTAATGTTTAAGATGATATACCTTATATTAACTAAAATTTAATATTTGATGTAGTTCCTTAGTTCAAAGAAACAGTGGCCAAGCATTTCAGGCTTGAACACAACTTGGCCAAAGTGGTAGCCATTTAGATCCCAACGATGGAGCGGGTCACCTCTGTGTCAACGATCATGTTCCTTAAATGAGTCTTCACCATTTCGGGCTTCTAAGTTGCTGGTGGCATAATTTGTGATTTTGCCATTAGATTTGCGCTTCAAGCCGACCGGAAACGCCCGTGGGCACACCTGTATAGCAGCCTTGACCAGACTGAGGCTAGGGATGTTATCCAATGAATCGAGGTTTTCGACGATAAGCATCAATGTTATCCGATGTTTTTCGATAGCTATGTTTTGTCGATGTATCGATGTTCAGCCAAGCATTGAAAATTGTTTAAGATCCCCGATTTAAAAAATCCGCTTCAACTGAATCAACTGAATCTAAATCGAAAAGTCTTTTTCAGGGACCACCACGACATGCTTGCCCACTTATTCTCATAAAACCCACTGACGATATTGAAGAGGAGATGAGCGCTTAGTTAAGAATGGCCATCGCGGACTTTAAGTCTAACCCAATTGATTTGTGGGATTCAATAGACAGCCTTCTAATTTTGCTACGAAAGCAAATACGTAAATTATTGTTTTATTTTTAAGAAATGGTATCAATATATCTAAGATACAATTTTAATTGATACTTTGTGATATTGTTAGGAAACCATATATGGGCATTTTCGCGGAAGGCCCATTTTCTGTCACATCCTGTCACTCTTTCAGTTAGGTATTACATTAGGATCAAAAAATCGACAGCTACCACCATTTTCAAAAATCACAACGAAGAAAACACTTTTTTTTGCCATAATTCAGCAAAAAGACTGTTTTTGAAAAAATTTTCAAACCGAACACATCGATTTTTATACCCTGTACCTGTATATTAAATTTGTTGCAATGTATGTAACAGGCAGAAGAAACGTTTCCGATCCCATAAAGTATATATGTATGACAAGTCCGTCCGTCCCGATGCATGAAAATCTAGATCCTGGAATGTATAAGAGATAGAGGCTTCGGATTTTATCTATTTATATAAAAATTATTGTTAGTCTGTGGGTGTGTCCTTTATAGGCGAATAAAAATTTAGACCGATCGGCATGAAATTTTTTTGTATACTAATACGGTAAAGGGCTATACATCGTTTTGGATAAATGAGCGTGGGACCAGCACTACCCCTCCATATAAGCGATAATGAAAAAAAAAAATCGGAAGGCTTTGAATCTGTAATCGTGGTTTTTTTTTTAATCGAAATACTAAAGTCCTTCAAAGCAAAATGAAATATTACATTATTTTCGTCTGTTACATAAGTGTTGAAATAAATCCACACCAGCTTAACAACGCGACATTAGAATTGAAGGCAGTCGTGTTGGTACTGTTCGAGCCAGACGCGCACGCCACTTAAATTTATATCCAATAACAATAGCCTCCATCCAACTGTGGCTATTGGTAAAATGGATAACATATGTATGAATTGTAGAGACGAAAGAAAAGGAATGTGCTGCGCAGATGGAAAAGTTAGAGTGCCACCATTAAATTCGCCGGCAGAACCGTTGTCTTCGATGGTATCTCGCGGAACAAAGCATACAAGAGAGTTTTTGTCCATAGTGCGAATATACAATTCATGTTTCCAAATGACTTCCTCGATGAAGAAAATGCTGTGCGAAACAATTTCATACCCACATTCGAGGTATAGGGCCAAGTATATCATCGAGCTAGCTCACTGTTGCCATTGCCGAATGCAGAAAATTTCTAAAAATCTACTTCATGGGAAACAATGATCAACAAGATAATCAATGTTTTTGATTCATAGCACGCATTGATCGTGACATTGTCGCTGCATTGAACAGACCTTTTGATCAGCATAACCTGCTAGTGCGTTTGTTGAAAACTGCTCTTGAAAAAATGCCTGATAATTACAAGGTTGTTAAAGTTAAGGTAGATTAAAGACCGATCGGGAAACATGAACGCCAATTTGATGCAGCTACAACAAATGAAGTGCCCATAGTTGCCGAAGAATTTAATTCAAGTGATAAAATTCTTCAACGCAGAAGTGATGATCGGTTATATCCAAAAAACGTCTAGAATACCGCAGAAACTGCTGGTAGTTTATAAAGCAAGACAGAAACAAAAACTCATTGAAGATCACTAGCGCAAAACAAACATTGATCAACAATCTTTCCAATCGTGGTGTCAGGTCAACTTACTACATCTCAACTGTTCTGAATGCTAAGTTATGTGGTTTTGTCGTAGCACACCGCTTCAGACATCGTACCTTCTTAACGGTATGCCCCTTGATAGGATCGACACAGTTGAAGACTTGGGTGTTCTCTAAGACCCTAAATTGAAATTCGTATGTGTAACATTTCAATTACCGTCAATTAGGCTATGGGTGCTCTGGGTTTTATCAAACGATTGTCGAAGGAATTTGATGATCCTTATACAACTAAGCTACTGCATACTTTTCTGGTCCGACCTATTTTGGAGTACGCATCGTGTGTTTGTTGTCCCCGATACAGTAATCACCAGGACCGCATTGAGTCTGTTCAAAAGAAATTTTTACTGTTTGCTCTCCGTTTGTTCAATTGGGACTCCAATAGCCTCTATCTTCATATTCAAGTAAGCTTGTGCTTATACCTTCCATCTCTTGAAAATCGTAGAATTATGATTCATACAATCGTTTTACCTAAGCTGATTAACGTTGATATTAACTAGCCGTCTTTAATTAGCCAAATCAGTTTTTGTGTTCCTAGTAGAACTACTAGAAATTATGTTCCTATCTAACTTTAGCACTGTAATCTAAACTATCTCCTTTATGAACCTTTACGTGTCGCTTGTTGTAACTATAATAATCTCTAACTTTATCTCTATTAATAACTCCCTTAACTCAAACAAAACATCTATAATAACGCATCTAGCTAGTAGATAATGTAAATTGTTTATGGCTTGTAGTTTTTGTAAATTGTTTATGGCTTGTAGTGAGTGAGCGAGTCCGCGTTTTTTTCCGTCTTTGCGATTCGTGTCGCAAGTTATGCGACTGCGCCCATCGGCCGGTTGGGCGGGAGGTGGTAGCTTTTTGTCTGAGTTTTGCATAAGTCCCACGGCTTGGTGTCGTGCGGAACATATAAAGAAAGAGGAGGAGGCGTAGCGACATACACCGGGTTAGCTAGTTTTCTAAAAAATACTTTATAAATTTGTACCCAGATCAAGTTTTTTGTGGGGGTTTGTGTGTAAAGAGTCATCTACGTCAACAGACCAAATTTGATCATTATCAAGCAAGTATATTATACAGCTCCCAGAGAACTGATTTTTTTTTAAGGAGCACAAAATGTTTGCTTTTCATCCAAATCGAAGCAAATTTGGCTTGCATCCTCGAAGATCGAAGAAGCTTGGTCAACATGACGAGTCTTTGGTTTGGTTTGTGTAGGCCTAATGTGCGCATCTTCACTTGGGGTCACTTTTACATTAATAACACTACCTTTGTTTTCATAGTTTTTCTCAACGTGTGCTTCCGTAGACTGTCTTGCTCTTGCTCCAATGTGATCTGAACACACTCAACTAACTTAGAGCAGTTCGATAATATTGTTGTCTTATCAATAAGGGCAAACTATAGCTAACCGAAAATCGTCACCAAAAGGTAAAGCTAGTCAAATACTTAATTGACAAAATTTATGAGATTTCTTACAGTTTTCTTTTCTTTATTAAATCAGTAGCTGCTGCCGTATGCGAATGCAAAGCGTTTTAACATAGATCAACTGAATGTCATTGCACTACCAGGGGGCCGACAGACCTCTCTATGCTGCTGCTGCCTGTCAAATACAAGAGAAAGCCTCTCACTAGCTGGCAATAAGTGCAGTCTGCTAACGAAAACTCTCTCTCTAACTCTCCAACTCTTTGTTTCGCTAACTCTGTTTATGTGTGTTGCCGGCTCTCGTTAAAATATTTGGTGGTGAGGCATTCTGCAGATTTTTCCAAATCATTCCGTGGGCAACGTTGTAACTGGGTAACGCGTTTGACGGATCGTTGACTGCCAGCTTTAGCTATAGCTACAGCTGCACCTACTCATAATACATCTGTTCATGTTCGCTTGCATCGTGCTTTGTTGTTGTTGCCGTTCTCATCTTTGACTTCTTTACTGCTTAAAAAAAGCAAAAAAAATATATATAATAAATGTGTACAATTAACATGTCAATATTTTTGTGCGCCCAGCTGTGCCTCTTCATAAATTGTTGTGTTTATTGTATTTGTGTAAACATTTTTTATTAACAACTTGTCCGCTCTGTGCACTTTATTTCTATGGCATTGAAATAATAAAGTTCAAATGAATTGTTTGAAAATCTAATGCTTAGTGAAATTGAACAACACCATTTGTGTTATTTTTTAAGGTTTTATGGAATATAATATTGCATAGCTAATAAACAAAAAAGAAATATACATTTTAATTCAATGGTAAGTCCTAAAAAATTAATTCTAAGAATAGTTGGTAGAAAATAACAAGTAAGAACGCTATAGTCGATATTCCGACTATAAGATACTCGTACTCAACATTTATTCAATATTCGACAATTACGATTTTGTCTACAATTCTTATCCGATCTCGGCGAATCGGTAGAATTTATGCTTATACACATATTGTGAAAGATATAAGGTTTTGCGATTTGCGGGGGTGGGACGGGTGTGGAAAAAAATTTAAAACAAACTTGATCTGAGGCCCCACAAGCGGAGCCAAATTGGGTAAAATATAAAATATGAAATATATCGGGACGATGACGTAAAATGCGCGGCACGTTCAAGTGGACCCACGATAATAAGCCACGGGGCTGGTTACGCGCAAAGCCCAGGCTAGAAGCCTGGCCCGACCGACCGAGGGGCGCTCACTTTTAATGAGAGTAAAAAAACAAGCCATAAACAATTTACATTATCTACTAGCTAGATGCGTTATTATAGATGTTGTGTTTGAGTTTAGGGAGTTATTATTATAAATAAAGTTAGAGATTATTATAGTTACAACATGCGACACGAAAAGGTTCATAAAGGAGATAGTTTAGATAACAGTGCTAAAGTTAGATAAGAACATAATTTCTAACAGTTCTACTAGGAACACAAAAACTGATTTGACTAATTAAAGGCGGCGAGTCAATATCACCACTAATCAGCTTTAACATTAAGCATGAAATATAATATATAAAATATAAAATTTAAAATATAAAATATAAAATATAAAATATAAAATATAAAATATAAAATATAAAATATAAAATATAAAATATAAAATATAAAATATAAAATATAAAATATAAAATATAAAATATAAAATATAAAATATAAAATATAAAATATAAAATATAAAATATAAAATATAAAATATAAAATATAAAATATAAAATATAAAATATAAAATATAAAATATAAAATATAAAATATAAAATATAAAATATAAAATATAAAATATAAAATATAAAATATAAAATATAAAATATAAAATATAAAATATAAAATATAAAATATAAAATATAAAATATAAAATATAAAATATAAAATATAAAATATAAAATATAAAATATAAAATATAAAATATAAAATATAAAATATAAAATATAAAATATAAAATATAAAATATAAAATATAAAATATAAAATATAAAATATAAAATATAAAATATAAAATATAAAATATAAAATATAAAATATAAAATATAAAATATAAAATATAAAATATAAAATATAAAATATAAAATATAAAATATAAAATATAAAATATAAAATATAAAATATAAAATATAAAATATAAAATATAAAATATAAAATATAAAATATAAAATATAAAATATAAAATATAAAATATAAAATATAAAATATAAAATATAAAATATAAAATATAAAATATAAAATATAAAATATAAAATATAAAATATAAAATATAAAATATAAAATATAAAATATAAAATATAAAATATAAAATATAAAATATAAAATATAAAATATAAAATATAAAATATAAAATATAAAATATAAAATATAAAATATAAAATATAAAATATAAAATATAAAATATAAAATATAAAATATAAAATATAAAATATAAAATATAAAATATAAAATATAAAATATAAAATATAAAATATAAAATATAAAATATAAAATATAAAATATAAAATATAAAATATAAAATATAAAATATAAAATATAAAATATAAAATATAAAATATAAAATATAAAATATAAAATATAAAATATAAAATATAAAATATAAAATATAAAATATAAAATATAAAATATAAAATATAAAATATAAAATATAAAATATAAAATATAAAATATAAAATATAAAATATAAAATATAAAATATAAAATATAAAATATAAAATATAAAATATAAAATATAAAATATAAAATATAAAATATAAAATATAAAATATAAAATATAAAATATAAAATATAAAATATAAAATATAAAATATAAAATATAAAATATAAAATATAAAATATAAAATATAAAATATAAAATATAAAATATAAAATATAAAATATAAAATATAAAATATAAAATATAAAATATAAAATATAAAATATAAAATATAAAATATAAAATATAAAATATAAAATATAAAATATAAAATATAAAATATAAAATATAAAATATAAAATATAAAATATAAAATATAAAATATAAAATATAAAATATAAAATATAAAATATAAAATATAAAATATAAAATATAAAATATAAAATATAAAATATAAAATATAAAATATAAAATATAAAATATAAAATATAAAATATAAAATATAAAATATAAAATATAAAATATAAAATATAAAATATAAAATATAAAATATAAAATATAAAATATAAAATATAAAATATAAAATATAAAATATAAAATATAAAATAAAATATAAAATATAAAATATAAAATATAAAATATAAAATATAAAATATAAAATATAAAATATAAAATATAAAATATAAAATATAAAATATAAAATATAAAATATAAAATATAAAATATAAAATATAAAATATAAAATATAAAATATAAAATATAAAATATAAAATATAAAATATAAAATATAAAATATAAAATATAAAATATAAAATATAAAATATAAAATATAAAATATAAAATATAAAATATAAAATATAAAATATAAAATATAAAATATAAAATATAAGATATATAAATATATAAATATAAAATATAAGATATAAAATATAAAATATAAATATATAAGATATAAGATATATAAATATATAAATATAAGATATAATATATAATATATAATATATAATATATATATATAATATATAAATATAAGATATAATAATATAAATATATAATATATATATATATATAAGATATAAGATATATAATATATAATATATAATAATATAAAATATAAAATATAAATATATAATATATAAATATATATAGATATATAATATATAAGATATATAATATATGATATATAATATATAATATATAATATATAATATATAATATATAATATATAATATATATATATGATATATGATATATGATATATGATATATGATATATTATATATTATATATTATATATTATATATTATATATGATATATGTATATATGTATATATTATATATTATATATTATATATTATATTTTATATTTTATATATTTATATATTATATATTTATATTTATATTTTATATTTATATATTATATATATATTTATATATATATATTATATATTATATATTTTATATTTTATATTTTATATTTTATATTTTATATTTTATATTTTATATTTTATATTTATATTTTATATTTTATATTTTATATTTTATATTTTATATTTTATATTTTATATTTTATATTTTATATTTTATATTTTATATTTTATATTTTATATTTTATATATTTATATTTTATATTTTATATTTTATATTTTATATTTTATATTTTATATTTTATATTTTATATTTTATATTTTATATTTTATATTTTATATTTTATATTTTATATTTTATATTTTATATTTATATATTTTATATTTTATATTTTATATTTTATATTTTATATTTTATATTTTATATTTTATATTTTATATTTTATATTTTATATTTTATATTTTATATTTTATATTTTATATTTTATATTTTATATTTTATATTTTATATTTTATATTTTATATTTTATATTTTATATTTTATATTTTATATTTTATATTTTATATTTTATATTTTATATTTTATATTTTATATTTTATATTTTATATTTTATATTTTATATTTTATATTTTATATTTTATATTTTATATTTTATATTTTATATTTTATATTTTATATTTTATATTTTATATTTTATATTTTATATTTTATATTTTATATTTTATATTTTATATTTTATATTTTATATTTTATATTTTATATTTTATATTTTATATTTTATATTTTATATTTTATATTTTATATTTTATATTTTATATTTTATATTTTATATTTTATATTTTATATTTTATATTTTATATTTTATATTTTATATTTTATATTTTATATTTTATATTTTATATTTTATATTTTATATTTTATATTTTATATTTTATATTTTATATTTTATATTTTATATTTTATATTTTATATTTTATATTTTATATTTTATATTTTATATTTTATATTTTATATTTTATATTTTATATTTTATATTTTATATTTTATATTTTATATTTTATATTTTATATTTTATATTTTATATTTTATATTTTATATTTTATATTTTATATTTTATATTTTATATTTTATATTTTATATTTTATATTTTATATTTTATATTTTATATTTTATATTTTATATTTTATATTTTATATTTTATATTTTATATTTTATATTTTATATATTTATATTTTATATTTTATATTTTATATTTTATATTTTATATTTTATATTTTATATTTTATATTTTATATTTTATATTTTATATTTTATATTTTATATTTTATATTTTATATTTTATATTTTATATTTTATATTTTATATTTTATATTTTATATTTTATATTTTATATTTTATATTTTATATTTTATATTTTATATTTTATATTTTATATTTTATATTTTATATTTTATATTTTATATTTTATATTTTATATTTTATATTTTATATTTTATATTTTATATTTTATATTTTATATTTTATATTTTATATTTTATATTTTATATTTTATATTTTATATTTTATATTTTATATTTTATATTTTATATTTTATATTTTATATTTTATATTTTATATTTTATATTTTATATTTTATATTTTATATTTTATATTTTATATTTTATATTTTATATTTTATATTTTATATTTTATATTTTATATTTTATATTTTATATTTTATATTTTATATTTTATATTTTATATTTTATATTTTATATTTTATATTTTATATTTTATATTTTATATTTTATATTTTATATTTTATATTTTATATTTTATATTTTATATTTTATATTTTATATTTTATATTTTATATTTTATATTTTATATTTTATATTTTATATTTTATATTTTATATTTTATATTTTATATTTTATATTTTATATTTTATATTTTATATTTTATATTTTATATTTTATATTTTATATTTTATATTTTATATTTTATATTTTATATTTTATATTTTATATTTTATATTTTATATTTTATATTTTATATTTTATATTTTATATTTTATATTTTATATTTTATATTTTATATTTTATATTTTATATTTTATATTTTATATTTTATATTTTATATTTTATATTTTATATTTTATATTTTTATATTTTATATTTTATATTTTATATTTTATATTTTATATTTTTATTTTATATTTTATATTTTATATTTTATATTTTATATTTTATATTTTATATTTTATATTTTATATTTTATATTTTATATTTTATATTTTATATTTTATATTTTATATTTTATATTTTATATTTTATATTTTATATTTTATATTTTATATTTTATATTTTATATTTTATATTTTATATTTTATATTTTATATTTTATATTTTATATTTTATATTTTATATTTTATATTTTATATTTTATATTTTATATTTTATATTTTATATTTTATATTTTATATTTTATATTTTATATTTTATATTTTATATTTTATATTTTATATTTTATATTTTATATTTTATATTTTATATTTTATATTTTATATTTTATATTTTATATTTTATATTTTATATTTTATATTTTATATTTTATATTTTATATTTTATATTTTATATTTTATATTTTATATTTTATATTTTATATTTTATATTTTATATTTTATATTTTATATTTTATATTTTATATTTTATATTTTATATTTTATATTTTATATTTTATATTTTATATTTTATATTTTATATTTTATATTTTATATTTTATATTTTATATTTTATATTTTATATTTTATATTTTATATTTTATATTTTATATTTTATATTTTATATTTTATATTTTATATTTTATATTTTATATATTTTATATTTTATATTTTATATTTTATATTTTATATTTTATATTTTATATTTTATATTTTATATTTTATATTTTATATTTTATATTTTATATTTTATATTTTATATTTTATATTTTATATTTTATATTTTATATTTTATATTTTATATTTTATATTTTATATTTTATATTTTATATTTTATATTTTATATTTTATATTTTATATTTTATATTTTATATTTTATATTTTATATTTTATATTTTATATTTTATATTTTATATTTTATATTTTATATTTTATATTTTATATTTTATATTTTATATTTATAATTTTATTTTATATTTTATATTTTATATTTTATATTTTATATTTTATATTTTATATTTTATATTTTATATTTTATATTTTATATTTTATATTTTATATTTTATATTTTATATTTTATATTTTATATTTTATATTTTATATTTTATATTTTATATTTTATATTTTATATTTTATATTTTATATTTTATATTTTATATTTTATATTTTATATTTTATATTTTATATTTTATATTTTATATTTTATATTTTATATTTTATATTTTATATTTTATATTTTATATTTTATATTTTATATTTTATATTTTATATTTTATATTTTATATTTTATATTTTATATTTTATATTTTATATTTTATATTTTATATTTTTATATTTTATATTTTATATTTTATATTTTATATTTTATATTTTATATTTTATATTTTATATTTTATATTTTATATTTTATATTTTATATTTTATATTTTATATTTTATATTTATATTTATATTTATATTTTATATTTTATATTTTATATTTTATATTTTATATTTTATATTTTATATTTTATATTTTATATTTTATATTTTATATTTTATATTTTATATTTTATATTTTATATTTTATATTTTATATTTTATATTTTATATTTTATATTTTATATTTTATATTTTATATTTTATATTTTATATTTTATATTTTATATTTTATATTTTATATTTTATATTTTATATTTTATATTTTATATTTTATATTTTATATTTTATATTTTATATTTTATATTTTATATTTTATATTTTATATTTTATATTTTATATATATTTTATATTTTATATTTTATATTTTATATTTTATATTTTATATTTTATATTTTATATTTTATATTTTATATTTTATATTTTATATTTTATATTTTATATTTTATATTTTATATTTTATATTTTATATTTTATATTTTATATTTTATATTTTATATTTTATATTTTATATTTTATATTTTATATTTTATATTTTATATTTTATATTTTATATTTTATATTTTATATTTTATATTTTATATTTTATATTTTATATTTTATATTTTATATTTTATATTTTATATTTTATATTTTATATTTTATATTTTATATTTTATATTTTATATTTTATATTTTATATTTTATATTTTATATTTTATATTTTATATTTTATATTTTATATTTTATATTTTATATTTTATATTTTATATTTTATATTTTATATTTTATATTTTATATTTTATATTTTATATTTTATATTTTATATTTTATATTTTATATTTTATATTTTATATTTTATATTTTATATTTTATATTTTATATTTTATATTTTATATTTTATATTTTATATTTTATATTTTATATTTTATATTTTATATTTTATATTTTATATTTTATATTTTATATTTTATATTTTATATTTTATATTTTATATTTTATATTTTATATTTTATATTTTATATTTTATATTTTATATTTTATATTTTATATTTTATATTTTATATTTTATATTTTTATATTTTATATTTTATATTTTATATTTTATATTTTATATTTTATATTTTATATTTTATATTTTATATTTTATATTTTATATTTTATATTTTATATTTTATATTTTATATTTTATATTTTATATTTTATATTTTATATTTTATATTTTATATTTTATATTTTATATTTTATATTTTATATTTTATATTTTATATTTTATATTTTATATTTTATATTTTATATTTTATATTTTATATTTTATATTTTATATTTTATATTTTATATTTTATATTTTATATTTTATATTTTATATTTTATATTTTATATTTTATATTTTATATTTTATATTTTATATTTTATATTTTATATTTTATATTTTATATTTTATATTTTATATTTTATATTTTATATTTTATATTTTATATTTTATATTTTATATTTTATATTTTATATTTTATATTTATATTTTATATTTTATATTTTATATTTTATATTTTATATTTTATATTTTATATTTTATATTTTATATTTTATATTTTATATTTTATATTTTATATTTTATATTTTATATTTTATATTTTATATTTTATATTTTATATTTTATATTTTATATTTTATATTTTATATTTTATATTTTATATTTTATATTTTATATTTTATATTTTATATTTTATATTTTATATTTTATATTTTATATTTTATATTTTATATTTTATATTTTATATTTTATATTTTATATTTTATATTTTATATTTTATATTTTATATTTTATATTTTATATTTTATATTTTATATTTTATATTTTATATTTTATATTTTATATTTTATATTTTATATTTTATATTTTATATTTTATATTTTATATTTTATATTTTATATTTTATATTTTATATTTTATATTTTATATTTTATATTTTTATATTTTTATATTTTATATTTTATATTTTATATTTTATATTTTATATTTTATATTTTATATTTTATATTTTATATTTTATATTTTATATTTTATATTTTATATTTTATATTTTATATTTTATATTTTATATTTTATATTTTATATTTTATATTTTATATTTTATATTTTATATTTTATATTTTATATTTTATATTTTATATTTTATA